>WBMV01007468.1:42416-224747 GCA_013396655.1 Campylorhamphus procurvoides
GGTCGGTGTGCCGGTCCCCCCCGGCCAGCCCGGCGCCGTGCCGCGCTCCCCCTCCCAGCGCCGGCTCCGCCGCGGCCGCCTCCTGTTGCGCTTGCATTACTTGCAGTGGTTGCGATGATAATGCGAGGAACAAACATGTTACCGCTTGTCATCAGCGCTGGCGGAGCGCAGCCAAACCAGAGCGGCTCTAGCCCAGACGGCTGTGCCCAGCTGGGTCGGGGTCTGTGCTTTCCACGCTGGGTTCCCCGCTCCCCATCCCCATCCTTGTTTTGCTCCCCTGAAGGGAGTCCCGGCCCCAGCCCGTGCTTGTCCCGGCTCCTGAGGGGTCCCACAGAGCCCCCCGGGCCGGCAGGGAGAGCCGCACCCGGGGCATCTGCTGGGAAGCTTGGGGGGATAACTTGTGTTTCCTTTCCTCCACGGCGATGGGGAGTAGATACTGGGATCTGCATCTGCTCACAAAGCTTTTGCTCAGTGAACAAACTGCCTTCACCAGAATGTCAGGGAGTGAGGTCTCATCTGCTCCCAGATGAAAGCAGAAAGGTAAATCGTAGTTTGAGGACCTGGGCTTTTCCCATAAAGGCTTATTGATGGAAATCCCTGGTTTATTACTTGTTTGTAAGAGGAACACCTTCCTGAGAGCACTTCTGTGTTCAGAAAGAGGCCCCATGTGGGTGGCCTTTTCTGAAAATGCGTAGGTTAGAAAGTTTTCCTAAGAAGATGATGTGGTAACTGGCAGAGCGTGCATCAGTGGGGCAAACAGCCAGGCAAGGGAAATTGGATGTGGTGAGGTGGTATCAATGGGAGAAGGAATGTCTGCGTCTACACCTCAGGGAACGAAGGTGGGAGTTGCTGTGGTCACATCAGTCTGATTTCCATTGACTTTAGAATGACAAGTATCACCTGAAAATTGGTGAGTCATTTGAGAAAATCTGCAGACTATTCTTAGAAAGCTGATAATTGTGATTTTACCTTATAAAGCTGCTTTATACTGCTGCTGTTATAGAAAGGTTTATTGATTTTCAGAGGCTGAGGCTTGTTTCCTAAATTGATCTATCACTCTTTTTCTAAATGAACCGTCTCACCAACCGCTTCTAAAATGTCATTTTATTGAATCACTCTGTACTTTGTATAAAAAAAAACATTTCACAAGAAGTTGCTTTCTGAACTATGTAACTAGTACTACTGCTTTCCTTTTAAAGGCAGGTAAATAAATGCAAACACTAGAAACAAAGTTTCAGAGGCTCAAAAGTAACCTTTCTTCCAGGTGTTTTAATTGATTGCTGCAGAGCTATCTTTTCTACTGGTATCAAGTCAAATAAGTTCCAGTATCTCTGAAAGGCTCTCTGTGTTAGCCTTATACAGACTTTATAATTTATTTTGTGAAAGTTGTCTATGATAATCTATTTCTTTTGGAAAAGTTAGAAAAAAACAGATTGAACCTCATTTAAAAAGTACAAAAGGCAAGAAGTATGTGAATGAATGGTGTTGCTGTGTTCTCAGCTGTACTACTGAGTTCCAAGAGCCTAATGAAATTTAGGATCAATTAACCTTTACAGAACCACTACACAATCTGTTAAATGAATGATCACTTAGAAGGACAACGCTGGACTTGTTTTCTTCGGCTGTGGTAGAAATGTTGGTTTGCTCTGCAGTATGTGTCTGATCTTTGTGGTATTGTGAGGGAGATAAGAACCCCAGTCAGCCCTCTTCTGCTGATTAGGGAGCAACAGAGCACGCTGGCTAAGGGATGATGAATGCTAGGATTTAATTAACTCTAATAATCTCCTTCAAATCAACTGATAAGTAGCTGCAGGATTTTTTTTTACTTCTAAACATTCTGGCCAGTTTAGAGAGCTTTGCCAGGGAGAATGCTAAGTATTCATATGTGTGTGCACTCTGCCTGCTGATACAGATATTTTGTTCTGTAATTGTTCCTCCTTACTGAAAGCCACAAGGAACAACTGAGTGACTCTACCAATATGTTTTCATGTATTTTACTGGCAATAAAAAAGGAAGAAACTAACAGAAAAGCGCCAGAAACCTCTCCTTGGGAAAGGTGGTCAATCAACCATTGCAGGTGTGTAAAGCAGAGGAACCTTAAGAGCATTCTGCCTGTTTTGAAGGCGTGTTTTGAACAAGGCTAAAAGAGTTGGAATTAGAGAACCATGGGGTGAAGTCTCAGCTTTTGTAGCACACATTAATGAGCTGTCACATGTCACTGTGGCTTAGCAAGGCCAGGGTATTGTCTGTGACACCTTACAGTTTCAGCACCAGACTCTGGCTTGTGCCTTTCATCCTTGAGAGCAGCCTGCATGCCCTTGCCTTTGTGTGGGGCTATTCCCAGAAGGAATAGCAGCCTTTGTGGCTGGGCAGGGTGTGCTCCCATGGGACAAAACAGAGGCCTCTGACAGGGCAGACCCAAACACTCAACTGCCCACCCAAGTAGGGATCTTACAAAAGTCCATTTGAAGGGACCTGTACCCTTGGTCTGGGAGTAGAAAATAAAAGTATACATTTGCCTTTTGCTCAAGATGCTTAACATTATTTTTGTAACTTCTTTGTGATATCTCTGCCTGAATGTATTTCCTAATGCTGGCCATAAGCCTGGGAGCAGTTCAGCCTGGGTACCTGTTGGGCAAATGATGTTGGGTGTGCCTGTGTTGGTGATGGAGGAGGATGCTGGCTGTGCAGCAGCAGTGCCCCAGTCCCTTCCTGCCACATGAGACTGAGTTCATGGTGTATGGGTTAAAGTTTATGGTCAAGAAATCTGTGCTAGTAACTTAATTTAGGATTGTGATCCTGCACCCCTGTAGAGTACTGAATTTTTCTCATTTATCCTTGGAAAAAGGAAAAATTCTGTACCTAAATCTATGTGAAAACCGCAGATTTACTGATTCTTTTCCCAGTGTGTCCATAACAAATTATTTTCCTTTTCAAAGTTTTAAGTGTTTTACTATTGTGGACCGATGAAGCAGGTGGGTGTTTACAACATGAGCTTTCAGTGTGCCCACATCCATAGCAGAACACAGGAGAGTGAAACAGCACTGGGCCAGAAACCTGTTGGAAAAGACACCAGTGACAAAGGTTGCCCACACTGACTGCCAAAAAATGCTCTTTCTTTCTTTTTTTTCCCTCCAGGCTGAGTGCCTGCCTGCTTCACTGTGTCTTTTGCATGAGGGTGAAGAGAGGACTTTTCTCTATTTATGGTAGTGTTGGCTGCTTATTTAAGTTGTGTATTCTGTCCCATTGTGAATATAGTTTCAAAATGAGCAAGTCAGAGGGCATGTACATTCTAATTAGTAGTTATCTGAGACAGCTCTCGGAGAAAAGAATTCATTTAAATTGTTTGGGATCTGAACATACTGTATCTACTTGAATGACGAAATGTTAGTAAGCAAAAAAGCCAAAGTTCTTTTTAGGAAGGCAATTGCTGCATAGCAACTGCACAGAGAAGATGCAATGAAGCTTGCATGTGTTCTCTTTTGTTGCCGTTTTTGTCCTCATTTTCTCCATGTTCTGAAATGTACAGAAATTATTCAAGTTGTTGGAATGAGTTATTTCATTCATTGCTACTTACGCTTTAATAAAAAAGAAGCAAACAATGCAGTTTGAGTGTTGTATTTTGGGGAGATGTAATAAAGGGAAGTTAATATGCCATTTTAAAAGGGATGATGTAACTGAGTTTTCAGAGGAATATGGTCTTTGATGCATGGGAAGGGGGCAAGGTTAAAGAAATATAAAGATTCTCCATGATAGCAGATGCTCTTTCCAGTCTCACTCTGTTTTAGTATCCATCTAAATGAATTTCTCATGTCTTTGGGATTGCTGTTACTCTGTGCTTCATCACACTTTTGTAGCAGGACAGAAACTTGTAGGGCATTAGGATTAAGAGGAAGGATGCAAACAGGAGAAGGCCCATTATTGGGAGGGAACAATATGAACCCTTTCCACTTTAACATGGGTGAGTCCCAACCCCACATCTAGCCAGGTGCACGCGGATGAGTTGCTTGTTAAAAGCATCCCATTCTTCATCCCTTTGCTCTATTGTGTTCAGTCTCTAAGATAAAGGTGGAAAATGGTGTTCTTTGGATTTCTAGTACAATTTTGTATTGTACCTCTGTGTTTTCAGAAAGCCACAGTAGAGAAAGATACATGTCTGTGTGACTCCTGTGCGACTGCCCAGCACCTACACAGGAAAATGAGGGATGTACATTTGAAAACAAAAGGCAGAATCTTTTCCCCTAATTCAGTAAAGGAGAAAAATGTCCACAGGGGCTTTTTCTCTGGGTAGCCACTCTGCTCTACACTAGTGGCAACAGGAAAAAGGTTCCCCCAGGGTGTGGAACTATTCTGAAATATGATAAAGGCTAATTCATAGAATCATAGAATACCTTGAGTTGGAAGGGACTCCCAAGGATCACTGAAGTCCAACTCCTGGCCCTGCACAGGACACCTCCAATAACCACACCATGTGCCTGAGAGGATTGTCCAATCTCGTAGGCAATGAAGTTTATCTTCTGAACTCGGCAACATATTGTTTGTTGGGCATTGGGAAGAGCCACAGCTAAGACTGACTGACTGGGCTGACTGATGCCATTCTTTCATGGTCCTCTGCAGGATCTGGGAGCTTTAACCCCATAATACAGGAAGCTCAGGAGATTCTTCATGCAGTGTCCGTGTTTCACAGAATCATGCTGAGTTGGAAGGGATGCACAAGGGTTATTGAGTCCAGCTCTTAGTCCTGCCCAGGACCATCCCCAAGAGTCACCCCCTGTGCCCCAGAGGATCATTCAAACCCTCCTGGATTTCTGGCAGCTTTGAGGCTGTGCCCACTGCCCTGGGGAGCCTGGTCAGTGCCCACCACCCTCTGGGGGAAGAACGTTTTTCTAAAATCTAACCTAAAACTCCCCTGGCCATTCCCTGGGTGCTGTGCCTGGTCCCCACAGAGCAGAGATCAGTGCCTGCCTCTCCTCTCCCCTCCCCAGGGAGGTGTCCCTGCAATGAGGTCTCCCCTCAGTCTCCTCTTCTCCAGGTGGACACCCCAAGTGCCCTCAGTGTCCTCACACCTTCCCCTCCAGGCCCTGAACCATCCCCATGTCCCTCCTTTGGACACTCTCCANACTAGTGACAGGTTCCCAGTCTGATGTCACCCAGTCACTGTCACCCTCTGTGCCAGACCCATGAGCCAATTGCTCACCCCCCACATGGTGTGTTTGTCCAGCTGTGGGTTGGACAGCTGGTCCAGAAGGATCCTGGCAGAGACAGGATCAAAAGCTTTACTGAAATCCAAAAGATCACATCAATTGGCTTCCCTTGATCAGCCAGGCGTGTTGGGTCTTGTACACAGCAGAGGTTTGCTAGTGGTGATAACTTCCTCCAGACCCTCCATAAGGGACAGTATTTTGACAAAATACAGAAAGTTCAGGGCCAGCTGCTTCAGTCCCTTTGAACAGCAGGCTTTTATCTGTAGATTCTGGTGACTGCCTTTTAGGTTAGTGATTCATCAGGTATGAACTGTTTGACACACAGATACCTGTGTAAAAACTCTTATTTCTGAATTTCCCTCTACATGAAGCAGGTTATTGTATGTTCATAGTGCATTACCCTTTCACAGACATTTCATGACAGCTCATAAATAGATGAGTGTAAGCAGATTATGTGAAGAGCTATTTGTAGATTGTTGATGAATGAGATTTCTGGAGACAGAGTATTTGAAAGAACCTAGTTTGAGTTAAGCATTGGTACAATTGGTGTGATATCAGAGAACATTGAAATGCAATGGGGAAAGGACCTGAAAGGGGGATCAATTTCAGAATAAGCACTGGTTTTATGTGGGTTTTTTTAAAGATCTCTGACAACACTGTAGTATTTCAATATTTCACCACTATAACAACCAGAAAGCTTTTCTTAAATCACCAGTCTAAATTGTGCATGTTGACTTAGGCATGTAGCTTAGAGTTCATTGCAACCTTTCACATCCTTTACAGAAGCCTGAAAATCACCAGGTCCTTTTCCTCTGCTTTGCTACCTACCCTCTCCTTCCCTGTTCTGCAGAGCTATCCTAGATCCTTTCTTTCTTCTTGCACTTTTTCTGATAAATAGCAGCATCCTGACTTTACACCATTTCACCAGTCAGCTGAGCTCATCCTAAATTTTATTCCTCACTTCTGCATTTGGTTCACCCTTGAATTTTTAGCCTGTTTATTCACTCAAAGTGAGTTATACTGAATAGATTCCAGGGGACCCACCTTGGAATTTCCTTCTGGTTTGTCAGTGCATTTTGAATAGTTACCTTAAGAGGGATAAGGATTTTTTATTATTACTTTTTTAGACCAGTTACACAGGTTACATGACCATTGCCACTTGGCTTTTATTTCATATCATCCTGATTATGAACATGACATATTGGGCAGAGTTAAAAGCTCTAGTTTAAAGGAAGTTAGGTAATATCTACCACTTCCCCTT
The DNA here is from genome assembly GCA_013396655.1 of Campylorhamphus procurvoides. NCBI lineage: Eukaryota > Metazoa > Chordata > Aves > Passeriformes > Dendrocolaptidae > Campylorhamphus > Campylorhamphus procurvoides. The sequence continues at coordinate 48,882 of WBMV01007468.1, forward strand.
TATCCTCTGAAAGAAGTTGCCTGTCAGACACAAAAAGCACGACTCACATCATCCCTTCTTTCACCTTCGTGTCAGAGGAGTGCACTAGATGGCACTCTGGATCTGTAGCTCAGGATTTTACAGCAAACATGATCTCAACTGTCTCCTCTGATGATTATTTTGAGTATTTATTTTTCAAAGTTTGGCATCTAAGTTTAATATTAAAATTACTGTAGCAGTAAAGGTTTCTTTTAGGTGGGTTTGAGTTCACATTGTCATTGGAAAAAAAAATCAAATAATCCTTCAGTGTATATTGCAAAACACAATTTTAAGCAGTGTGCCATTCAGGGAGTGAGCCAGCTCTGTGAGGGCAGCTGGGACAATCCAGTGCTGGCTGGGCAGTGCTCTTGTGTATCCAAGTCTGATGCATGGAGAAGCAAAACAGAAGAGCAGAGATGGGGAACATTCTGCCATGTGTTCTCCCAGCCTGACTAGAGTTCAGTTGTAATTTAGATAAAGGCATGAAGGGTGATCAGGCAAACCATTATCAGCATGATCCATAAGTCATGGAAAGGGTAGAGCCTGTGTTAAAGACTTCAAGGAGCATTAGTTCTGCATTAGCTCTGGAATTCTGTTCCTGATTGTGTTTAAGTCACCTGAAACCATCCTTTCTGCTTCATTTTGACAGCATCGTGGGAGCACAGCTGGGACCTGCTGGCTCTGCCCTTGCTCTGGGCCTGCACTCAAGGTGTTGGGGTTTCTGCATGTAGGGGGCAAGTCAGGTGCCAGGGGAAATCTCCAAAATGCCAGTCTGCTGCCTCCTGCCTTTTCCAGTGCTGTCTTCCTGATAATTCATTGTGTCAAGGCAAAGGCAGTGGTGTTCAAATTAACCTGCCTTGGCTTTGCCTTCAAAGGGCAATGCTTAGGATGCCAGTTGACTTCATTCATCCAGGTTTTAGAGCTCCCTCTCAACTCTTCCTGACCTGTGAAGACTCCTGAGTCTTCCAGGACAAAATAAAACAAGTTAGCTGAGCCACCTGGCAGTGGTTTGAACCAACTTGTTTGACTTTGCCCTAGAACTGACTAGAAGTGCTTACGCAGCCGGTTCCTGGGACTCGACTGTGAGGTGTTAACAGCAGAGAACAGAGAGGAACAGCTTTTTAAAAGGCCTGTGAACTGCATGCCCTGGGTGAGAGGCTTTACATCAGCCTGTTGGCTTTTCCTGAGAGAGAAAGGGTGTGCTCCTGTGGCCTGTCCCAGTGGAGGGGCTCTGTCTGAGCTACTAGCTGCTGTATATCCTACAAAGGTGTGCTCAGTGCAGATGGGATGGCTGTGCCTGAAGGTGTCTGTCTGATGGAGCCACACAGTGTGGGTTGCTCAACGGAGCCTCCATTGCAGAACCTTGTTTTGTTGTGTGCTTCAGAGCCTGGGGAAGGCAGCTTGGCACACTATGTTTTCTAACAGTGTCTGAAATACAAAAAAGCACTTTTTTCACATTTCTGTTAGTAAGCTCATGCATCTATTGTATCATGGAATGGTAAGGAAATTTTAACACTTTTTATCTCTACAGAATTATAATTTTTGAGAAGAATAACAGAGTTAGAATATGTATCATGCTTTTCACTTAATATATTGGTGAACATTTGCACAGAGAACCACAAATAAAAGAGATTTTCCCATTGCAAATCTCTCTGCAAGATGAAGAGTTATCTTACAGACAGACATTTATATTTGGTTTAAGTGCATTGTGCTTAGAGTTCATACACATCCCCTCCAGGACCTACTTATTAAAAGAGTTCACAGAAACTACACCGTAAACCTGCTGGAATAATTTTTATTAAATCATTTTCTCTGGTAAACAGGGAAAACAGAGCTGCAAGGAAGTTAAACTCCGGGCTTGGCTTCCCCACTGCTGACAAACTCAGGCCCCAAAATCTGCTGAGCCAGAGACAACAGGCTCTCGCAAGTCCATTGGGTCATCCCCCCCCTCCTCTCTGGTTGCTGCAGGGTACAGGTGCACTCACACAGAAAGGACTCGTTGCTTTGGAGCTCTGCTCACACCCCAAGCAGAGCAGGAGGGAGATGTGCTGTACATAATCCATACACCTGTCCCACTCGAGTGCACCAGCCCAGCCCCACCAACCCTTCCTTTCCTCACACTGCCTGAAGAATACTGACTGCAAGAGCACAGCAACACTGTTGGTTTCCTGTCAGTACTGGGTGGTCATTTTTAAACGGCCAGCCTTGAATGGTTCCCAGTGAAAACGATTTGTGTTTAAAGAAGAGCTGCATGTGAGCAGGGATGCTGCTGGTGTGTAGGATTGCCAGTAAGCCCTTTCACTCACATCTACAATGTGCCCCAGCCCAGGAAACAGGGACTGATGCTCAGACACTGGTGATAACATGATCTAAGACAAATTTCTTACCTCTCTGGACTTGGTTCCCTACCTCTAAAGCAGATGTTTCCTTCCTGTTGCAACCTGCCTGGAGACTTGTAGCATGTGTGGCATTACCCTTTGGTATTATCAGTGGTGGACTTTTTCAAGTGGAGAAGGCACAGGATGCCTTTGCTTTGTGTTAGGCTTTGACAGCATCATCACAGGGGTAGAGGATTTGCTGTGCAGTGCATCATCCCAAATATTTTAGATGATAGTATCAGATTTTTCTCCTGCTTGCCCTTTTCCTTAAAAAGGGGTTTGGCTCTTTGGGTGTTGCCTGACGAAATTCAGGGGATGGGTGAGTGCAACGAGATTTTCTGGCTGCACCTCTCCGTAGGGTCGCTGAGAGGGCCCTCAATCCAAGCAGGGGGCAGCCTGCACAAATCCAAGTAGAGCCAGAGGATTCTCCAAGGCAGCTTGTCTCTTCTTCCTGGAGAAACTTGCTAATAGAGAAGAAGATTATGTTGGAGGCATCTGGACTGTTCTCTGAGTGTGTGCATTTGGCTAATGATCCTTCACGTGGTCACATCAGCCTCTTGGAAAGATGCAGTTTCAGCCAGGTGTTGGTATTCATGTGCTGTCTGCACATCACAATGAGAAAGTGGAACGGGAATTTGTAAACTCAGAAAGGTTGTGTCCCTAACAGAAAGGAGGACCAGAATCTGGAGCTTTACTTGTAATCTCCTTGATCTGCCTTCCAGCAATATTGTGTATGTTCACACAACAAATGTTGCTGCAGGATGCCTTCGTGTCCTGCTGCTCACCCTGATTTCAGTGGCTTCTTTCTGCCTCCCTTCAGCACTCTGCCTTTAGCGCTCCTTTCTTGACACCCTGCATGTTTGCTCACGTGCCTTCTGACCATCTTCATCCTCCTGTCAGACTTGGAAGATGTGGACAGGCAGATATACCCATGGCATGACTGGGAATTCTCATTTTCGTGGGAAATCATGCTCAAAAGTATCCAAGTGCAGCCAGTCCTAAAGCACTGAGGTGCAGAAGTGCAGCACTACATGGTGCATAATGTTGAAAATATTGATAATTCAGACCTTGTGTAACCTGTGGAACCATAGGCTGTTCAGCAAGTGCTCTTAATGAAATCTATTTAAATGCTTTGTTGAACTGGAACCACGGTCAGCTTGTGGCACATGGAATCTTTTCAGCTGTAAAGTCTCAGATTGTTGAGTCAAGTCCTGCAGTGTTTCAGGAATAGCTCAGGGAGCTACTGACAGCTCAGACAAATTGATGCTTTTCTACCTGAGTTGTTGGCCGTTCAAGCTGAGCTCAAAGCAAATCTTTGGGGCTTTGGGAAGTCAGTGACAAATCAGAGGATCTTGTTTAACTTGGCTATGGCTGAATGCTGCACTTCCTTGTGAGGCTCAGTGTAGTCCTCTGATTCACAAACAACATCTGCTTCTTCTCCCTGACAGTTCCTAGGATGACCTCTTGAAGGAAGGGGAGCAAGCATAATTGTCAGGAATGGTGGTGATTCTCAGTGCAGCCATGGCAGGTGTGTGCAGGAGGCCTGAGACAAGTGTGCTGGATGAACACCTGCCTGCTGCCATGGCTGCATACATCTGCCTTGCCTGGTTTCCCTTTGCTTCCCCAGCAGTGACTGCTGATGGCTCTACGTGGTGCATGGATTGCTCAGCCCCCTGAAATCTAAAGAGCCTGGTTAAATACTCTGCAATGGCCAAGACCCAACATGTATCTAAGTGCTACCAATACTTAACAGCATCCAAAAACTAGTGCTTTCACTTCTGCTGCTCTCCAGGCACACTATTTTCTACTTTCATGTACACACGTCCTGTGTGTTCCTTCCAGTACACCCACCATGCACATTTTATCCTCTGTAGACAAAGTATACGTGGAGCTGGCTAGTAGTTTTGTTTGACTAGAGGCTTCCTGTAACTGGCAACCAGAGGGCCGAGCCCACCCCTGTGGCACAAGCTTTTAAAGTCCCATTATTGCTCTGAATCACACCTTCATCTCCACACCCTGAGTCATATATTAAAATAAAACTGTGGGAAATAATAAAACGCAGTTATATGAATGTGTTTTTTATTATAAGAGTTCTTAAATTTTTTTGTTTTATTATTACTGCTTTGAGGCCAACTCATCATCTTTTGTTATGTTCATTAAAAAAGGCTTTGCTCCAGTCCCTGTTAACTTGAAGGGAAAGGAGTACAGCACACAGACAGAAGAGCAGTTCCTTGCTGGCATCCATTCCTTGTCCTCAGTGTGCCTCACAGTCTTCACCACAGGAGCCCTCTGGGGACATTGGCCGGGGACATTGACCAGCAGACAACTCAGAGCAGGGGGTCAGATGGAGTTCTTGAGTCTCATACCTGGCTCATGGCCTCTGTTGGTCCAGGTACTGCTGACATGAGCTACTGGCCATTGATAAGCAAATAGCAAGAGTTTTCACTCTTATCCAGAAGAGTGAGAGTGAGAAGTTTTCCTCAGTCACAAAGAGGTAGAAGAGAAAAGAACAAGAAAGTAGGAGGCAGAAGGCTTGTTTATATTTGTTAATTAGAATAGTAGATTATTCCCATTTCAAAAGGCCTACTCTACAAGACCCTGGTTTTGTTAAGTATTCAGGCTCTGTGTACTGGGGAATGGGCTTCCTCAGGCTTTGTAAGTTAAAGTGTTTGTATCTTCACCGAAGCTTTAGAAATATCTTTTCATCTTCAGTTTTAGATCATACTTGTTGATCACGCCAGTCCCAGGACTCCTTGCTCAAAATACAGCACATAACACATAACCCATGCCATTTTCCGTCACCCTAAGGAGCAGCTGAATGTACAGGACCTGAGTCCTGAACCAATGCTCCACTGGAGCCTGGCATCACCCCAAAAGAGTTCCTCTGTGTACCTCTGGCTCCACCTTTCAGCCATCCCCCACTGCCTTTTATTTTCTTCTTTTCCTGTGTCTCTGCTTTCTCAGATAATAGCACCAGCCTTAGCTTGGGCTCTAAGAATAGCCTGATATTCAAGATCTTCCTCTGTGGCAGGACCTGCTGCTTTCTGCCATTTCTGTCACGCCCTTATCTAGGTCATCTGAATTTCTTTTGGCTTTTCAAAGAGCAGGTGCTTCTGAGACTACAGCCTGAAGCTCTGATGGAGCAGGAGAGTGAGGAGTTGGCTTCCTATTGACTCTGTGGGGAGAGGATGCTCAAGTCTTCATTGCAGATTTGCTGGAGCTTTTTCTCTGAATTTTCTCATGGAGGCATGAGTCAAAAAAACATTTTTATGACATGGGTTTCTGCTGATTTAAATTCTGCTGCCACCAAACGTGCAGTTCATAGGGCACTCAACAACTGGCTGGTGTTGAGGACTTGTGCTGGTGGATGTCTTCCCAGTAGTCTTTTTATATATCTACTTCTGTCTGCCTCTGAACATGTATTAAATAATTCTTCATCGTCAGAAATGCATTAAATGTTCCCTGACTGACCATCCACAAATCATTTAAATAAGGTTCTTCTGATTTATTGAATGTCTTTGGAGATGTGTTATTCTCTGCTTAACAAACCATGCAGGATCTTAAATTGTGGCAAATCTTCTTGATCTCCAAGGATGGCATGTGTTTTAACATTATTTTTACCCATAGACTCATTAAATCATGAGACATTTTCTGCTCCACTGCTAGGAGATAAATAGAAGTTCCTGTCAGGTAATAAAAAGCCCAACAGACCAAGAAAGGGGCTCTTGAAAGCCACAATAGATCAACAGGATCACCCCATGTGGACCAAATGCCTGGAAACTGGGAGTCATCTGAAAAAAAACATGTGCACAATGGTATAAATCTCTGGACACAGCTGTGAAATCCCTGCAGGTGTTTTGTTCTCTCTTTCTCAGTAATTCAGATGTCTTTTGTAAGGCTAATGCTTGGAGAGCTCCCATGGAAACAAAAATGATAGGTAGAGATGGAGCTGGGGAGAGGCATGTTACAAAGGCTTTATAAAAACTCCTAATCCAGGAGGTCCAGCATATCCTATTGAGGATCCTGAAGGGTGGATTTGCTCACTGTACAGGTACAAAGCTTGTTACAGGCCCCTTTCACTCACTGCTGTTCCAAAACTCTTCATCCAGGCTCCAATGTCCACCTTTTTTGGTACTGAGTTACTGTGTATATTATGAAACTGAAATATTGGCTGCTTCACTCTTTCTGTGGCTTGTCAGAGTGTCTATTTCTGAAAAGAAATATATTTTTCAGGGAAGGAAAGGATAGCTTTGAAGCTGGGTGTTTACCCACAGGGTAGCCATTCGTGGCCCTTTGGTTTGTGTGAGGAATCAGTCTGGTCCTGGGCACTCAGTATCTAACATTTTGCATACAGGGAGTGGGTGAGCAACTTATATCCATGACAGTGGCACCTGCAGGAAGACAGAACAACTGGGAAATTCAGTTCTTATAAATCTATAAAAATGGCTAGGAGGTGTAATGTACTGTAAAGCTGCCACATTAGCACACACTGGGCTGTCTTTACATTGTTTTGATACGCAGCAACAGCTTTATGGCTGTTTCAGAAGGTGTTGTAAAGCTTTCTTTCAACATGGATAATATTCCAAATCCAAATTTTGTTTCATTTTTATGTGGTTTCAGAAAACTAAAATTAACTGGAGTACATTTGCATTTACCCTGCTTGTCACAATTACAAGGCAGGTGCTGAAATAATGAGAGCTGGTTTCATTTAATAGCAAAGATTCAGCAACATTTGTCCTATCCAATTGTCTCTTTTCTTTTCCCCCTTGTAAGTGAATAGAGAACCCAAACTTGTGATGCACCATCCCTGTCTTTAGTTGCCTGGCCTTTCTTTTCCTCTCTTTCCCCATGTCTCCAAGGGTGTCTCAGGAGAGCTGGTGTAAGTCAGCCAACACTGAAGCACCCGTGCAAAAGGGAGGCAAAGCCCAAAGGAGATGGAAGCAGGGTGGCCAGATGTGTGTTGGAAGGTGACAAACACCAGTGCTGCTTTGCTCTGGACACAGCACCTCAAGAGGCATTTGATGCTCAGTGGTACCTGGGCTCTCATTGCCCATTTAGTCAGCCCTTCTTCCCCTGCAAACAAGCTCTGCACTGCTCCTTCCATCCCCAGGCTGTCCTTGCTCTTCCTCCACCCCTTTCAGTGGAAAAGGCTCTCTTCTTGTCTTTGTGACTTACATTCAGTATTCTTTTCTTCCCAGTTTCCACCCTCTTCCTGACAAGGAAAGGGAGAGGAGGTGGAAAAATCCTGAGAGGACTAAAGCTCTGATAAACCAGGTTCCATGTGAAGAATTTCACAGCATTTCCCCTCCTAAAGGAGACAGTCAGACAACTGTCAGGGCTCTCTTGTGTTACTCCACTGTCCTCTTGTAGAGCAACAAGCTGTGTTTTGCAACAGTTCCCAGGGAAGAGGTAGCTCAGGAGCCAGTGAAGAAGCTTTGTGGTGTGATAGTCTCTTACCTGGACCTCCTGCCCACTTGCAGGATGCCCCAACTAGGGGGGAAAAGCAGTCCCAAAAGGGGGCCAAGAGCTGAACAGGGTCCACCCTAATAATGAACTGATTTTACTTTGAGTGATAAACTTGCCCCATTTTGTTCCCCTGAGAAAGCATCGTGACCTCTCCTACTGTGTGTTTTTGGGGGGCTTGTGTATTCTGCTGTGGTTAGAAGAGTGAATTTCTGTTCTGTGACTCAAAAAGTTGACTAGTTGACTAGTTGGTGGCTGTCTGTGCTAGTTACATGTGAAGTTGGTCAGCTTAGGCTGATGTCTCTCCTATCTCTATGCTAACACCTGGCTGCCATCCTCAGCATATTACAAGTGATATCACTTAAAGGGCTGGGATTTCCAGGGTGGGACTTCCATCCTTTCCTGATTTTTCAGTTGCTTGGTTCACATCAGCTAGGGGGGGGTTTGGTTTATTGCAGTCTGTGTAACTGGGAGCTGCTGAGGGGATCCAGCTCCTGCTCCTCACGAAGCAGTTGAGGCAGGACAGCTAGCATAGATGTTTTCACTCATCATTACTGCTGTGCACTCTGGAAATACCATACACATGTCTTTCCTTCGTGGTTTAGGCTTGTGTCTGTCCAGTTGATACTGGCTGATCCTATCCTGGGGTTCAGACCTGCAAAGCAATGAGTGGTCAGGTTATTGTGAAGAACTCAAACTCCCTAACATAGAGATTAAAATTTCAACAGACAGTTGTCTTAATATTATGCATGTGTTTCCTGTCTTCATGTACTTTGTTTAGTGTGAAGCATATTTCTAGTGTTGAAAATAAAATTAAGTTTACCTTTGAGGCAAGAAATGCCTACTGAGAGTAAAGTTTTCTTATGACTGAGGTTGTGTAAGAACCAAATAAATTCAATGTCCAAAGCAAACCCTGTTTAGTGCTTTAGTTCCAAAGATGGCAGACATTTACATGCATTTAGCCTGTACTTCACCTGGTTAGAGAAATAAAACTGAAGAGGTTTGGATCTACATTTGGCTGCTAAAGGGAACTGTCTTAATCATAGTAGTGGAGTTCAGGAACTTTGTTCAATTTCCATTTGTTCTCTTTCTCAACACTAGAAATCTGCTCCGGTCTCTTTCTCAGCATTAAAATGAGGATTATGTGTCATTGTTTTCTCGTGGGGAATATGACATCTGCGTCAAGGTGATTCTGGAAAGGCAGCTGAAAATGAGCCAGCCACCTTGAAATTATGACCTGCAGGTGATGCAAGATGCTGTGATGTCAGGAATGGCTATTTCTGTACTGCAAGAGCTTGTTACATTGGAAGGATCAAAATACTTCTGAGGTTGACAGAGAAGGCAATACAAATCTTTTAAGTGACTTTGCTTTATGGTGGTACAGTGTATATATAGCTGATAATTTTTCTTTTACATTAAACCAGCAGACAGCAACTGTAGCTGAGAAGTATCATCAAAATAGTTCTGATGGGAACATGTTCTGAACAGAGATTTTAAGTGTTGGGCATTAGAAATTAGTCTTAAATTCTGCCACAGTATGGGTAGTCCTAATTAATATCCATGTTTCAATTTTAGTGGTAATAACAAATAGGTCACCCTGATTATCTTGCTTAAGAATGCACAAATAGGGGTATTTTGCCAGAACTCTGAAATCGTGATGGTAGGACCCATGAAAGGTGGAGTGGATTTGGGTCTGTGTGCTGGGTCCTGGTCCTCACAATGTTTCTGTGCGTCTCCTCCTGTGCTGGTGAGAGAAGGACTGGCCTGTTCCTCTCCTCTGGCTAGAGAGACATTGCCCACATTCTTTTCCCTCCACTCAGAAGTGAGCTGGGGTCAGTGCTTCGCTATGTGAGACAGCCTGCATTCTTCTCCTGCACTCTTCCATGGATGTCTTTCAAACCAACCAACCCGAAACAAAATCCCAACCCTTACCCCAGCAAACCCCCACATTTGCCTAAAGCAGGCCTATTTCTGTTTTCTTTCTCCATGGAACAGTGAGTTCACTGTTGATAATGCAGCTGAATAAAGTCTACCTGCTTTCCAATACAGGAATAAGGTATTTATTCCTTCCTGGTAACCCAGACTTCTAGTGGGATTTCAGCTGCTCTTGCACTACTCTTCACCAGAATCAACTTCTCTCCTGTACTTTCCTTGGAGAGGGGATAATATGGGAAATCACATTCAAGGTTAGTATTTTCTACCCTTATTTTTCTTCAAATTTTTTTTATCTCACTCTCATACAGGAGAGCACAGGGGTCAGAAAATCTGCCTTACATAAAGGTAAATGCAAATAAAGTTTTCTTATAGAAGAGCCATTTTAACTTTCCTGGTACTGGCCCATTTGCACCTTAATTTTTCGAAGTTTGAGTGTTGTAAGAGTTGCAAAAGTTTTCACCTCAGTTTGCTTGAATTTAGTTTCACTTTTGGGATTCCTCAGTTCTTGTCACTCACACATACTGGTGAAGGTTTTTGGGTTCGTTCTTTCCTTGTCAGCAGCACCTCTGAAGGAAAGTTCAGCAAGTAATAAGTTTTAAGTATTAGAAGAAATTCCAATGAAGAATTGAAAGGGGAATGTAGACATGAATGGAAGAGTTATTGTCAAGAATTCTGAAGTGTAATCCCCACCCTGATGTGATTAACCTGAAACTCTTTTGAGACCCATTAATGCCACTGAAGGACCCAATTCAGTAAATGGTGCTTAGTGCCAGGAGATGCTGGCAAACCAAGTGTTAAACTCAATAAAATGTATTTGGAGGATTAAGCCCCAAATGTGGTTCTCTGGTTTCGTCTTGAGCTGTGGGTGAGTAGGTGTATGCTGTAAGACAGCAAGGTTGCTGTAGTAATTATTCATTAGCTTTAAATAACAGGGTAATTATGAAGTTAAAATTCATATACCCCAACACACCCTTTTTTTGCTAGCTTTTCAGTTTCTGAAGAATGCCTACAGCCGTCTGCTTTTTGTTGTAAAACAGGGCACTGCCCCTAGTTGTACATGGTTGTTTCTTTGATTTTTGCATGCTCCTTGCAAGAATGTTAACTGGGGTGAAAAGGTAACGTGAATCAGGGAGGCAGACACTAGAAGAGAATAAAAGCTCAATTTCTCCTCTGCCTCCAAGGATAAAGAACATCCCTCTGGTGCCCATAAACACATGTATACTGCACACAGGACTGATTTCTCCCCCAGAAATCTCAAATTATCTGGTTTTTGAATTTCAGTTCTCTTCTATTCTGGGGCAAAAAACAACTAGCAGAACAGAGATGAAGCCAAGTGGCAATATTTTGGAATGTAAAGGACTGTATATCTTGAAAGGTATACGTAATTCAGGCCCTTACACAGCCTATGGGGCATATGCCAGATGTCCTACATTGGAGATAGATTTTCAGTGCACTGGACTAGTGGGATGGAAGAGTCACCAACACTACTGTGTTTGTCTGTCTTCAGATGTACCTTCCTCAAGGTCCACTGTGGTAGGTTTGCTCCAGGATCTGAGAATGAGCTTTCTGAATCAGATCAACAAGAGGGTTATGAGTTTCTGATCTGAGATGGATCTTAAATGTGAGACAGCCTAATGCTTAATGCTCTTCCAATTTTTTTCCTCCACCTGATAATATTCACAGTTTGGTAGCACTTAAATGCTAATAAATTTTGAGTGAGTCTCTGGATGAGTTAAGCAAGGACTTATGATCTTATGTGGAAACTGCCTAGAACATTTTTCTGTTTTAGGGGAGAGGATGTGAGCAAAGAGTGTCATCTGAAAAGCCCCACGTGGACCAGGATTGTGGGGTGTTCTGAACTCCAGAGCTGAAATAGTTCTACTGTGGTAACAGTCTGGTGCATTTTCTGAGGTGAAAAGCTGATGGCACTCCAGAGATGGACAGACTTGTGGTAAGGGAAGAGATAAATTGTCAGAAACTTGAACTTTTGAAACAAAACTGGTGCTGTGTTGGGAAGTATGGAGAGAAGACCTGTGAGACCAACCATTTGAAAACAAAATGGTAATATTAGATAAGCAATTCTTGGAGTCTAATAGAGGGTTTAGAACAGTGAGTGTTTTGTTCCTGAAGTGTCTGAATGCTCTAGCTCAGCACTAGGGGTCACTTTACTCCTTCTGAGATCTCCTATGATGTTGCAAAATCTGGTCTGAAGAAAAAGTTGAAACAAGTGATAGGTAAGCTGTTGGATAACTCCATGGGCAATAAATGGTTTTTGTGTTAAAACACATCAAAACAAATCTACCTCTGCTAATTCAACTTCAGCAAAAAGTCCTTTTGTATTGTCACTGAATTAAAAATATTAATAGTAAGAGTTCAGACCTGTAAAGAAAGGAAAAGCTCCGATCCAAGTGGCCTGGGCAGGGTGACTCCTTTTTCAAACCCTGAGCATTTTGTGGAGCTTTATCTTCTCCTGCTTCTGTTCATCCTCTTGCTTTTTGTCCTCAGATCAGCACAGTTATTTTTAAACACCCTGTCAGCTTGGACAAAAAATTAAATCTAATGAGACTCTTCCAGTAACTGTCCCACCCTACCCACATGCTTGGCTGTGTCCTGCAGCAGAAAAGGGGCACACTCGACCTTGCAGCAGGAGGTGTAGCTGTGGGGAGGGAGGGCAACAGCTCAGTGTTTGATATTACAGAAGTGTTTCAGAGCTCATTGAAATAAAGTCAGCATCTCTGTAAGAAATACACTAAATAAACAGTGTTTTCCACAATAGGAAAGTGGAAAAGGATACAGAAGCAATTATTAACAGATAATCTGTGGTAGTTGAGTTGTTTACATTAGACCAAATATAGTAGCTAAGCTGTACACAGAATGCCATGAAGAAAAATAGAAGGTTTTAGTCCCATGATTTAGTCCCAACCAGGAACCAAGCCCCTCACAGCCATTCACTCACTCCCCCAAGAGCAGGATCTGAGAGAGAGCTGGGACAGGAGAAGCTGGAAAACTCCTGGGTTGAGATAGAGGCAGTTTAATAGGGAAAGCAAAACGTGCCCACAAAACCAAAGCAACCCAAGGTGACTTAGGAATCAAACACCAGCATTCCAAACATCCCCCCTTCTCCTTCTTCCCCCCGCTTTATCCACTGAGCATGATGCCATATGGTCTGGGATATCCCCATGGTCAGTTTGGGGTCTCCTCCCCACCTCCCACACACCCCCAGCTCCCATTCAAACACGGCAGTGGGTGCAGCAGAACCAGCCTTGGCTCCCTGCAAGCCCTGCTCAGCAATAACCTAAACATCTCTATATTATCAACCCTGTGTTCAGCACAAATCTAAGACACAGCCCCTATGGCCACTGTGAAGAAAATTAACTCTAGCCCAGCCAAAGCCACCACAAAGATGAAAAGCACAGCCACCCTTCCCTTGCACAATCCTGTAAGCTGCACACATGTGATATGCATATAGATATATACCTTGCTCTCTTATGTGTGTTTATTGGACCTCACACTGTATGGTTTGATAAATAGATTCTGTAAGTGTTTCTTGTAGTAAGATTTTGCTTATTTTTATTTCAAAGCACTATGATGGGGCTTTTTTCAACAGTATTCATCTGAGAGCATCTGAGAGACACCAACCAGGTCTTTATGGGAAGCAAGTTCACCTGCACCAGTGGATTACTTAGCCAATGGCCACTGATCCCATCATGACTTTGCATCCTAGCATCACAGAAATATTAGGTCAAGAGGCATGTGAACTTGTCAAACACAGCTTTTGAGTCCTAAAGACTGAGGCCTTTACATTTGCAAAGTAAATCAGGTGCCTGGCTTTGGATGGTGATGATGACCATAGTGGACAACCAGGAACAGAGTCTTCTTCACAGGAACTATTAGTACTCTGAAGAGTGAGAGTTTAGATGTCTGGGGCAGGACACCATGAACTAACCCCTCTGTGGATCACTGATTGAATTTAGCCCTGGTTTTACAGACTGTTGTTGTATCAGGCACAAACAGGAACTTTTCTCATTGCCTTTCAGTGCTCTGTGTTAACCAGGGAGCCATTCTTCTTCTTGTGTTGCTCTAATGAAATGGTTGACGTGCCAATCCATTACTTCAGAGTTAATGGCTACATGGAAAGTAATATAACAGGCCCTTGTGGCAAAGCAGAAACCCTATCACACTATTTCCTCTCTGATCCCCTCAGTTTTGACAACTCTCATTGAAAAGAAAAGAAAAAGAAAGCTTTTTGTGTCATGATTTCTCTCAGTGACATTGGTCAGTGAAACTAGGATTTTTCCAGTGGAATAAATCCAACTTTTGTGCTCCCTTTTTTCTTGTCTCTTCATTTAAAAAAATAAAAAATGAACCAGTGTATAGAAGTTTCCATTATTTTGTAGATGGAAGTGAATAAAAATTGGATTACAGACTCTGAGAAACCAAGGATTGTAAAAGCAGAACTCTCATAAAATGAGTGTCTGCTTATTAAACAGGATTAGCTCTGTCATGCAAGTGCTCAGGTGTAGCAAGCACGAGCAGAAAACAAGCTGTGTGCTCCCCTTTGGAGAATGGTACCCTATCCTGCTCCTTATGATGCCCTGTACCAGCAAAACACTACAATTTTGGATAAAAACTCTATACTTAAAAAAATATCCCTCCCCCACCTTAATATAAAGGCTGGACAAAATTGCAAAATATATTTTAAACAGCTGCTGCTGCTAGAGTTGTTTTAAAAAAAAGAAAAAAGAGGAAAGAGGAAGGTTTTATTGCTAAATTAGGAAGTAGAAGTTCATCTGAAAGACGTTTTCCTCAGGAAAAGATTGGTAAATGTGAGGCAAGGTGATGTGCTATTGCAATAGAGCAGCTTTCAGCCCTCACCTCCTCCCCAGCCCCCATGCCACCACAGGGAGCACAGTTTTTCTGTGTCCCCTGTGTACCTGGCACTCAAAGAATAAATGAAATTAAATGAAATTCTCTGGGATGGTCTGGGTAGTAAGGGGGAGTTCTGTAGCAGCAATGCCTTTGCCATTAGTGACAGCTTCTTGGTACAGTAGTTTTCCACCTGTTTTCTTTGAGCATTAGTTTACTTCTTCCTTCTGGAATGCATGCTAAGGTTTTTTTGTTGATGATTCCAGCTACTTGGTGTAATTAATTACAGTTTGCTCATAAGCCACATGAAATAGCTGGTCTTCAACTCAAAAAAACTTCGGAAGAAAGAAAAAACCAAACATCCTTATGCTTGTGGGTTGTATGGGCAAGATCAGGAGCTGAGATACCAAAAGCTCGTCATTTCTTTGTGTAGAAGGAGGCTCAGCAAAGAACTCTTCAATACTTTCCCATTCTTTCTACTCAAGAGGCATGGAACAACCCAAAAGTCAGAGGTCGTGTGTCGTAACAGGAGATGTTTCAAGCAGAAGTGAGGAAGATTCTTTTTCTCCAGGTCCAACCCTGGAAGAGGCTGCCCAAAGAGTTTGGGATGTTCAAAAGCTGAGCCTTGACCATCCTGCTGCGTGTTGAGGACAAGGGGCCTCCAAAGGTCCCTTCCACTCTCAGCTGTTCTGTGATCTGTAGCTGCTTCTGCATATCTCAGTTCCATAAATGAATTATAGATAAGATTTTTCAGTCCTGTGACACAAAGGGATGTTTTTCTACTCACTAGAATAAGTAATTTTTTCTATGAAAAAAATGGGTGAATTCAGCACTCACACTTTTAAATAGACTTAATTCTGTGTTATGTATTTTAATTATTTTAAGCACAATGACTTGTGCTGTCTATCTTGTCCTTTTATGGGTGGTTACAATTGAATTTGTAGTTTTCTGTTCTGCTTTCCTTCATGTAGAAAGGACCAAAAGTGTTAAACTGCATGTAAACTGTCAGCTTCAGTCACTTGGCCAGTAAGAATCATATAGGGTATGGGAGTGTGAAACTTGAATTTCCTCTGGGAGTTAGTAATAATTTTCTCCCCATTTCCCAGATGTCCATGTAATGTCCCACATTTTTTATGGAAACCAATTACATTTTGAATGACGTTGTTGAAACTGAGGCTTCAGCATTCAGAGTGGTATGATCTTGTATGTGATGTCTTTTCCTTGATGACCTGCAAATAATTGCTATGATTATTAAGTTTGCTGATATTTTTCAAATAATAGATCTGAGGGACATTTAACAAGTTTCACTGGTTGAAAAAGGCTTTTCTTCTACATTAGAGTTTAAATAACTATAAAGTAAGAAAAAAGACTGAATAAAAAAATCTGCTTTTTTGCAGATGTTACATCTCTTGCAATGTGAAACTTCAGAAAGTGTTTGTCTTTAGCCTTAGCAATTATCTGATTGGCACCTTCCTTCTTTTTCATCTCCCACTATCTTTTCTCTTGTCTGGATTCTTCAGTTTCCCTCTTTTGTTCCCCTGAGAACTGAATAATAATTAAAAGAAAAGGTCTCACTAAAATACAGTTAGTTAAATATTTATGTTTTAGCAATTATTGCTAATGGAAAACACAGCTTGGGATGGCTGCTGCTTTTATATGTATTTTGAAATCATTCTAGATTTGGAAAATGCATCTTGTGTGGACAGACAAAACCTTCCCCTTCCAGAGGTAATTTCGATCCTCATGGTGCTTGATTCAACACGCTTAGTCTACATACGAGATGAAAAACTGGGGAATGGAGAAGCATATGTAGAGCCTGAAGAAAATAGTCAGTTATTAAAACAATTTAGCTCGTCATTAAATCTCTCAATTTTTGAATATAAATAGGTTGCTCTTCCCTTTGCCTCATCTGTCATTTTATTATATAAAAAACCTGAACCAAATAAGGGTGGGCTTTGGCTAGCAGTTAGCAGAGGAGTGGAAGCCGGGATCTTGATTTGGGCTCTGACTCCACCAATGACACCTGTACCATCCTGTGCGACTCACCAAACCTCTGAGGCTCCCTTACCGCTCTGTAAATGTCATGTAACTCCATAGGATGCTGAGAGGCGTAATTAGAATTAATTTTAGCCTTTCAAGTACCTTGTGTTTCTCAGATGAAACGTGCTGTGCAAGTGCGAAGGATAATTATTATGTTGCGTCTGTGTTTTTCTGATACATTATTACTGTTCTTTTATTAACTGTGTTTTGAAAAAAGAAGAAGAAGCAAACCACCACCGTACCTGCTGCTTTTCAGTTTTGTTTGTGTGGTCTAAAGTTAGTCCCTGTGAGCACAGTAAGTAATTAAACTAATATTGGCTTTGAGATGTGAGTTTTTTTATTTGCGAATGTTAATGGTTATTATTAGCAGATTGTCACAAAATGTGCGGCTGTTTTGATACTTTGAGCACCTTGAATTATCCCCTTCGGTGTCAGATGGTCACGTTACCTCTAAATGCAGAGAAGCAGCCCGGCAATAGCAGCCTGCAAAGTCTCTGCTGGTGGCTGCCTTGTGGCTGGGCAGGCTTGACCCAGACAGCATTATGGAGCAATGGCTCAGAAAATTGCCCTGCCAAGGGGTGCCTGGTGCCTCCCTTGTGTGTGCCAGCCTTGTGGGGAGCTGAGCACACCTGATGCAACTCCTGGCCCTCGGTTTGTGTTCCACTGGAGCACCGAGGGCCAGGGGAAGGTGGGATGGCAGGGGTGACACGTAGCACATGGCAGCACATGGCCCTGCTGGATGGGAGATAACTGTCTGCCTTCCAGATGGAATCGCTGCTACACGGGAAATAAAAATAACTGACTGTAGCAGTAACTCCGTATCCCAAGGACATAATAATTCAGAAAGTGTTGAGTTATAAACTGTGCTAGTACTTTAACATGGATTTGAGCATGTGATTGGGCTTTTCTTGTTAGCTGAGCGTTTGGGAGCCTGAAATAGAAAGGCAGTATTAGCAAATAAGAGCAGATCATTTTGGGATAATGAACTTCTTTCAATAAGGTTATTGTTTTCTAGGCAGGTCACACTCTTTTTGTCCTCACTTGCCATGTACTGTAAAGTGTGACCGTACAATTGCTCTAACACACAGGGCTCCTGTGCTAAGTGCAGTGAGATAAATGTGTCTGGAGAGACAGACTCTTCCAGTCAAGGCCACAGATGGAAGGAAACCAACTTACCTCGCAGTTAGCCATACTGTTTGGAAAACTGCTTGGGCTGCTTTGGTGCCATCCTATTCTAAAGCAGGCTAGAGCATAAAAATAAAAAGGACATGAATGTGTTTATGCTATTCTTACATTTTCTAAGTACAGCATGCAGATGCATACCACCCGAGCAAAACACAGAGCCAGCTCACCCACTGAAGCTGAATTTTGGTCCTGCTCTAATAAAACCACTCTTGAGCAAAGCCCTTCAGAGTGGCAGCTTTAGCTGTCCCCACTGTCTCTGTCCTAAGTATAAAGTACTATTTGGTAATCATGAGAGATGTAGGATAGTGTTGGCCAAAGTGAGCTTGGTTGACTTTATGCAATAGAGTTCTCTGCCAGCATAGACTCGATAGCAACTTCAGTATTTCAAACTTACACAAAAAGTGTTTCTCAAACGCCAATCCATCCCTCATCAAGGTTGACAAGGGAACTCCAGGCTGATAGCTGAGTGCCACATCTAGCTGGCTGCTCTTTTGCAAGCAGGCATCCTGACTTTGGCTTGCTTGGCAACTTGTGTGTTTGTAGGATAGGATGCCAAGGGAAAAGGCACATGCATTTTGTGAGACTTGTTAGATAAAAAACGTTACTTGGCATACTTTGCTATTTTCAGGAGTGGTGCTGTACTGGAATGTTCTCAGACTAGGCACAGAAATACGTGATGGCCCTGTGATGCCCATGTTAGCAGGAAGGATTTGAGATCTAAATTGTTTCACAAACTAAATGCTGTAATGCCCAAAGACCATTGGGATGCCTGGGCTATGATGGGTGTGACACCACAGGGTGCAGTTTGCTGCATGGCACATCTCTGCTGTCCTTTGTGGGATAGCTGGTCCTGGACATGAACTCAGCTGAGCCATTAGCAAAGAGACTACCAGTTCTGTGAAGAGACTGAAAGGAAATGCAGATGGGTACTACACATTTGCAAGTGTTTATTACTCCAAGTCTGTTCCTAGAAAATATATAGAATGAAAGGGTCAGAGTAAGACACTGTGACTTGTTGGCTTTGCCTTTTAGAGCTGAGGATCAAAAAGGAAAAAGGAGGAATATGTCACATTGCAGGTAATTAAGGATTCATCAGGAAATACGGAACACTTGGTCCCTCGCATAGCTTTGAGGACAAAAGGTGAAGGGTATCTGGTATAATATCTTCCATATGTGGCATGCTAATTGGAGGAATAGAAATGAGGTATTTGGAAAGCTGAATCTAAGCTCTTATAAATGGAAATTGCTTTTGCTTAATGAGTTCGCTGTTGGGCTCAGTGCTTTGCACTTAGAAAATAAGAAAAGATTCTTGATTATATGTTTGTGAATTAGGGCTAGCCTACTTGTCGAGTAAAGATTTAATAACCTATAAATGAGGAATTATGGTTTCGCTTTCTCTGTAAATATTTGGGATTTGATTATGATCCCTGAGCATTGCAGTATCTTCTTACCAATGCCTGAATGCTGCTGTAAATTTGGTCTAGGCTCTCAACATTTTAGTTTAAGTCTTCCCAGGGTTTTGAAACCCTCACACTGGGAACGGCATGCAGGAATAATGTGTTTCTCAGAGCTCAGAACAGTGTGAGGCTCATTCTGATTACGTATAGCTTTGTCTTTGGGGACAAAAAGACATCACCAGCTCTTCGTTTTGAGAGACATTCCCTGCCCCAGAAAAATCGAGTCACTGTCCGTGAGTCGAGCCACTAAAAGCACCTTCGGGGTAGTTATGTCCTGCAAATATACAAGTTCTCCTGGGATGGAGAGGGCAGGAGTTCCCTGTGAAGGGCTGTGGGGAAGGTCGAGTTGCGCCTTATTCCCGCTAGATGGCAATTCAAACCCATCGGATAGAGCGGCTGGATCCGCTCGCCAAGGCTTTCTCCTCTTGCAGCTCGCTTCAAAGTGTTAAAAGCTGGACTTTGGAGTAAGATTTTGGGATATCTGTATTTTCCTTGGAGCAGAGCGTGCAATAATTTCCATATGACAAAGGAAATATTGTTAAAGCTGAACCGAATTTTGGAGTGCACATTTGGATCCATCCATGTCCTGGCAGTTTAGTAAAGGATGTATTTGGTTTCTGGGCTGTGGAACCCCCACCTCCTTGGGGAGGGGGAGTAGTAGAGTCAGCAGCAATAGGAGAGCTCTTGGCAGGGTGGCCAGCTGGAAATTCGCTGCCAGGAAGGCAGAAGAGCCCTAATTAGGCAGGCAAGTAGAGCCTGATCCAAAGCCTGCCGAAGTTAATGGGACTATCTTGGACTAGTGCATTTTTTTCCTATTTCCAGGTAAACCTCCCAAATGAGTCTGTCCTCTTCAGCAGTCTGCTTAAGATGCATTACATCACCTACTGCAACTGCTGGTATACTAGGAATAAATATGTGTCTGTATTATTTGTAACGAAGATACAGCATTCACATGAATATATTCACATGAATATATTCACAGGAATACATGTGAGGTAATTGAATTGTTTTGCTATTTTTTTCCTAATTAGAATTTGCAACAATATAATTTTCTCCCATGCGTGTTGAAGAGTATAATTTCTTTTGAATTAAGGGAATGGGCACCTTTTGCCCTGACTATTGTCTCAATATATTTCAGCTAAAGTTCTAATTAAATGCAGAATGTCAAAGGTTGGGCTGCCCTAGCATACACCCAGGGACCCAAATAACAGCTTGTTCTGGACTTACAGAATGTCCTAGCTAGCAGAATTCAGGCAACAGCTACTATGGAGTTAGTCCTGCTTCTCTGTTTAAAGTTGCTCCAGTACTGGCAATACTCATCTCAGAGATAACTAATATAAAATACTGGAAATGACTGTGCTCTATAATCAGGAAAAAAATCCCCATAGATTGAGTGGGAATTCTGCCTGGGTAAACCCACAGGTATTGTGTGCATTGTGAGATTGCATGCAAAAAAGATCATCCCTACAAAGTAACTTTATGGCCTGATTTAAAAAAAAAATCTAAATAAAGATTAATGGAAGTAACTCCTCTGATTACACCACTGCTTTATGCTTATTTGAGCAACTTTAAATAGATAAGGAAATATGAGTTTCAATCTGTGCCTGGTGCCCCAGAGTAATTGAAACTCCCCTTTGTTGCAGAAGTGCTGGCTATAACCACTGTAAAGCAGTAAAATGCCTGTCAGATATTCTTGCAGAATTCTGGTTTTGTCTGTCAAAGTTTATTCTCCCTATTCACACAGTGTTACTGTAATTTTTATACTTCTTTTAAAAGATACATTTAATCTTTTCATTACAGAAAATGAAAAGATATGAAAAAATGAAAGCTGGGTCTGTCAGGTTTTCATACTAGTAAGTCAAAATTGGATTCAGGTAGCTTTGCACCAGGTTTTGTACAGAGTTGAGACATCTGTGGTTGCAAAAGGACACTGGTTTCCTAATGGCTGACAGTGACTGCTGCATATCCCACACAGAGAAAGGTTCTCATGGTTTTCAGTTTAACTGAGTTGATGTTGCACCCCTGAAAGGCTCAGTTTACTTCTACTCTGCCTTGCAACTCTGAAGAAGTAAAGAAGTTCCCTGTTTATATGGAATGGTTGTTGTAGCTGTCTTTTACCTTAAAGACAGGTGAGTTCATCTGTCCCCATCCCCTCTCAGACAGCTCTTGATAAGCTCCAGGCAGATAATTTCATACTCTAGGCTCAGAGTTCCTCCTCATCCTCTCACTGAAATTTTGCCATGACATCTTTTTCAGCCAGTGAAGAGGATCAAGGAATCGATCAGTTTGCAAAGGATCATAGCTGGATGAATTTGGAGGGAAAATGCAGGGGTTGGTGTTCATGGGGGCACTTAGTGAGATGGGAGAGACTTTTGATTGGAGTCCTTTGTGTTGAGCTTTCAGACTTGGGGGCCAGATCCAGGTAGGAATGCAGTTCTTAGGCAGTGGTGGCTTCATGCCCTGTGTGGAGCAGCCAGGGCTGTGCAGAGGTACCAAGGCAGCTGGAAATGGAAATGGGGAACAGTCTGTTGGGGCATTGCTCACTCCTGTGGGGCAGCCTGCCCTTCTTCTGGTGGGGACACACCAGCCTATGCAAAGCGTGAAGTCAACACATTTGTCTTGTGTCTGGTACCTAAAATCAGTCATGAGAGCTCCTTTCTGTACCTCCAAGTGGCTTTACACTGTCTCTTGTAGGGCTGTCCTCCAGTCTGGGACCCACAGAGAGGGTGGAGGGCACTGGGTCTTCTTCAGCAAGGGGTTCAGTGGACCCGTGTAGAGCAGGAGCTGTGGATTCATAGCTCAAACCACCTTCCCAAGGACAGATGCTGGTTCCCATTCTTTCAAAGGATTAAGTGGAAATAATCTGGTTTAAAAGATGATTTTACCCACTTTTGTGTATAATAATCCAGCAGTTAAATAAGGAAGTTAATATTCAGAGCATCCTCAGGTAGGAGAATCTTCAGTTTGCATCTTTCTCCTCCCAGGAGAACTGCGTCAGCTGCCTCTGAGAAGGAAGACAAGACAGTATGAGAGTGCAAGGAAGGGAATGAATTTGTCTATTAATGACCAAAGAATTCACCAGAAATCAGGGTCCAGTCCCAATTCAAAGCAGTTTCCAGGTGAGCTCTCTGAGCATCTGCCTAAAGAGAGAAGATTCTGTTCACCTCTCTCTCTTTCTTCTCTGGTCCCTTGAATTCTGAATTCCTTCTTGCAGGTGGGCTCCTCAACAGAGTGCATTGCTGTCTGACTGCATTTTGAAAGAAATGGGGTCTTCTGGTGGCAGTAAATTGCCTGCATCCTTCCTGAGAGTTAATCCTGAGATCCCCACACAATTCTGTAAACTCAAGCGACACGTTATTCAGAATGTGTGTATCTAGTGCTCTAATTCACTTCAGCTGCATTAGAATGTGCACAGGACACAAAATACCTTATAGTTTCAGCAGAGTTGTTGCAAAGCCTTGAGCGACAGGCTCTTGGTAGTGTTGTACTGAGTCAAAAAGGAAGTGTAAAAACTTCCAAGACGATGACAGGACAGTCCCTGAACATTGGCCATCAGAAACTGAGAGAAGCATATGTTCAATTCCTGTACATGACAGCACATTAACATTGTTCCACTGGTGCTTAAGGATAAATTTTATAGGGTTTCTTGTAGTGTCTGAACTGATTTGAGACTCTACAGCACTGAAATATGCAGAATAAGTCAGTACGAGACATCTTTACCCTCAATGAGGTGCTGTGACAGATCCTCCAAATAAAACAGGGAAGGTCTCATTTTGCTGGCAATGGGAGATCTGAGCAGAGCAAAGGCCTTACAGAATAGTGTGATAACCACTGGAGAATCCTTGGGCAGAGAGGACCAATGTGCTGATTCATGCTCTGGCACTCGGAGTGATTGTGCTGCTTGTTGGGAATCACTTCATTGTATCAGTGGAACTGAGGTGGAAAAAGGCTAGGAATTCATTCTGGCTCTTCATTAGACTTCATGACTCCTGGCTGTATTTTGCATTTCAGTATCTTCCTGCTGCCAGAGAAGGTCTGAAAGAACCATGTGGCAATGTTCCCTGCCAGGAGTGAGCCTGATATTAGATTGCTGGTGGGCTTCTAGCCCATCTCCTCAAAAACACAGATGACCTTCAGTTCCCCTTTCTTTAGTAATTCCAGGCAAGTTAATGGTTGCTACTGGAGGTTAATGAAAAGGTGGAAAGATGCCCAGAGAATGGAAGGAATGTAATCCCTGTGAGTAAGCCATGGAACAGGAAATGTGAGAAGACCTGGGGTTCAGTACTAGCTCTTCTGCAGAGCTGGTACCTGTTTGCTGTCTTTTCCCTTGGCTGTGAAATAAAGCTACAAGTTCTGCCCCTGCTTTGCAGTGTTTGACATTTGTGGATGAAAAGGTCTATGTAACTGCCAAGCAAATCTTATAAATTGCTGTTTTATAGTGGGACCATCTCGCTTCAGATATAAGCTCTGAAAATACATCCAAAAATCTTCACAGTTCAGGTGAATTTATTTCAGATGCAATGAAGTTATAACAATATTTCAGTGCTGTAGTATTTCAGTTTCTCAATCATGGTATGAAGAGAGGACCTAATTTTGAAAATTGCCAGAGGTTGCCAGACAGCAGAAACAAATGAAAACATTATTACAAGTAATGGAGGTAACATTATTAAAAGTAATGGGCAATATGATTTTACAACTAGTACTTATGTATTTACCCTAAGTTGTGCTGCCTTTTTGCTGAGGGGAGGTAAGGGAAGGTGCAATGGCTCAGCAGCTGCTTAGAAAGGTGCTTTGCTGAGAGTGTTGTCTGATAGTGGAAGGAAAAAACATGTATAACATTCAGTGTGTGAGAGAATGAGCTCCAAGCTGGCCTGCTGTATTGCTGTGTGCCAGCAGCAGTTTTAATGGCTATCTGCTGTAGTTGTGATAAGAAAGGGTTCCAAGTCTGTTCAAATTATATATATAGCATGGAGATATATTTTAGTAAGCTCATCTGTTTATTTAACCACAAAGATCTGGGTTCCTTGTGTTTGACACTCAGCTGTTAGCTATCTTTGCTGACATAGGTTATCCCATTCAAGATGTTTGGGTTTTTTCATGGCTTAGTTCGTTAGCCTTACCATCTTTTATTCTCAAGTTCCCTTAAGGAAGCCTTAAGACAGCACGTAAATAAATCCCAAATTGCATGAGTTCTGTTATGTATCCTCCAAATCCCAGATGAGAGCATGTCAGGAGGAAAGAGATCAGCCATGAGTGCTTGAGCATTCAGACACAGCAGCTCCTGCCTCCTTCCTGCCCACTGCTTTGTCTCTCAGTTACAGGTTTTCTGGTTGGGATCCTGGAGCACAAAAAGGGTGAAGGATGTCAAGGAGAGCAGGGAATTCTGTCTCAGCAGGTTGGAGCTGCTGTGGCACATCAGTCCTGTGACTGCTGGGTCCAAGGGGGTTCTTGAGCTTTGGTGTGCTGTGTCTTGTACCATCTGAGTGCTGTTTTACCTTCCTCTGTCCATGATGGTTTTCCATCACTTCCAACAGGGCACAGACCTGTTGAAGGTACAGTTGAGGACCAATGGAGACAAGTGTCCTTTGAAATCCTTGCTGCTGGACCCCTATGTATCTCATCCTGTACTGCTGATTTTCCTTTGCTGCACCAAAAAAATCCACACCAAGTCAGTCTGACTTGTCCTGCACTAAGTTTTCTGGGACAGCTGCGGTTGAGTCCCACTTTCTGGCACCCTTCAACTTGAAAAAGTGTCTCAGTGTTTACATTTGGTTGGGTTTTGTTTGTTGTTGTGGGGTGTGTTTTTGGTTTTGTTTTGTTTGTTTGTTTAAAGCTTTAGATACTTGCCTAGATTGAAGGATGATAATAACTAAGTGTTGTTAACACAATTTCCATGGTTTTAAATGCTCATTTTCCTCATAATAAATCCCTGAAAGTTCAGTTTAACATCAGAGTGAAGAAACATTCAAAATTCAGTTGTTAAATAAGAGATGCAATAGATAAATAAATTAAAGAAGATATACCTCTGAATTTCTTATGCAAACATTGTGACAGTATGTGAATTGGATACTTTATATATCTTTGTGTGCTTGTCTATGCAAGTACCTTTATGGTACCTGTCCCTGCAAGTAATCTTATCCATACCCAGTATTTGCATATGCCAGTTCGTTCTGTGCACAGAAAGCATTCTTCACTGTCTGGAAACTTTGCCCACATTGTGCTCTCTCTTTTAATGCTTTCATTGAAGACTGTAGAAGAGTGAAAGGTAAAAACTTGCTCCAGGAATTCGTGTTCAGAAAATGCATTAAGACACAGACAAAACTTGGATTTCCGTGGCTGTGTTAGGAGAAAAGAAAATCTCAGCAGAGAAAGTCTGAAGGCAAAAAGCATGTGTGTTCAGGAGGATAATGCTGGTCTGTTGTGGAAGATACACATCTAGCCAGCTGGAGAATGGAACTGCAGCCAGTGCCAGCAGCGTGAGGACAGGGGACAGATCTCAGCTAGCAGGGCTGTGCTGTTCCAACATGTTCAGCGTGTCTGTAGCTCCTCCACTAACACAGCACTTGCCTTTGCTGGCTTCCTTCTCAGCCTGTACCCTCCAGGCCAGGCCCTGACAGACGTACAGCCAGACTCAACTGGACTGTCAGCTGCAAAAAGCACCAAGGAAAAGGATCTGATTCGGCAGAGCGGACAACAGCAGTTCTTATATTGCAGGAGGTGACCCAGATGTGTTTCGTGACTTCTGAGATTCATCTGCCACAGTGATAAGATCCCAAAAGGGAGGATGACAAAAGTCAGATGACTGGTGTTCTTGCAGAGGTGATGTGTGGCCTGACCTACTTATGGAATGTGTATTGCTTATGCCAGCATGATGACTGATTTCAGTGGTAGAGGCAAGAAGGGTTAAAATGTCACCCCTTGACAATGGTGTGATTCTAAAATCCCACATAAGGTCCATTTAGAGAGTTTCAGTGAGACTTCAGCAGTGTGTGAGACCTGCCAAGAGTTTTGTGCTGGAGGAGTACGGGTTGGCAGGATCAGCCCTAACACGTTAAGTGCTGTTTATGATATTATTATTGCTTTGTGAATTCATTTCCCATAGAGACAGACTGGAGATGCAATGTTAAGATTCAAACTTCTCCTCTGCTCTGGGGTATCAGCTCCATGGTTAAGATTTGGGCCCGTGTCAAACTTCCAGCCATTAACAGCAATCCTCAGCATTGTGGTTATAGACCATAAACTGTATGAAGAATGCAAACAATTGACTTTCATGAAAAGACTAGGAAGATATTATTTTCAAGAATAAAAGGAACATAATCACCCTTCATAGGTAAGATATGTTATTTACACTGTGGGGATTCATGTCAGTACATCTGAAGTAAGTTGCTTGGCTGAACTTGTTATCTCGCTGCCAAGAACGGAAGTGAGAGAGAAGAGCCAGGGAGAATTATTGGACTCCACTCTCCAAACTTACATCATGTAAACATTTATAACATGACTTTTATTTGCAGCATTGGCCGTTCCGGTGGGGGCCTCTTTGTTGCTTTATTGCTGGCAGACTGCTTTTGATGGCACTTTTTGGCTTATCTGTGAGGATGCAGCAAGCCAACAGACCTGGAACTACACAGCATTTGCAATATGTGCAGTGAAAACCTCTGGCCATCCCTTTCTCTCTCCAGGTTCTCAGCCACAGCCAGCTGTTGGCTTTAAGCATTTCCTTATGCCCCTGCTGTTAATGCTCCCTTGCAGTGACCAGTGGTCCCACCCTGCTTTCTCAGCACATAGTGGGGAAATCAATAATCCTGCATGAGAGAGAGAAAGAGGCTGACTTTTCCATTTTTCCTCATTCTCAAAGTTACCAAAAAAAAAGGATATAAATTTGAAATACATTATTTTCTATTATAGAATATCAACAGATAACAGTTTGCAGTGTGTCTGGCCTCATTTATCTTGATACAGGAAACAGCCTTTCATTGCTAGTATCAATAGTGCTTATTTCTTTGTGCTATCAAGGTATGTTCTTCCCTACTCACTTCAGTTCACCTTAAGAATGAATGATTCAGGCCTGTTATTTATTTGAAATGTATTTTGTCTGTAACAAACAACACAAAGCAGAACAGTGAGGAAGAGGAGAATAATTCAGGTTTTGTCCTTCCTGCAGATTTCTGATGATGCTACAAGTATCTGACCCAGTGCAATTATGTGAGTGAACTCCCGAAGTTTTCCTTAGCATTTGTTGCAGTTCATCAGTTTGTACCATTTAGCTGGAAGCACAGCTCAGTTTATACATGAGTTTTGTTTGTTGTTGTTGTTTTCAGAGCCCCTTAATGCTCCTCACTGACCCTTTTATAAGCTATAACTTTTGCTCACACTCCATAAGTCAGGGAGTCTTTAGTGAAAGAGCCTATCAAGAAAAAAATCTGGGATGCTTTCCAGGGAAACGCATGTATAATAGAGAATTCTGGCAGTTTTTCATCTGGCACTAATTTATTATTTCAAGCTGGCTTGCTCTTGAGACTATGATAAACAGTATTTTACATCTAACAAATCACTTTTAATATCCCTGACCTTGACAATGGGTATCTAGCATGGGTTTAAAAGGAAAAGCTCTAACCAGAAATGCAGTGTGTCACAAATTGATGTCATCATGGTTCTTCGTGAAGTTTCAGAGTTTCTGGTGAAATGGAAGATATATGGAAGAATAGGTTGTTTGAACAGAGACACCTACTATTTCCAGCCATGCCATGTATGCTAGGTTTTGGACAGTACAGTCTATATGTTTAGTCTAACAGGATTTAAATGATGTAATCATGGAAGAAAATATTGGATACAATGAAGTAAAGGCAGCATTTTGCTGAAGTCAGGAGGCTGCCCTTCATCTCCTCTTAAGAATTCAAAGAAATATTGTATCAATACACATGTTTATGTGTTTAGATGGAAATTGCATTCATTCATACGTTCTTATCTCAAAGAGAAAAGGATTGCTCTTTTATTAAAAATCACATGTGAACCCCCAAAAGTCAAAAGGTTCTCTGCACCACTGGGACATGCTGTCTCTTTTAGGACAACTGGTAGCCAGGGAGTTGCTTGCCAAGTCCCCAGATGAGAGAAAAAATGAGAAATGGAGATATATCTTGACTAAAGAGCAGCAGAAAGCTCCTTGCTTCTTGATCCCAGCAACAGTTTGGCTCTTTGACTCTCTCCTGTCCCTAAGTAGTAACTCTGCCCCTTGAACCCTTCCCATTTATTGAAACATGATAGTGGTCAGTAGGCAGGGGGTTTCCAGCTTTTTCCAGTTTACATCATCTGCCTTTGTAAGTTCTGAACCAGTTAGGGTAAATGTAACAGGTTTATATAATTTGTAAGCACTTGCTCCACTTGTATCAACACAAATACAGTCACACACAAAGTGTGTCCATTTGTGTTGGGATTGGGATTGTTTTAATCACTTCACTGATAAAAGAAAGCTGGAAGCCCCAGTTGGTTATGACCATTCAAGATGTAAAAAGATTACTTCTCATTTGTGTAATACTGTTAGTAAATCTGTTCCCAGGAATGCCAACCCACTGTTTTTCTTAATAGCCTGCATCTGACTTCAAAGCTCCCTGAAATTAAGCTTGTTAGTTCTAGTCATGTTGTTATTATGTAGACACCTGTTCAATGATAGCTCTTGTACTCTGCTCTCTCACACCCTTTTCTTTTTTTTCCTCTTTCTTCCTTCTCTTCCTCAACTCTTAAGGTGAAACTTGGCTCTGCTCTGCACTCTTTTTCGTTTCAAAAGTTAGGAATTGCTAGTTCTCTTTCTGTCCTCCATTGGTAGCATTTTTCTAGGGCATGAAGGTGGGAATTGGTTCCCAAAATAAATGGTAAATGTTTAAATGCAGACTATTAGGCAGTCCTTTTTATGATGTTACTGTTTTAGTGATTGGATTAGTTTGGTATTGCTTGTCCTTAGCATTTCCTTCCAAGAAATTAAATGAGTGTGTGTGTTTATTTAAAGTATATGTTTGCAAAGATGTTTTTGATGCAAAATCTGAATGACATAAGGTATCCTGAGTTTATTATTCTGGAGCTTAAATAGAGCTTTCTAACAGTGCAAATTTAAGGTTGTCTGGATATGCTGTTATGAGATTTTAAGATGACAAGAAAAAAGAAGTTGTGACAGTTGTTAAAAGCTTTCCAGCTATTAACCATTTTCTACTTAACCTGTGTAGCAGAGGAAACTGGCTGGCTTTTTCAAGATCTGATCACAGGGCCCCCAAAAGTTTTGCTCCAGCATCTCTGAGGCTGGGGATGTGTGCACAACGTGAACACGCAGAGAATTTAAAGAGCGATCTATTATGATTTTTAAAGGGGTTGTTGGATAAATCCTGTGTGTCTTATTCAAGCACACACCCCTTTGAAGCCAGGAGATTGATTGTATGAGCAGAAAATGGTTGAATGTATACCAAATGTCATGTAAACTTACCGTGCTAAATAGAGGAATTAGAATAACTGTAAAATATGCAGACCTCCAGTCATGTTGGGGAGCCCCAGTCTGGGCACTGCAGCAGAGAAATCAGCTTTCATCTCAGCTGCTGAGCTAAAGTTAGTCAAACACTTGCAGTGTGTGAATTCACAGAAAAAAATAAAGTAGCTTTTTAAAGAAACAGTCTAGCTAAAAATGGGCCAGATGTTCAGACTAAAATACCACTTATCCAATTTTCTTGTGAAAAGTTAATCTCCTCTTACATTTAAACCATGCTGTGTTATGTGAGTCATAGTATAGTGGAATACAACATGAAGAGATGGAGAATGCCATATTGTCAGCAATAGAAGGGAATAGCTTATATCTGAATGGAGAAACACATCTTCAGATTTGTGCCAGGAAGATTTGCACATTTGATGTTTCATTGGGAAATTCGACCAGATTTCACAAGCCGTGCTGTTGAAGAACAAATTAACATTGACTGGGGCCAATGCCATAATATCTTTCCTCAAAGTACAGCCTACATATTAATTAACACTTGTGAAGCACTTTGAGGTGCTGGATGAAAGGCAGCATAGAGTACAAAGTTGTTGCTATGATTAATTAGTTATCACATTGGACATGTGAAGGGCTATATTAGAGTGTTGCAAACTATTATTTATTAATTGTTGCTTTTGCCTGTGGCCGCCTTTGTTCCATCCTTTACCAACTGTGTTACTGCCCTTATTAATCACATTCCTTGGGCTGGAAGGGAATGCTTTGACCTGTGTGGCAAAGGCCAAGACTTTCATCAAGCAATACCTGCAGGAAACCAGCATCCTCTAGTTAGGTGCTAAGACATCTGACCTTGATGCAAAGAATTCAGTACCACATCCCCAACAACTTAGTTAATCACCTGCACTGCTAAAAGCGCGTGGCTACAAATTTTGCCTGTTTAAAACTTCTGCTTCCTCTGTGTCCTTTCAGGTGCTTGTCTGTAGTGCTTACTGTAATATTCAGTTAAAATATAGGAATGAAATATTTCAAGTGGATCCCCCTGTGACAGCAACTGGTCATCAAGGATGTAATAATCTATTTTGTGCATAGGGATTGGATCTCGTTGCTAGCAGGGAGCATATTCATTGAAATATGGCCCATTCCCATGACCTTTGTTCTCCACACTAGAAAACAGCTCAGTAGCTCAGTGCAGGGTGTTTTTTCAGCTTTTCAGGAAACTAGATTAGAGTGGGAAAAGCCCAGTCTATGCTCCCATTAGGCCTATAGCTTTTCTGAAATAAGCTTTGGCAGAAACCAAATCCAGAGTGTGGCTTGGTGCTTTCAGGGCTACGAAGCAAATGCTGCTACTTGTTTTGTGCAGGGTCATTGGAAGCTGAGAGTGGGTCCTTTCTCACTTATTTCTGCTGCTTGAACAACAGAAGTAGAAAACTTGTCTGCTCTAAGATCACTGATACGCGGGGAGGGGGGAAAGTGGTCTGGAAAGGACCTTTTATTGCTATTTCTCCTTCTTTCAGAGACTTCCCTATATTGTCCCAAAAGAAAGCCTGCAGATCCCTGCATTGCCCTCCTGCTCTGTGTTAGAGAACACTAATAGTGAAAACATCGCTTGATACTTGTCCAGGCAGAAACCTCTTCTGGACCTGAAAATTCCTTACCTAATACTTGATTTTCTGCTGTTTGGAGACAACTGTAGCTCTTTTGTATTGTCTGCATGAATCACAATTTCCAGCCCCCTGAGCATTCTGTTTCCTGAATTCCCTCCTGCTCCACATCTGCACAGATTGCTCCAGCACAGGGTACCAGTAGCCCAGGGGGAGGAAGGAACTTTCTATTCTTTGCTAATGCTTCTCACTTCCCAACCTGATGATTGCTCACTTTACAACAGGGATGTTCAGACTCTCAGCCTGACACTCACCAAGCTCTCTCTGCTGTGTCTGACTGTCCCTGTCACATCACCCAGCTTGGCCTTCTGGAGTTCATGGCAATTGCAAAATAATTAAAGTTGCTGTGCAACAGTAAGCATCTCCTTTCAATAACAGCTTCATTTTCTAATGCTTTTGTCCAAGAGAAACCTAGATAGAAAAAGTTTTCTTGTGGTAGTGAGTGCTTGGCAGACTGTAGCAACAAAGAGTGTAAAAAGATTTACACAGCATTTTTATGTCTTAAGCAATTTAGTATTACTATTACTTCCTTGGATCATTTGATTTCTGCATTTATTTAGACTTAAAAAGAGCAATTTTAACAGTATTATTTTTATAAAAAGGGGATCCATAAACTAGATCTCTGTAAGAATGGCCATCTCATAGCCTTTGACTGTGCCAGTTGCTGGTAGCTGACAGAAAAGGTACTGTTTTCATTTTCTTCCATTGATAAATTAGTAATTACCAGTTTGCTTGGGAGACTGGAAGCTTCAGAGATTTTCACATGGCACTAATATTGGCCTAACTGCTGAAAGAGCCTTTTCTGATCCATTCTGGAAGTACAGTTGTCTCTTTAATTTTGGCCTGGTGTCTTTGCTCCCTAATCATTCCATGGGCCAGGTCCTGATCTTTGTTGTTGCAAAGTGATGAACTCCTCATCTCTTGCAGTTCTTTGGTTGGGAACCCAGGACTGCATGGCTGGGCTTTTTATGACTCCCAGACACAGCATTTTCTGTGCCTTGAGGAAGTTAAATGGAATATACCAGCTCTCAAGGACTTGTCTGAGGCATCAATACCCTGTCACTTATTATGCAACAAGTTCCTAGAAATGATCAGAATGCATTTTTTGTCTCACAGATGCCAAGCAATAAATACACCAGGCTGAATATTTTAAAGTATTTCTTTAAAAGCAATCTTATCTTTTTGTTCCCAAATTGCTATGGCCTCTTTTGAATACATTGATATTCGTAGGTGAAAGCTATTTACCTAACCTGTAAATCTTGGACAATGCCCATGCCTTGTGTGTGTATAGATCAACAGAGAATTTAGATTCATACACAGAGGGTCAGGAAGGAGAGCACAAGATGGAAGGGAGTAGTACAGAGATTTTTACTGGCATCTACTTGAGACCACTGGTATTGCTCCCCACCCTTTCTGAGACTGGGTAGCTCCCCCAGGCTCATGCTGATAAAGCAGCCACCATCCCATAGGGTCTGGTACTTACTGTGCCTACACCAGATATTGTAAATACAGACAGAGGAGAGAAGAGAAAAAAACAATGCAGTGCTAAAAGATTAAACAATGGTATAATTCATGACTTGCAACTGATGAATTTGATCGTGCCCACAAACACCTTTAATTCCCTAAAAGCTGTTACAGAGACAGATGTAAAAGCTCAACCTGTGGAAATGGAGAAAATTCTTGGATTGCCTCACCCTTGCATATATCTTCAAAAGCTATTTCTAATCTTGCACAGGCTGTTAATGTGGAGATAGTAGCAGTTATGAAACCTGGGCTAGATTCCAGATATGTAGAATCAAAGTGTAGAATGAAAAGGAAATCAATAGTCACTCTTCAAGGAAAGTTATGCCAGAATTGTCCAGTATGGTCTAGATTAATCAAAGCCATAACAGCTTTTTTTCATTAGTAGAGCATTAACAAGTAAACAACATTCCTGTTTTGTTATTTAGTTATACTAACCTTTTTCAACAGCTAGGCCTAGTGATAAGTTTGGATTTTCTCTGTTTATAGAAAATTGGTCCATCAGCAGATAATAGTACAACTCAATATTTATGGAGTGCTGGCTTTCTGGAAGTGGAGGAAGCTGTTATTACTAGAAGAGTTCATTAAAATGTAAACAAGAGCAAGGAGGCAGCACGGACAATATTTATTTATGTACGTATGTTTATTTTTGCTATTGTCTGATTATACTACAATGTCATGGCCCAGACATGGAAGGGGGAGCTCTTTTGGGCAGAGGTTTTTCTGCTGACTGCCTGAAAGGAGATGAATGCCAGCAGAGTGTGACACCTCTGATTCACAGACACATCAGGGTACAGATGTGCTGCAGCACGACCTCTTTTCTCATTATGATAGATCCCTGAATTAAAATTAGGATAGTTCTATTCCTGGGGTATCTACTGTGGTATTTTAAAGAAGTTATTACAATGGAGAGGCTGAATGATGCGTTTTGTAAATGACTGGGAGAGTTCCTATCAAGTCGAGTACTTGATTTAATTGACTAATAGCTGATATTTTCTGAATAGATATATATAGATATGTATATTTTAGATGTTACATAAGTGTAAAAATGCATATATTAGAAGATGACAGACTACTTGGCCCATTACAGTGAAAAAAAAAAAAAGGAACAAAACTTGTTCTACAGAATTTATCATCTGGATAAGTGAGAGAGATCTTATTCATAATTAGATAGTGAGCCACATGTGTTTGCCCTATTGTTTTCAGTGTTGCTCAAGCCTTTGTGAGGAGGGATTTGAATGAGCAGAAGATGGATAAACAAGACATGGAAAATAAAGCTGTTCTAGCACAAAGGTGGCAGCGTGGAAGTGACGTGGCAGAGACTGGCAAAGGTGTGCAACTCATTTGTGTGTTCTTAAACTGAACTGAGGTGTCATCCTGTATGAAAATACTTGAAGATATCTCAATAGTATATTCTTCCTAGTAAGACAAATGCGAAAATTCCAGTTTTCTCACTATTAAAGTTGAGCTCCTCTCTGTTTCGGCAAGAATTTTGGAAGTCCTGTGGCCCTTTCCCTCCGTGCCAGAGGCTTTTATGCCCATCTGCTGAGTTCTTCCTGGACAGGGAGCTCCTGCCTCGGCATTCCAGAACTTTCAGCACTTGGAATTTCTGTGTGTACAACTTCCAAAGTGCTTATGGATGAAAAGTACTGTGCAAGTACAAAAGATTAATAATTAAGATCGCGTTAATGGGTTGTAATTGTGCCTAATGCTGTGCACCACAGGAATCCCTCTTTCTGGCTGTCTGACTGGTCTATCTGTTTTTTAAAATTACAGGTTAATTATGCGATCCATAAGCATAACTGTGCAATTATCACAGGGCAGGCAATCCTATTGACTTGCATAATGAATTTAATTTCATTTTTAAATTTAAATTTAATGAATCACAATGACTTTTGGCTTATTTGACCTATCCTCGAAACTCCACACAAGTGGCATGTTTCATCAGTTTGTACTTGCCGTGGATGCACAGGAGAGGAGGAACATGAATTTAGGGCACTGCAGAGGGCTCAAAGCAGCCCCAGCTGTGTGGTTGTTACTGATCATCCCAATAATGTGCTGTTACACCACTCTGTGATACGTTTCAGGCAAGGACATTAAAACACATTAAGGATAAATAACTAGAAAAATCCTAATTTTCTCCTGGTGGTGTCAAAGAAGCAAGAGATGATTTAAAGCAATACCCGATCTATAGCCTATATTTGCTGTATTCTGTAGCAGAGCTGTCTTGAAGTCCTGAAGATGTTTTTCATTGCATACAGAAGTTTCTCTGTGTTTAAGATGCAAAGATCCACACTCTCACACTTCTGGACCTCTGGAACTACCTGGGCTGCTCATGTGCATAAGGCTGAGTGGGTTTGGGTCCTCAGAATGTTCCTCTGGCCCTTAGTTGAAATGTTCTTGATTATTACATACAGGACTGTACTTTCACACTGACAGTCCTGACTGGCTGCCAGAATCTTGGAGTACTTTTCAGGTAAACTAAAGTGTATTAAGAAAAATACTCCACAGAAATCCTGCAAGTCATTGTGGCTCAAGGTTGAAATATTGGTGTTGCTCTCATCCACATTAGGAGCTGAAAAATGATGGAGTTAACAACTAAAATATTTCCTCAGTGATATTTCACTGCAGTGTCTCTGAATGTTTTTATTATTCCAGTTACTTAGACTGAATGATTTTAAGCTTACAATGAGATGAATGAAATCATGCTTGTATCTGCCTAGCTAGCTTTGTTTTATTTTGTAAGAGAAGTGCCTGTTTTTCTACACAGTTGTGAGGGAATAACTGAGCAGTGCTGAAGAACCTGTTTAACCTAAGGGCATGTTCACAGCTGGAACAGGCCTTATGCAGGTACCTTCAGAGCTGGTTTGGGATCAAAGCAAGCCCTGGTAACCCCAGCACATTCAGAGTGAAAGGAGGGAGGCACAGGAGAATGTTGCCAAAAGACCAAATCTGGGTTCTGGCAGTTTTGAATCTTAAACGTAGGTGGAAGGTGGCAGATAAGAAAAAGGCGTGGTAGAAATCAAGTGAGTCCTCCTACTCCCGTAAGAGAGGGGAAGAAATCATATGTCATGTACTTTGGATGCCTGTGGTGCCAGAAAGAAGAGGGCGGGGTTAGCTCTTCCTCTTTGTATCTTTATTTTTCCTTTTTTTCAGCTTTTTTGCCTTCGATTTTGGCTGTTCTTTGCAGCTTCCCCACTGCTGATGCCCCAATTCTCTTGGAACTTGCTGAGTCTCACAGCTGAAAGACCACTGTTTCTCTTACTGTCCTTTTCTGAGAGCTGTACAAGATATTGCTGTTTGGCCTGTTCACCATTCTAAACAATAATACTTATAATGAGGGTTAAATTAAAGCGTTAAATTAGCTTTTCCTTATCAACATGAATTGTTGCTGTTTGCCAGGTGAAATCCTCTTTTTGTTCCAAACAGCTCAAACAGATTTTCTGTAAGTTTTTTTCAACCCAGTGACCCCACAGTTGAATGGGCTGCTCTGGATTACAGATGTTTCTTTCCCATTCTGCCTAATTAGAAGCATCATCTTCTAAGAGAGCATGGGGCTGCCATCCCTGGGATGGGGTCTGGGCTGCCTTGATTATTCTCACTCTATCCTTTTGTTGTGGTGTCACTTTGCAGAAATCCTTAAATACCTTCTATTCAGCAACTTTAATAGCCATCTTGTCAACAACCAGGTAATGGAGTAATTTTCTCCTTGCTCCCTTATCCTTCACACATGCTGAATAAAAGCATTTAATTCAGAGTGCAATAGCATTAACGTGAGAGAGCGCTCCATCCCTGCCTCCCTCCCTGCTCAGAACAGCCCTCAGAATGCTCCAGGGCAAGGCACTTCCAGAAATGTTGGTTCAGGGTGTCATCAGCCAGAAGAGGCAGCTGATCCCACCCAGGCTGGGTGAGGATGCTGACAGCCAAGCTTTTGGCCATGGGGGATTGACACTACCACTTCCTCAGGCAGTTTTGGGAATCTGCTCCCCCTCTGCCCCCGCTCATTCTCTCCGGATGAAACCAGTTGACCACTTAACAGTTTCGGGATGACTAAAACAGCATTTCCCAGTAAATCCACCCTCCTCCACTCTGCTGCTGAGCTTGCTCCTTTGTGCATTCTTGTTTCTTTATCATGTCTCTCCATTCTTTCTTCCTCCTCTCCGTATTGCCTTTTCTTCTCCATTTATGTGCTCTTTAGGGTTGCCTGTCCACCCCTTTTTCCAGTGTGACCCTTCTCTTTGAAGTGCCCTTTCCCAAGCCCAAGTCAGTAGGACACACAGCTCTTCAGGCCATTACATCTGAGAAGTCTCCAAATGAATGTTTTTAGTGAAGGGAAACGTTCTCTGTAGGCCAGTTAGTTAAATGCAGCTGGGAAGAGCATTTTCCTGTCAAGACTGCACTGGTTTGCATTTAACTCACATCACATCTGCTGGCTCTGTGATGCCAGTGTAGTAATCGTACCCTCAGTGGTTCTGTGGTGTCCTACTCAGACAGGGAGTCTGTGGGGAAGATGCAGCTTGACATCTAATTCCTTCCCTGGTCTTCTCCAGAGTGGCTCGTAGGGAATGTAAGTCAAACAATTCCAGTACTGTTAAGAACAAACCAAAGGTGCCCCAAGGTCATCTCTTCCTGTTCCACTCCAGCTGTTCAGCCTGCCCAGACCTATCTCTGCTCCAGGTGTGTTATTGGGCAGCCTGACCTTACCCAGAGCACCTTGGACATTGCAGTGAAGGAGGGATGCACACATTAGACACAGGTGGCTTTAAAAGCTACATTCCCTCTTCTCCCTGCTCATTTCCTGCACACACACACTGAGAAACATGAGATTTGGCAGCCACTCTGCATTTCAGTGTGTTCAGGTGCTGCACTCATGAATGATGAGATACTTTATACCAGTTGGCAAACTTTA
This sequence comes from Campylorhamphus procurvoides, assembly GCA_013396655.1. Lineage (NCBI taxonomy): Eukaryota > Metazoa > Chordata > Aves > Passeriformes > Dendrocolaptidae > Campylorhamphus > Campylorhamphus procurvoides. The sequence goes on from WBMV01007468.1 coordinate 86,780, forward strand.
CACCAAATTTGGCATCAGAATGATCTGAGACCTTCCAATTATTTTCTGAATTGTCTTGAAAATGTTGTTTAAAAATTGGTTCTAAGTTTGGGCTTTGGAGATCAAGGATAAAACATCTATTTTGAGCTCACAGTTACATGTGGTTTTAGCAAACAAAACAAAGCAAAGAATGTTTGAAAATATTCTCCTTTAACGTGTGCCAGCAGTGAGGGATCAATACCAAGTTGTACAAAGCAAGAAGAACCATTATCTTGCTGTTGATGTATAAGCTGATCTTGAAGTGATACTCTCTCATCTACAGCACATGTTGAGGATGTTTAAGGTGAGCAAGCAGAGCTCAAGTCTGCTACACTTTCTCCATCCATTTCATTAATTATCTCCTGTAGGCTGAGATTATTTTTCTTTTGCATTTGAACAGAGCCAAAATTATAGGGTCTATTTCATAATATGTGCTGTAAGAATGAAGGAATCAAGTGAAGAATTTGCTTCCCTTTCTTGGCTTTCTAGGTACCCTAACCACCAGTCTATTTTAAAGGAGATTACCCACCTGAGATGATAATTTTACTGAGTAATACAGACTTCCTTTGGTGTTAAGTGTCCAGGATTTCTCAGTCTGAAAGTTTAAGTTTTACTGGATAGCAGAATATGATTAGATTTAAAAAGTTTTACACAGCCTCACTTCTATATGGCACTGAGAAGACTAGAATCTTAAAACAAATTTAAAAATTCTGTGCTTTTCTTCTGAAGAAGATTTGAGATGCATTTTTGTTCTGTCTGCTTTCCACATGCCTCATGCATAAATTGTACATTTGTCTTAAACAGGTTTAAAAAAAGGACAGATTTTTAAATACGAGAACAAAACACACAGAAGGAGCTTTAAATGTCATTTGGTATTTCCCTTATTTGTTGCACAACTAAAATAATGACACGAAATTATTTAGCAGTCTGTGATTACTACAAACAATGGAAAGAGATTGTTTACCTGCTCGTTTCCACAATGAAATGTGAATTCTGTGCAATTGACTATTCTGATGTTAATAGCCATGTAATTAATCACTTCTCCCTTAGTCTGTTCATTTACTGACTAAGAGAAATTTTTCTGGTTTAAAATTTCAGCTTTTTTTCCTCCAGTTTAAAAGTCATAAGTACTTCTAATCAAATTTATGACCAGTTAATAGTTTTTGATTCAATAGGAACAAAAAAAAACCCCAAGAAGTAATTTGCATGATATTCAGTGATTGCTGCTGTGCCTGAAGATTCTGCCTCAGTCCCTTTGCTCATCTCCCTCTTCCCTGTGCCCTGCCTCTGTCAGGGGCCAGAAACAGATGCTGGGGAAGAGAGAGAATGCAGGTAAGCCCAGGTGTTCCCCCCCAGATCCCCTCCTGCCTCTCGCTGTTTGCACCATCCTCCCTCCCCCCTGGGAGCTCCCCTGCACAATTAGTGCTGCAATCTCTATTCCTCTCCTTCAAAACTCAGCACCTCTGAATCCCCCTCCATAATAGGGCAATTGTAACTTATTAGCAACCCCAAATGAAACAAGTGTGGTTTGAATGAGATCAATCTGGTTAACACTCCTGGAATTACTCCTGGCAGGTTTCTAGAGTTGTGGTATAATGTGATGACCATTAAGAGAAGAGCTTGATGCATGGATGGACTTACCAGGTGTGGTAAAGACACGGGTACTGGTTAGATACTTAAGATGCTCATTTCTCTTTTGTTTGAACTATTTGGCCAACTCAATTCTATCACTGAAGGAAAGTGAAAACGCACCAATTCTCTGTCACCAAATGAAGATGGATGCATTTGCTTGTCATAAGGCAAACAAACTTCAGGCAGGGTGTTTCCCTAAGCCAGTGCTGGTAGCAGATCATATGAGAGTCTTCTTCCTCTATCACTTTTATCTCCTTCTCTATGTTAGTTCCACTTATCAGTGACAGGAGATGGGGATGGGGGAGGTGGCAGGGGATATTTTGACAGATGCAGCACAGACCTTGCAGGATGAGGACAGGCAACCAATGTGTGTGACGCTTCAGAGCAGGAGCTGCACTCTGGGCAAAAGGTGCATCAGGGGGAGTGGAGCTCCTTGTAAGAGTCCCTTGCACACAGACCTAGAGCTCCTGCTCCAGTCTGAATGGCATGTTTATAGATCTGAGCACACCTGAGGGCCAGAACCTGCACAGAGACTTGTAACTTGGAGATGAGATCTCCAGTTCTCTGCCATGGAATTCACAAGGGAAGTAGCAGAGGGTGGCTTAGTCCCAACCTGAACTGAGGATGTGCTGCCAAGGGAGGAATGGAGGACAAGCATGTCTCTCTTTAAGCCAAGAGATTATGTCCTGGCTATCTGCATTTAATCAAGATTCAGCTTTGCTTGAAATGGAAAAACGCCCTTTGTGCCAGGGAGATGGTGTCATATCTCCTGGTACATATCTAATCCTACTGCTCGGGCCCATGGATTTTGTTTCAGTTGGGAATGAAATCAAAGCATATGCTGGGCCTAACCAGGGAGTGGCTTAGTTTGTGTAGCTGAAGAACAATCACAAGACAATTTTCTAAAAACAATAGGAGATGAAAGAGGAAGTTTAAACCACTTCCCAGTTGAGACAACACAATTCTGCTGATTCACATCTGTGCAGAATGATAGGGTTTTTTTCTTTTACCCAGTCGTTCTCAGATCGCCAAGATTATATTAATATGAGAATGCAATAGGACACTCCCAGATGTAAGCCCAGGAATCAAACACAAATTCTTTAACTATAATTATCTCTTCAAATTTCATCTTGGGTTTCAGTTTTTAGCTCCCCTCCCTGCCATGTACTTTATACAAATACTCTGCTGTTACTCAGTGATACTTGGGCAGAAATACCACATTTACGGCTGCATCACAAATTCTGAACGGGTGTATCAACAATAACATGGGTACCATTCATAGTTCAGAAATTCACCCTGTGCAAGATGTGAATGTTTTACTGCAATCACCTGCTATCTAGGTAAATCAAAAACTGCCTCAGTGAACAGAAGGGGGGACATTTTGGCCTCAGTAATTTAGCTCTTGAGTCCTTCATAAAAGCAACTGCTGGCCAACCCTTGCCCTTTTAACCTGAGGAGACATGTCACAAAAAGAGAGTTCAAGATGTAATGAAAGTAGCACTTTCTGTATGGTATATACCCTCCATAAAAGAGGAACTTCAGACATCTTCCCCATCTAATTTCATAACATTGAAGAAGATGAAAAAAGCAATTTCAAATACATCTGACCTCTGTAAAGGAACTGAGAGATATATAAGTTTAAAAGTAGCATTAATTGACCACTTAGGCTTCAATGTGTATAGTTTGGAAGGAAATGCAATCACCTACATTGTGATTTGCTTTTGTGGAAATCAAAAGTAAAGCTGTGTTCACTCTCCAGGGCACTGTTATTTAGTTTGAATGAAACACTTGCTCAGCTCCTGCTATTACTGGGGCAGTACCAAGAAATAATACAGTACAAAAATGCACAGTGTGGGTCCCGTTTGCCACAAATGGCAAGACTCTGACACGAGTCCTGGGGAGCAGCTGAGTTACTTCAGCAGTGGTGGTGGTCTCCAAGCAGGACAAAGGACCTCTGGAATGTTCTCTGAGTGAGTAAGAGACTCTCTCCTTGTACAGACACCCTCTTGATCATCTCTCATGTCTCTTGTCTCATTTAAGTAGGAGTCAAGCCACCCTTCCATAGCTGTGTCCTAGTCAGAGTGACAAGCTGACAGAACATAACCTCATAATAATGCTGTTATTTTGCACAGGTCTCATGTATAAAATGTAGGATTAATAGCATAGTGAAGTTTCCTGAGTCGCTGGACAGGGCTTTGACTTTTCCACAATGATTTTTTGATGTAAGAATGGGCACAGACCTTCATCCTGCCCCTGAATGAGTCTTCTCTGTATCTTCTGTGCTCCTCCAGTAGGACAGGTGCATTTGGCTCTGTCTCAGTGCAGGGGGATGTGGGCAGGAGGGTGGCAGGACAGGCTCTCACTGCAGTCTGCAGGACAGCAGGAAGGGAATCTGCTTCCAATCAAGAAACCCAGAAAAAGCAGGCTGACATCCAAACAGGCCAAACGCATCAAGCTTCCAAGTGATTACTGGCTGTCATTAATGGCCTATCTTTAGCTTAATGAGTCCTTATTTTTCACTGAAAGTCAGGGCTATTTTCACATTTTGGATTCTTTTTTTCTGGTTTTATTCAAATTACCAGTCTTTGTTCATCTCTTTCTGAGCAAATCAGGTTTTCTGGCTTACTGTATTATTTCTGCAGCAGTGTGCTCTTAAACAGCCCTACATGCAATGGGCTTGGGTTTCATCTCTTTGCATGTGCTGACAACCTGCATGGCTGTTAATTAAAAGAAATACAGACTGTGATCTATCCATTTAGATATATTTCATATGTGTATATATGCATCTCCTGGGGTTTGTTTGGTTGGTTTTTAGGTGTTTTTCTGTTTTTTTTAAAGATAGTAGATGGTTTAAAAATTAAAATTTCTTCATGTGAAAACTGGTCTTTTAAAATATGAACTTTTTTCCATCCCTTACTTTCTGTTTTCTCTTTCCAGTATACCACGGCTACGGAGATGTGGAACAAAAGGAAGCAGGAGAACTCAGAAATTAAGCAACGAAAAAGTGGAGAATATCAAAATGATTGGTTGAATTTAAATATTTAAATTGTAAATAATTCCATTGTAACTTTAAGTAAAATACCCTATTGAAATGATTTACATTAAATTGTAATTTCTTGTAATTTTTTTGACAAGTCCTTGACAGTGTGCATATGGTATTTAAAAGGATTATTTTAACATAACACTGTTATCAAAATTGACGTTTACTTGGATTGCATCACTGAACATCAGAACATCTCAGCAATTAATGAAAATCTACAGAGCCTGGAAGATGGGACTGAAATAGTCCTTTCTGAGAAACAGATCTGAAAGTCATTGGATTGGTTTCCATGGGGACCAGCAACAAAAATACTGGCAATGAACCTATCAGGGGAGTTTATGGGAAACATAAACTCCTTTCCTTTTTTTTAAAGCTTTTTTAAAAGACTAATTTTAAAGTAATTGCAAAAGCCAAGCATAAAATTACACCTTTAATGAGTGAAAAATAAAAGAAACAGTCTGCAATTATTTTAAGCCAACTCAAAAGAGTTCAACAGTCACTCCAGGAAACTCAGAGTTTGTAAAGCTGCTACTTTTTTTGTAGGCGTTTCTTATTATAGCTGTCAGAGCTAATATTAATTTTGAGGGTAAGCATGAATCAGATTATGCAGCAGAGAATAAAAGCCTTCACTAACTTGCAATATTTCATTCAGAAAGAATTTTTTTAGTTCATATCAATAGGAATTACAGTAAATCTCCAAGATGTGTAATATTAGAACCCTGGAATATTTTACAAGCTTGTAAACTCTTATACCAAATACTCGGAATAAAAGACCAGTTGTATTCTTAGTTACTACTGTTCACTTAGCACCAACTACTTGTGTTTAAATGCTGCCAGATCATAGAGTCTTGTGACATAAATAGGGCCAAATTTAAGGTACAGAGCTTACAAAATTAAGATTTGGGAATATTTCATTTTCCAGGAATTTGACGGAGGCAAAATAGTTTCTGGCAGCTTGGATTCATTCTGACATAGAAATGATGTCATTAGTCGAGTCCTTGGAGAGATTCTGTGCTCCATGCTCTGCTACTCTGAGATTCCTCTCCAGATACCAGTTGTGCAGGGCCAGGAAAACTCAGTCTAGAACAGCCTGAGTCCTTCTTTTGTCTCTCTGGGAAGGTACAACATGTTACAGATGTTAATCTAGGCTTTAATGCAAAAGGCTGTTTGCAGGATCCCTTGAAGGTTTCCAGCGTGTGTGTCTCTTTTCTGGATCTCTGTGCTCCATTACGTGGGCATTATTGTTCCTTTCCTGACTGAATTCCTCCAAACTGAGCAGAGCTGTCACCATCCTTCCTGTCCCTCTTCCTCCCCTGTTTATCCAAGCTAACACGTCCTGTGCAATTGGAGTTGAAAGCTGAGAAGTGTTCTTGTGACTCACTTGTCTCCAGCTACAGCCAGACTCCATCCAGACCTCAGGAGGGAAAATCAACAGCTGTTGATCTTCTCAGGGGGCAGAAAATTCTGCCCCTTCTCCTGGGTGAGATGGTTGTTCTGTGTGTGCTGTTTCACTGTTTCAAACAGCCCATGTTTGTATGATCTCATCTAAGGCTGGTATTGGTCTGCTAGCCCGAATCTGACTGTTATTGTGTGGCATTAGGGTAGAATATTTTATTTTATGGGGGTCTTTCAATATGATATCCTGAAAATAATACCTGAAATGTATTGTATATTGTATTGTTAGTACAATTTTATGGGTTTGTGTGTTGTGTGCTTGCTGAAGGAGGAGCTTTTTTATAAAAACCATGTAGGAAGATATAATTTTGCTGGTGAAATTCTTTTGGTGGATATCCTCATTTAACATAGGATTTTTAATTACTGCTATTAAAACTTCTGGGATATGTCTTGGCTCTTACAAAGGTCTTGCAGACTGCCAGATTGGTAGAGCAGGGCAGTGCAGGCACTGATCACCCATCCTATTTGCACCTCACCCAAGCTGGGAAAGGCTGACAGGCAGTAAGGGACTCTTGCAAACCTTGAAACCTCAGAGTAATGGAATTTATTCAAATTGTCCCCCAACTTTTCAGCTGAATGGTACCTTTGTGAGAGAGATGCTCAGGAGGATCTAAGCTCAGAAACAGAGAGGGTCACAATTTTAAAGGAGTTCATCCTATCTAAGCAACTGACCTAGAGTAACCTCAGCTCACTCAGTGTTTACACAGCACCAACACCCCTGGAGACAGCTCTGTGTGTCTATGAACATGCACTTAGAACAGTCATATGAAGTCCAAAGCTTTTGAGTCTGGATAACAAGATTGTTTTTCCTAGGCAGCTAGTGAGAAACAGTAGTGAAGAACCTCTCCTATTATGGCATGGATTCCCATGCTTGCTCTAAAACTCCTTGGCAATACTGCTCTTAAAAGGCTCTGACTACCTAATTGGAGTGTCTGAGCTGGAAAGCAGTTTATTCCTCAGTAGATTCCTCCTCTTGCAGGAGGTGATTCCAGCTTAGAGGAGGTTGAATTGTCCATAGGTATGTTCCTTTCTTGTCACTATTTCTTAAAAAGGTCTCCATTTCAGAATGGCTCTTTTTGTAGTGAAAGCAAAGATAGTGGAGTTGAAAAGTCTGGGCTTTCATCCTAATGGTTTCCTGTTTGGACAAGTCACTTGTGTGTGCATTTCATTTTACTTTTGGTTTTCTGCCTTGGTTTCTCATTTGTAAGTGGTGCATGTTTATCTCTGAAGGGTACCATTCAAAGTGGGAGAAATTTCAGTTTCTCACATGAAAGACCCTATATAATCATAAAGGATTGTATTTAGCAGTTCAAAAAGTCTACAGTCATACAGGGAAACAACTTCATTTAAACTTTTGTATGTGTTGTTTCATATAACTATTGTAAGCTCTACATTTAAAGGGAATTCCTTCACCATTGATTTTACCTGAACCTGGTCAAATCCCAGACGGTGAGCAAGCTACGAACACCTACATTTTCCTTCTTTTTCTAGTTGTGTCTCAGCTTGCCAAGCCTCTGTGATCTGAAAACTGAAGCTGCAATTCTCTAAATGGGAGGACTTTTTGTTCCCGTGTGGTCTGGAAACTGTGTGAAAACGGTGCAATATTTCAGTCTTTTTGCAAAGACACTTAGAAAAAGCCTCAAAACCCTGGTTAAATTTCTTCTTGTGATCTGCTCCCTGTCTCCATCTCAGCCTCAGCTGTCCAGCTCTCAGCTTGGGCAGTAAGTCCCGCTGTCCTTCACTCTGTCCAGGCCAAATTGCCCCTCCCAGCAATGGTCCTTTTGCTTGCAGAAGGGCTCAGGAACAGTGAGAGAGGTCTGGTTTGCAAAGATATTTTTATGGATGGTGGCACTTTGTGATGGTGAGTCACATTGCTTGGGCTCTCCAGATGTGTGCAGATTTACATTCTGCATCCTACAGTTGTATGGCAATTTAATGAGGTCACAGCAGGTTTGGCAGTGAGATTGTTGTCGTTGTTGCTTAGGTGATATCCTGTATCTCTCTGCACACCTCAGTTCTGCAGGAAGAGTAGATTTCTCTTGACTGAGATTCTAGAATTAAGGGAAAAAAAAAAGGAATAAAAATGATACCAGAGCCCTGGTTTAGCTCAGTACAATGCACATTAACTTTCTGCTCTAATCCAGGAGAGGGAGCTAACTTTCTAGCCATCACATCTGGCACACTGCTCTGGAGGAGGAGTTTTTTCACAGCTGATATCCCATGTCTGAGTGATTATTCACATATGCTGTCCCCAAAGGAGAGTCATCTTGGGAGTGCAAAACCACCCTCTCAAAACATTGGTTACCTCTGTTCAGCGCAGTAAATATAATTACATGACATATTCTAGACAGGGGAATATTTATTGTTAATGTGCTTTACTATAATTTAAACACTGTTGTGCATTGTTTGCTCTCTTCCCCCACTCTCTGCCTTTCGCCTATTAAGGAATATTAAGAGGATCTGAATTTCGTAGTTTCTCCTCTGCACAAACGCTGCTCTCCGTGGCACTGTGGGAAAGAGTCTCTGCAACCCCCTGCTCGGAGCCTGCTGCCAGTCCTGCTTGGTGTCCCAGGCACAGGGCGAGCTGTGTGTGAGGCAAAGCACCCCCACCAGTCCCTCCCCGTGAGGGAACTGGGAAGCAGCGTGTGCAGCCCAGTTAGAGGAGCATGGCCACACTGCTGGGCTGTCCTGAGAGCTCCTGCCTGCAAAGCTGTCACTGCAGCACTCGGGACAAAACCAATCCCTGTTTGTTGAAATAAGTCAATGAGTTCGAGAGGAGCACAAAAGAAGGAAGGGAGACAGGCCTGGGTGTTTTATGGGCCCACAGAGGGGAAATGTGCAGGCAATTGTGCGGAACATCTGCCTATGGGCTGTCCTGGGGATCGGTGGCCCCGGGCTCTGCGTGTGCTCAGGCACCTCCCACGGCCACATGTTCCCAAAAAATGGGGTGTGGGGACACTGCCAGGGGCTGGCCAGGGCACCTCTCTGTGGCCTTGGCACCTCAGCCACCTCCTGGGCAGAGAATGCAGCCCTGCTGAGTCAGCAGTCCCACCGCTGCCTTTCTCTCCCTCTCTCTTCCCTGCTGCTCTCCTTTTTCTTCCCCTGATTCTTGTCTCTCTCACACACAAGTTTTAATCTGTAATTGTTAAACAGAAGACTTTGAAAACCTGCCATGTGTATAATAGAAAAGTTCAGACCCTAGAAAGAAAATGGAAAGAAAACTAAAGCACTGGGGGTTTTTGGTTTTGGGTTTTTTTGGTGTCTGGATTACTTGATGCATTTTATAACTTCGTGATTTTGTGTGCTTGAGGTTGGAGAAAATTTGGGTTGAGAAGAGTCGCTCTGAAACACTCTCTTGCTCTCTGCACAGATCCCAACATCTCTGAGGGCATAAACAACTGAGTGCAGAGCAGATGGAAACACTTTTCTGTGTTAGTTATTTTAATACAAAGGAACATGGGGAAATTAATATGGAAAATTAAAAAAAAAAAAGAAGACTCAATTTGCCACATATTTAAATTGAACAGAACATGAAAGTTCCAGAGAAAGGGAAAGAACTTTTTACGCCTTTGACCATTTGTCATGTTTCTTTCACAATAGGCTGATGTTAGTAAACAAGTAAAACCAAAGACAAGAAATTCTCCGAGTCATGTTATCTAGCAAGAAATTTCATCCCATTTAACAAGGAATAAGTAACACTGAGGACCTGAATATAGCAGTGTGGTATATTAGCACAGCCATGTGAGTAAATCAAATTGATAACATAAACTTGAGTTATCTGTGGTGAGAAAATAAAAAGGAGAGCCATCATGGCTCTCAACGTCTTGAAATAATTCAACTTGTGGCATTAATCAGCTCGAAAACTCATCCCATGTCCCTGGAAAATGCTTAGTAATACTGTAAGAGTCCTCTTGAGAAGTGTAGCCATGAAGAATGGCCCTTTAAAACTTGGTGGAGTTAATTGCAGCCAACAGTTTATTGAGCTAATTAGGCCACTTTCCATTATCCATGCAGACTGAGCATTTTTTCTGAATTATTTATGTGGAATTATTTGATGGATAGGGTGTACAAGCATATTTCAACCTTGGGACCTATCTGCCATGACTATTACTTTGGAATTCCCTGTTCACACTCTGTAATGAGCAAAATAACTCATGTGGGTTTGTTGTCCCGTGACTGGGTGTCTCCAAAATTTATAGTTGCCAAGAAAGCTGGACATATACTGAATTGGATACATTTTGCCAGAGTGATCATGCAAATTTCAGAGTAGCACAGTTAAATCAGAAGAGCAGGATGGAGAAACCAGCCCCTCATGTTCACTGCTGTGACTTTCCATGGACAACTGTAGATAGGGGATGTTTGCTGACCACCAGTGAGGGTGCCCCTTGTGGTACAGAGCAGCACATTTCCTGCCCAAGTTAGAATGCCATACTTTGCAAATATTTTATTCCTTACATATTTTTCACGAAGCCAACATTGTTACCCTGTTAATTGCCTTGTTATGTTAGAGTTTGTGATAGATGTTCTTTGCTGCGGAGCTTTTTCCAAGGGGCAAATAGTAATAAAACCTGTTTATTACAAGAGCATGACTGTCAGAACTGTCTAACTCTGGAAATCCATGACCACCAGTGCCATTGCACATCACACGGGCTGGTTTGAGCGAGGTGGCAGAGCCTGGCCCAGGTTTATGGGTGTCACTGGCTCGGTGCTCTGCTCTCTGCATGGCAGCTCTGAGGCCAAATGGATATTTTCTCAACTATTCACAGTCGTATAACTGGCCCTTTTAATTAGGCAATAGGATTCCAGACACCAGTTATGGCAAAAACGCACGATGTTCATCTCCATTATCTCTGTTATTTAAGGCTTTCAGAAAACCACTAACCCTCACTCCTACACTCAAACAAGCACACACTAGCACACAGAGCTAAGCCAACTATTTAACTCCCAGTCATTAAGGATGTCAAAACATTCTGATATATGATATAAACTTATTATGACTGGATTTTGTTTTTATTAATGTAAGGGTTAGGTTGTGAAGAACAGAAGATTTTTTTAAGCCTCTTACTCCTCAGAGACAATGTGATTTGGTGGTTTAACACTGTAACATTTTAAAGGGCTTGTTAAGCCCTAATCGGAGCACATTAAGTGCTAACATTTTTAAAGTGCATAATAAGACCTAAACATTTTAATAACATATTAACCTGTAACATAAACCAAACTCAGTCACAATGTTGTCTTTTTCCTTGTGTTTTTCCTATAGCAAGTTCAAACGAGTAACCAATACTTTTAACAACTAGAATTAGAAAGTTGAGGGGTTATTGTTGTTCTTCACGTTAAAAAAGAAAAAAAACCAAAAGACAAGCAAGGAAGTTTCTGCATAAGACATTTGATTTGGAGTGAAATTTTAAAAGTATTGCAGCAAAATTTGCTTTGAGAGCTCTTATTGCTATAAATTAACAAATAAAGTATACTGCTAGAGAAAAGGCTTGGCTTTGGTGAAACAAGGTTTTGTACTGGGAAAATGATAGTGCCTGGGAAGTTTTACTTAGATCTGATAATTCTGGAGTCTTTTGTGAACAAGAACTATGGAATGGGCTCTTGCCAGTAATAAAGGTTCATGGAAAATCTGTTGGGGGTTGGTCTATCTATCTATCTATCTATTAATTTATTTATTTTCCAGTACAATCTTCTGCACGCAATGCCCCAAAAGAGGTACTTTAATACTGCGGCCCAGCAATTTCCTTTGAGAAAAGTGAAAAAGGGAAAATACAACATATCCTGTGAGCGTCTCTCTTAATTGGTTTGAACCTCCTGATGAGTGATTGCAGGCGCACCTTGCCCCCGGGGGGTTGAGCACACCACCTCTGCAACTATCCCAGCCCCTCCCAGGTTAGGGTAAGGCATCTGAGCCACCCTTTGGACCAACATCTTCCCCGTGGTATTTTGAGGGGAAGTTGTGGCTCAGCTTTTTCATCTCAGGTTTGGTTGCAGCTGCTCCTGCTTTCCTATGGTGGCTGTGACCCCATGGTGGTGGCAGGAGGAGTGCCTTTGGGAAACAGTTTATGGAATGAGCTTGGAGGCAGCGAGAGAATCAGGTCAAATTTAGTGTGGAAAGAAACTAAGGCAGCAATGTGGATTTTGTCCTGTGTCTGGGCAGCGTTACTCTAATATAAAAATGATTTCTTGTTTGTTTTCTTGTCTGTCTGTTTGTTTATCTGTTGTTTATTTAGTAGTTGGAAGTAGTTAAAACAAAACATAAACACCCATGCTTATTCTGGAATAGGAGCGATTACAGGGAGGGAAAAAGTAATTCTAGTGTAACCACAGAGGTTTAACTACATCAGGGTAATTGTACCGTGTAACTAGGAAAGCATTTCTGTGAAGACAAGCTCCAGTCAGAGAGGCAGAATCTTAAAACATCATAGACCTCATCCATGGAAATAACTCTGTAGTGTCAGGCAAATGATTCTTTATTTTGACTAAATGACTTGAGTCAATAAAAGGACAGGGCTTCATATTTATATTGATCACATCTGTATGACTGACATCCTGAAAAATGTGGACATCCGAGGTGAATGAAGCAGGGCTGAGCCTGTGTTGCTGTCCTGATGCTGTTGTAGTCCATGACTTGAAGAATGATGCACAGGATGTTGTTCAGGTCTTTAGCTCTTTGACAAGCAGAAGAACAGAGGGGGAAAACAGTACAGAACACCTGCCCAGAGACAGGGTGGTGTCTAAGAATGTCTGACTCTGTTCTGTTTCTCTCCAAATCCTTTCCTCAAATTTGTCAGTTTTTTCTGTATTTAAAAACCAAAACAAAACAGAAACAAACAAAAAAAACCCCACACCAAACAACAACAACAAATTCCAATAGATTTTAGTCTTTGTCTGTAGCTCCCTTGTGAGATTCAAATATTGTGGCTGGGATCTACCAGCCTCAGGTTCCTTGGTACAAGGTGGGTCTTTGGTTGCCCAGATTAATCTCTCTATCTGTTCTGCTGCTCATGCTGCCCTGCCAGGGGAGAAGAAAGATGAGCTGATGAGCCAGAAGAGACTCTGCCCTCCACTGAGTCCTGTTTGGCAGAGTGTCACCTCTGTCAGTGGCATCACAAGAAAGTGCCAGATAGGCAGCTTGGCCCACCAAGGATCAGCAGTGCCTGATGGCAAAGAGAACTGATAAAGCACCGAGGAGGGACTGGCATGGGGACTTCCTGAGTGCCACTTCCAAAAGGAGAGAAGATCTGCACTGCAAGTTCATCCTTCTTAATTGCCACTTTATTCTTTGAGGCAGTGTCAGTGTGGAGCAGAGGGTATTGTCTTTGTGTCCCTGGAAAGAGGCCAGTCCAGAATCACAGAATGGTTGCAGTGGAAAGGGACTTGTGAAGGTCACCTTATACAAACGCTCTGCTCAAGCAGGGTCACCTAGAGCAGGTTTCCCAGACACATGTCCTGACATCTTTTGAACATCTCCAAGGATGGAGAGTCCTCACTGGGCAGCTTGTTACCTTTTGTGAAGAACAACTCAGCCTAGACTGTCTTCTGGCAGCAGCTTAGTAACAACCTGTTGTTACAGCAGCAGTCACAGCTCATCTAAGTGCTGTGACCTGCTGGCCAGAGTGGCACTCTTCATATTGGCATTAAGGACTGGCAGCATTACATTGCTGCTGCTCAGCTTTCCTCATGTGAGCAGTTTCTTAAAGCAGACTGGTTTTTCCCAATTATTTTTTTGTTTTTAATGATATTATCTGATCTCTGCTAGGGTGACATTCGTGGACTCATTCTTGAGATCATCAAATACTTGTAGATCATATCTGTGTGGAGGTAGGACTGCTTTGGTGACTTATTCTATAGCCAAAACCATGAAGGATGAAGCACACAGATTCTAGATTCTCTGGCATCATAATTCAGCATGCTATGCGCGTGAACACCAAGCAATTTACCTTATGTCATGGCTCCTGAGAAATTGTGTTTTTGGTTTAGAAGAAGACTTGGCATAGTCAATGCAAAGACAATGATCTATAGACTATGTGAAGTCTATTTATTTTAAGGGTGGGAGATGTGGCTGCCTGAGATGGGGGAGACTCAGTGGGAAGAAATATTTGGGAGTTCCTGGGAAAGAAGGCTTAAAAAGAGAGAATGTGAAAGATTAGGAGAACCTGTTTGAAACCCCAGCTGCTTTCTATATGGTGCATGCCACACCGAGGTCATAAATTTTCTAAGCTGCTAAATTGAGTGGAGTACCTGGAGCTCTTTCAAAGTCCATAAAACTCCTCTGAGAAAAACCTGTAAGTGAAGTCTCCAGGGACTGTGAAAGAGCCTCGCACACGGTGTGTGTACCTGGATTAAGTGTACTCTTGAGCAGGAGCCAATCCTTCCTGCCCCCAGCCCTTCTCATTTCAATAGGAGCATTTGGGGATGCCGAAGGTTCAGTCTGTGCTCTGTCAGGTATCTCACTGCACAGTTGCCTGCAGGTGACAGGCACTGCTTTTATGGAAGGCAATGGATTTATCTGCCAGGGGGAAAAAGGCTCACACGCTCCTCTGCTCATACACAGATCACTGGATGTGAGTGCAAACCCATTAGCTAAGTCCACACTAATATACCCACCTCATTAGTGAGGTTTATCAGCTCAGTCATGACTGTGGTGAAGACTATAAGGCTTCTAAAGTTCAGGGAATGTCTGGCCAGCAAGGAGAGCCAGCACAAAATTCTCAGGCCTGTTAATCTATAAAGACATCTCCTGTGGGGATAACACAATAGGAGACTGGAGCAGCACCACAGAGACAATATTTGGGAGGGGTTTTTCTTTAAACTTCTAATTATTGTATTTAAAATATCAGAATATGTTTTAGGGTATTTAATCAACTTCAAGAACTGATGAAAAGGGAAGGCAATTAGAAAAGCTTTGCCGGATGTTTGTAAATTCTAAATTTTGAAAGTACCTGTGTGGTTGTCTTACAGAAATATCCTCAGGAACCCAATAGTTTTACTTAGCTTGGCACAGGCTAGAAAACTAGCAGCAGTGAATAAAACTGAACTATGATTACTTTTAAACAACATGTATATTTCTAATTTATTAGTATAGGAAAAAATCCCCTTTGGATAGTTCTTAAATTTGGCAAGTGAATCAAACTTCTACAGACATGATTTACAGAGATGAAAGCATCTGGTCCAGGATAAAAAGCAAGGAAAGTGTGACATGATATTCAATGCTGAAACTTCCACACTAACTTAGAAATATATTTCACACCAGGTTAAAGGGCAGGTTTGAATCTCTTCCAGCGTGCTTGAATATATAAAGGCTTTCGACAGGAAGAGCTGATGGGCAGAGGTGCAAGAGTGTCATTGCCCCTAACATGTGTCAATACATTGCTTCTTTTATAAAATGTGAGGAGTTTAGGTGAAGTACACTCCTTTTCAGGCAGTGTATAGAATTGCAACAGCTTTTAAGCAGAGTGCAAGCTCTTTTTTTCCTTGGAAAGAAAATGTTGATGTGAAATTAAAAACTCCTTTCAGATGCTTGCTGGGCTGGCAGGACGTCAAGTTGTTTGGCTTGACTGTCTCTCTCTCTCCCTCCCTTCACTTTGTTTACAGACAACATGCTCAGCTCCAACTGAGTGTATTTAAACACCAGCTAATTATGGGCACGAGGATTTGGAAAAGGAGTCTCCATGTCTTAGGCTGGTCAGGAATACACCTTGGTGCAGGCAAATCACAGTGCTGTCCTGAGCAAAGTGTGTGGGATGAGAGAGAGGAGGGAGGAAGAGACCAAAAATGCTTTCAGCCAGTGCTCTCTGGCATCTGATTAGAACTGAAAAAGTGGGTGACTCCCAGCTTTTGCCTCAGGTTGTACATGCTGGTGTGAAAGGTCTTCTAGATACAGCATGTTTGCCAAACTCAGGGAGGAGGGGGCACTTCCCACGAGGTGCATTTCAGTCAGAGTACATCAAAGCTGCGCTGCCAGCATGGATCTTAGCTGGATTCATGACTTTGGTATTCCTGGTAGAGTTTCTTGATTTACAAAGAGTGGTTTAGGTACAAGTTTTGCTGAAATTTTGCCTGTATCAGCCCAGATCTGACTCAAACTTGTGCACCTTACAGTGAGACTGAATCATTCGAGGGCTGTCAGTCCTGCACTGCCACGGTGCCCTTGGAAGGCAGGCAGGTCCTCCTGCAGCTGGGCCAGCTGTTGGAAAGGAGCCCTAAAACCTCCCAGCTCAACATGCTGTAAGATGTGATCTCAGGCACAGGGAACTGTGGAATTGAAAGGGTAGCATGAATGGTTTGGAGAGGAGGGGCTCACATCTCTGCTAAGGAGTGTGATGGAGTAGGGAAGCGTGGGGGAAATTCTCAGCCACTTACAGGTTAAGAATTGTTGTATAAAATTTGGGGGTTGGACTAGGTGATCTCCAGAGGTTCCTTTCAGCCCTAATAATTCTGTGACTCTGAAATTTGGCAGTGCAGCCACCACAGAGGAGGCAAATCCAGGCAGAGGCTTTGTTTTGCTGTTAGCCAAAGAACTTTAGGTATTCCTGGATTTTTAAAATATGGGAAGCTTTCTCTTATTAAAGATTTCTCTTTGTTTTGGTTATATACCCTTTCCTGTCAAATGTAGTTGAAATAAATAATGTGATACAGAAGGTAAGTAACTGGGAGTCTGTCAGGCTTTTATCGTCTCTTATCTAAGTGATGTGGAGTTTTGCATATACAAAGATGATTAGTGACTGAGTGTGACCTGGATTTTAATGCTTTATCCAGAAAATTCTCTCAGCTTTGCACAGGTTCCTATGAGATGCTCTAATCATTTGGAGGAAAAAACCCCAAACAGCAAAATATTAAAAATATAAGCCCGATCTCTGTCATCTGCTTAAAGAAATTATATGATAAGGGAGGGAAAATAGAAGGGCTGGATCCTGTTATGACTAAGGAAATTTTCTTCAGGAGCCTCATCTCCCAAATGTGCTTATCTGTTCTCAGGAATTACAATGTGGTTAGTTTACAGTCTATTATGCAAAGTTGCATGCAGTGTGTTAATGATATTGGTAATTTAGTAACTATGTTCTGCACTAATTGGTAAAACTGACTATCATATTGCTCATCCTGGATCACTTTCAATGTTGCTGCATAGTTTTTCAGTGTGTTTCAGCTCTTGTCATTAAAGCATGTATGTGCAAGCCAACACACCTTGTGAACTTTGGAAAGAAACTCAAAGCCCCTAGTGTTTTATTGTGCCTGTGATATTAAGTGAGAAAACAATCTGGTGGTTTGGTGAAGAGATTATTGTGGAAGGACAGCTTCTGTGGTTCAGGGAATAGAACTGACTGGAATCCTTTCCCATCACCTGTGTTAAATGCAGGGTAAAGGACCACGCTCTGTTTTGGGAATATAGCTGAGAGAGAGGGATTTGACACAGTAAATCCAATTCCATCTCTATATTTAAATGGTTTGGTCAGATGTAGGTAAAGTGGAAGGTTACACATTGTAAGTTCCCTGTCAAGTTTATTCCTGGTTTTACCATCTGCAACAAATTTTTTAAAATTAAGCATATTTGTCCTCTGTGAAGTGATTGAATGGCAAAGTATGGAAAAGGGTTAGTATTACAGTAAGAAAAAGCAGCTATTTGGAATTGGTCTTACCTCAATACTAGATATACAAATGTGTGTCAGATCTGTGTTGTGCTGAGTTCTCTCAAGACCACTGTGAAATGCAGATGTGTTAGCAGTTAAACATCTCTGGGGAGATGGATGGATGGATGCTTCACTTAAAGAGCTATGAAGAGACCTGTTGCTTGTTCCAACAGCTTGAATATTAATCCAGACTCCCCAGCCTTTTATAAAGTACATAGAACAATCTAATGTAAGGGTTGAACAACCCTCTGGGAGGAACCCTAGAAGCTGAGAGAAGACTTGAATTGACATTTGAGATTAGCAGACCAAACTGGATCACACAGAGACCTTAAAATACTTACAATTTCTGATGCCAGATCTTCATGAGATACATTCTGCACTCCAGTATAGCAGCATGGCCTTTTTGACCTGAGTGTGTAGTGATATGCACAGGATAAAGACATCAACTTCGTTGGTTCTGACCTAGTTACCAGCACTCAGGCAGAGATTTGGAGGTTTTACTAATTCGGTAACTGTGTCTGTAATGACTTCAGGGTTCAGCAGCAGTTAAAAAGGTAAATTAAATACTCAAATATAGTGGAGAGAAATAGAGGGAAAAAATATCTATGGAACAGCTAAGAGACCCACCAGGAAAAGGAAATAATGAACAGAATAAGGCCACAGAGTATTCTGTGTGGCTGAGCCCTAAGCAAAGCCATTCAGTCACTCGAGGGAAGGCTGGGCTGGTCCCTGGGGAAATCTGTGGCAGTTTGTCAGACAGTTTTGTAATTCCCTCCCCCCAAAAACTGGTATAACTCAGTTATGTTTCACATTCGCTGAAGAGAAAAGCAAGCTGTTTTCACAGCAGACTTCTCATTGAGCTTTCATGGTGCAAAAAATAGCAGTGGGACCATCCTCAGCAGGCTCAACCTCTACCCTAAAAATATTAAGATCTAGCTGTTGTGTGGCATGAGGGCTCTGGGTTAAATCTGGGTTAATTCACCAGCTGAAATGCTTGGCATCCTCATCTGAAAAGCCCTCAGCCTACCCCCAGTGCCCAATTCACCCTCTGCCCAGCTCTCCATCACTCAGGGATGCTCAAGGGAGCCTCCATATGTGTCCCCTTGGTCCTACAGTGTCTTTTCCATGACTGGAAGAGTGTTGGGATGCTGTATATTCTGTTCGAACCTTTGGCATCATCTCTGTGTCCTCTTGTGCTGGCTGTTGCTCAGCAAGGTCTTCAGAGCACTTTGAAATGTGCAATGGATGTATTTCCCTCTTTCACTTGACAAATACTGCTCCTCTGCTGCAAAATAGTCCTATCTTGTATTTGCTAATGGGTGTCTTCAAAAAGGATAAGCATGATGTTTTTACCAGTTTTTAAAAGGGGTGAATAAATGCAGCTTTTGGCAGATTCTAAATATCCAGAAGTGATTTTTCATATCAGAGTTGTTCCTGAGTTTTGGGGCTTTTTATTTTTTTTCCTCCTTCACACAAATATATCTGTTCCTGTAAAAGTGTCATCAGATCCAGGGTGGGGTAAAGCAAGAGGAAGAGCTCCACCCAAGCTTAGTGGTTAGGACACTCATCTGAGATGTGGGAGATCCAGATTCAATTCAGGGTTTTCCTGGTTCAGAGTAGGGACTTGAACCTGCTGACTATTGAGTTGGGGATGCAGGGCTTGGTCTCCCAGGGTATTTGGGAGATTTTGTTTTTATTTTGTATTGTGTTGAAGACAAATTTCAAGCGCTGAAATTATTTTGCTTGAAACGGAATATGTCTTTTCCAGCCAGCCCTAATTCCCCACATGGCAAACTCAGCCAGGGGTCTGAGAAGCAGATTTTGCCATGGCTTTGGAAATGAACATCTGGAGGCAGAGCTGTAACTCCCAGAATCACAGAGTCACACAACATGCCGAGCTGGAAGGGACCCACAAGGATTATTGAGTCCAACTCCAATTGAGCCATTGTATGTTAGAAGAATGTCCCCTGCCCTGTGTGGATGGGATGGGCGAGCAGCAGTTTGTTGTGTGCCTGCTGCACATGGACATCACTCCAAGCAAACACCAAACCTTCATGGACCAGAGGCTGCCACCAGAGCACTTCATGTGTGGATAAATACAGAAGAAATAAGGCAGTTTTTCTACACTGAAAATAGTCTTAAGATACTATTTCTTGTGTCTTCCTGCCTGTCATCTTGAAACCACTGCATTGGTTTCATTCATAGGGATTGATATTATCTGCAGCACTGTGAGACACACTGAATGGCCATTTAAGTAGCTTTGCTTGAAGATTTCAGGCCAGCCAACAAATAAAGGAAGGAGCTGATTGAGAGGTTGGCTTTGCATGGAAAGTAAAAGGGAGCTCATTGAACAAATACTGCCACTTCTGTGAAAAATTGACTAAGTCTGTTTAATGTCGGACCATGTAATTCTGGTTTGTTCTGGTGTATAACCAGGCATTTTGGTACATCTGGGTGACCCATCATCACTTCAGACAAGCCTTCTCACAACAAGAGACTACTGATTTATTTTGCTCAATGAAGGAAAATGAACCTGTAACTGCACCTGGAGTGTTTCCTAAGGAAAAGCTTTCTGGTTTGGAACTCAGATTTTGTTGAGCTAACACTCTGCAGTTTAATGTATGTATTTTCATTACTTGGCTAGTATTTAGTAAGAGAAACTGTTTTGGTTTCTGAAAAATTATAAGGGATTCCAGGTAAAGAGAAATTATAATGTGATGAGAGACATTGAGAGTGAACATATAACTTTATGTTTATAAAGCTGAACTATAGAAACTGAGTGACTACTTACGTAATAGATCCAGCCTCAGCTGGGGAATGGTAATTCATGCCTGTTATCTTAAAGATCTATCACTTTTAATGAAGGATAATAGCACTCACAACAGCCACATACATGCCTGCAAAAAGCCCACGTGTGTAGGTGCAAAAATTTGCCTTGCCTGGGGCACATACACTTGAAAAATTGAATACTGTGGTTATAGGTTGGTTTTGGCAGAACCATGAAGAAAAAACCCCACACCAAACAGTATTAATATCTTGTCAATTGTAATGTTGTATCTCTTTAACCCTCTGATTTGTTTTTTCCTCGTTTTCATTGCGTACACCACAGTAATTTTGGAGCGACGTGTCGGAATGAGAGAAAATCTGAACAACTCAAACCACCTCCTCGTGGTATTTTGGTTTTGTGCTGCTGGAATGGAGTCTCTGCTTGTGCCAGAAGCTGTTCCTCCTGTGCACTATGGGAGGTATCACCTGTCCGTCCACGTGCAGGATGTGGGATGCAGCTGCTCCTGGGGCCACTGCCCTGCTCTGCTCTGACAGGGCTCCAGAGGGTGGGCACCTGCAGGGTTCTGCCTGCTCCTTCAGCAGCCTCCACAGTCCCATCACACAGCACACAGGTCCTGCAGCTCTGGCCTGGAGGGTGTTTAGGTGCCTCAGGTTTGCTTGTGTCCGTTGTCTCCCACAGGGATTCCTTCTGGTTGTAGTTAGAGTGATGCTCTAATATCCAGAAAGGCTTTTTCTCTTTCCAAAGCTACTCTACTCCACACCCATCTGAAAAGTAAGTGGGGGTTTTGCCTCCTAAACCCCCCAAAATTGTTAAAGCCCCAGATCAAGAGCGTTTTAAGAGCAGGATTTGAGCAGCAGGCTCTTGTGAGGGCATTTGCCTCAAGAGGACGGTGTGCCCAACTGGGCTATTTCACATCTGATATTGCAGAGAGGGTTTCCTGGGACAGCATTTTCACCCATGCCAAGAGGACAGACAGAGACAGACTTGTTCTTAATATATACCTTTTTCAAGAAAAAAATAAAAAAGCCATTTTATGATGATTGCTTCTTATTGCTTCTGTTAGAGGCATCTCAGGAATCATCCATATTTCTCCTTTCAGTAAGGAGTGCTCAGCTGATAATCAGCCCTAAATGCTGCCCCTGAGAGCGAGAGGCAAAGGATTGCTGTGTTCTTGCTTTTCTTTCTTTGCATATCTCTATTTAAGACAGCTCATTATTAATAATGAGAAAGTTACTAGCTAATAATTTCTGCAGTGTAATATGAGAACAAAATACATTTGTTAGTATGTGGTTTTAGAGGGAAGAATTTATTTTGTGTGTGCTGTTTCTGCAAGCCAGAGCAGTAGAAATCTTTTCCACTCAAGAGCCTCTGTAAGTACATTGTTTTTAAGAAGGTTTTGATTTTGTAAGATGGTTAATTATTTTGATTTAAAAAATACATAAACAATTTAGCAGAGTTATTTAAAATCCATTTGCTTTCATTATAGCAGATATTTAGTTCCTTGCCATTTACAATGTATTTCTCAAAATTGTTTTCTCCTTTCTATCTGCTTGCCAGCTGGATCTTTGCTCTGCCATTGCTAGCTGCCTTCTTGTTTCTGCCAAAATCTGAAACATTTCTAAATTACATTAAAATGGTTTAAAATTAGACTATGTGAGTATAATGTGGAAAAATATGTTAGATTGACTCAGCCTAATGAGTCAGGCCTCTTTTCTAGATGCATTGGGTATATTGAAGTATTTTGTCTGATTATCAATAGCTCAATAAAGTAAAGAAAAGGGGGATGAAAATAAAAAAATGCTACAGTGAAGCAGAAAAAAAATAAGAATAGTGTCAGTATAGGAACACTGATGAGCTGATTCTGCATAATTTTTGCCCCTAAACTCCCTTTTATTTTGCAAAGATTTTTGTAGATAAAACATTGCCCAGGTAATGATCCCCTTTCCAGCTAAAGAAACAGAAGTTTATTCACTGGGACTTCAACTCAGGGTGGTGACTTCCATTCCTTAACACACCCCAAAGAGCGGTGCTCACACATTCAGTACTGTTTACAAGAATGGGCTAATAAGAGAAAACAGCTTTATCATTGTGGTTTTCCTTGTGGTCAACATCTGCACGGGCGAAGGAAGGCTATGAGGGAAGGGTAGTCACATTTCAACAAAGGGACAGCAGGGCAAATCCTGCTCTGTTGGGTGGGTGTAAGGCCACAGCTAACTCTGGGTTTAATTAATCATACTGATATGGGAAATGCATCCAGAAGAGAGGATCTGTCGCTGTATCTATAAAACTATTCCAGGGAAGTGGGAAAGAAGCTCCAATGTACTGTTTCTGCTTGCATATTTAATCTGCTCTTGCAAGGCATATCCTGCAAGAGACAATCTTGGGCGTAAATTTTCCCTTGTGACTCTCTTTAAGCCCATTGAAGCAAGATTGACCCCTCTGTAGTTGATCCAAGGCTCGTGTTCCAAATGCCAAGCCCTGAGCAGCCTCCTCATTGTCTTCCACCCTGGGCTTAGGCACCAGTCTGCCATCACTTGAGCTAACATTATCAGATGCACATTGCCCTGGTAACTCAAATCACAATACATACATGGCCAGCAATGACCTAGAGTCATACAGCTGCTTCTCTGGGCTCTCCTCAGAGGCTCCTCGGGTCATAAAATGAGGAACTAAGTAGAAGAGTTGGGAATGAGACAGTTCCGTGGCCTGTGCCCTATGAGCTGTACAGGGTCCCACCCATTCCCAGCAGAGTCTGTCTGCAGGGCAGTCCTGCACGGAGCTGAAGGTACCTCTGCTAACCAAAACTCTGCTGGTTCCAGTGCTTGTGTGGCAGGTCCTGGGGAGAAGTGAGGCCTTCGCGAGCTCCTGTTTGGATGAGTTAGTGCATGAGTGGAGCTCTGGGGTGCCTAGAGGGGCAGCCAGGAGGTGCCACTGCCTCCCATCACTCAGCATGGGTGTGCATGTGTTACTGGGCCAGTGGCAGGGTCCACAGGCTGGGCTCTTCCCTGGCCACATTGTGATGGGCTTGCACAGTCACTATAGGAGTATTAATACCTGTGAAATGCCTGCCATTGCAAAACTTTAAATTGCATTGTACTAGAGCTTTTGGATGAATAATTTGTAATAATCTTTTACCCAAAGGGTCTTGAGGTCTTTTACCTAACTTAGATTCCCACTGACACTGAATTAAGAGTTGAGGCAACTGTGTTTGGAAGCTTTACAAAGAAAACATGTATATCCAGTTTACTCAACATGGTATCTGAAGAAATGTTAGAAGATGTCCAAGATGCAAATGTTTGTTTGTGAAACACTCGGGAGAATTTCACAATGGCATAGAAGAGCCACCTAATTTTCCATTTGAACCCTTGTACATCAGATATATGCCATGTGGATATCCACTCAGCACCTGCCCTGTCATTCCCACTGAGTGCTGCGTCACGAGCTTAGCGTGACAGCAGAGTTTCTTAGCCTGCAGCACCACGACTGCCTGGTGCTAATTCAGGTGTGGGTTCCTCCTGAGAAAGGTGTCTCACGGGTTGTGCTGCCCCAGCTTTGCTCAGCACCTGTGCTGATGGAGTGGGGTGCAGAGCACAGGGTAACCAATACACTGGGCTGATGTTTATGTTTGTGGGCTCAGTTCTCAGACCTGGCTGCCAGGGCAGTCCCACAGGGATTAGTGCTTGCACAAGGGAAGAGAGAACATGGCCAGACCTACCCCTTGCAGCAGCAGCCCTCACTTAGTGCAGCTTGAAGCTCCATGATGGTGTTATAATTTTTCTCTTTTCACTGAATCACTCAATATTCTGAGCTGGAAGGGACCCACAAGGATCACTGAGTCCAGCTCTTAAGTGAATGGCCCATACAGGGGGCAAACCCACAACCTTGGCATTATTAACACCATGTTCTAATCAGCTGAGCTCATCTCAGGGGTGATGTTGGCTCAGTGTTAGTGCAGGTAATGCTTCAGAATAGTGTGTGGCACTGGATTCTAGCACTGAGAATGCACCCAGGCTTCCCAAGAGGTGGATTTCACTCTAATGATAAGATCTTCATCTGTGTGGCTTACTACGGAGTGTCCAAAGATGGCTTTCTCACTCCACCCTCCTTCCCTGCCGCCAAGCCCAGGGTAATGACCAAAGCCTGGGAAGCAGCTGTCCCTGAACTTCATATAAATGCTCCTAGTTCTTTGCCATACTGTAGGAGGACTTCTTCTTTGTTTATCTCAGTTCTTTTTTAGAACGTGAACCTAAGAGCAAAACTATGATACAGCACTTCAGCGTGTATTGCAGAGTTTCCGGGATCACGTGTAGCTGCAAACTTTCACTTCATGCCAATGTACTGCACTCTGATGGGTGAACTTTCTAAACTCAATGTTCTGAAAGCATGGAGGTATTTTGTAATAAACCCCCAGAGGATAAAAATAATCCTCTAGTATTTTACTCCCAGTTAACCATTTGATGAGAGAAAGTGTAGAGTTGGGCAATAAAGCTGAAAGTCCAGTTAGTCTCAGTGGCACTATTCATGAAATAGCTCCTCTGCTGTGTTAACAAATCAGAATCTGTCCCTGAGTAAATGATCTCTAAATTCAAAATCCATGAACAGGGACTACACAGAAAAGAGCCATAATTACTACACAGTCAGAGATCAAGGGAGGGGGACATTTTGGGGTAGTGCACTTTGTAAGTATTGAACCGTAGCTAAAGTCCCAAGCTTGTGGATGCAGCCGAGGCAGGAGTTCATACATCCTGTAGGTCACCTCACTTATTTTTAGCTTTAGGTTGAGAAATAGTCCCTTTCTCTGCCCCATTGCCCTTTTCTGGCTCAGTCACTGTTTAATGATTCAATGCAAAGTTGAAGGGTGGCTCCCCACAAAGCCCTTCCCCAGGGTCAGGGGGTAGCAGGTATGCCCCTCAATTACAGAAGGCACCAGACCTGTTTCCCTTGCACACTGCCATTTGCAGTGAATGCTCCATCCCCTGAGACACTGCTGAAGGTGGGGGCTGAAGGCAATAAGAGGAAGATGACCCTGGTCTGTGAGGAGCCCATCCTGCCTGCAGGAAACACTGAGGTTTCTTACTCAGTGGGGGCAGTTCCTGAGTGTGCTGCACAGAGCTGGGGCCTGCCAGGAGCACTGCAGTGGGGCAGTCAGACCAAAAGCAGCTGGGACATGGGTGCTTATGGTCTTTTGTATCTCCAGGCAGTGAGTTCTGTCAAATACAGTGTTCGAGTAAGATTTGCTGCATCAAACAGAATCTCCTGATCCTACTAAAATGAAAAGAATAAGCACATTACATTCAGTCCCGATCCAGCTCCTTAATGAATAGATTCACCACCAACTTCCTATGCAAATGTTTATCTCAGATAGTGGTAAAACTGTGTGGACATCTGAGAAATTGGTACAAATGGTGGAATTTCAGTCCTAGGTCTTGTTGTAGTCAGAAGGCAAAGCTCTCTTCTTTTTGACCTGATTGATATTTACTAATGACAATTTAGAGGCTTGGTGGTGTTTCAGTATCATTGGAAAATTCATTTGTATTTTTAAAACTTTTATACAAGATGCTAAAGGTTCTTTTCTAAGGATATTTTGCTGTATTGATGAATTGAGCAGGAGTTAAAACATGAATACACTTTTGAAGGAGCAGATCCTGAACTGGCATGGTAAGTGCAGGTAGATGTTTCAATAAACTTGCCAGTGCTTATCCACTGTGACCTCCAGTGAACTGGGAACCTGGGGTGGGAACCTCCTGAGAATGGGTTTTCCTGGGAGCATTTCTGTTCTCCTGGATTGCAGTGGAGTCTGGAAATGTTAGAGCTGAGCTGATCCTCTTGTTCTGGTACTAGCCAGGGGGTTATTTTCATAAGCTGGTAGTAGGAGGTGAAGATGAAAAAAGAATTACAAGATACATGGTGAGAAATTGGTTCTGTAAAGGTGTCCAAGTCCTTTTTTCTCCATTGGTTTGGTGCCCTTGCTGTTTGTATAACTTATTGCAAAATCTTTCTGACAAGTCCTTTGTTTGGTGTGGAGGACAGAATTATGGAAGTGCTTTGTTGGGCTCCCCATTCCCCTAGCTCTCCTGGTTCTGATAGGACACCTGAGGTACCAGAGCAGCATGACAATTATGATCAGCATTCACCAGTAGAGAGTATCAGTGAAGATTTTATTTCCCATTCTATCAAATGTGGTATCACTGATATCTGATGACAATTGTTGTCTTTTTTAATAATCCCCTCTGTGTAAAGCCTTGACTACTCAGTTATAGCTGCATTCCTGGAATCATTTATTTCCTGCACAGAGATGGTCCAGTTAAGCCAAGCCTGAATTGTGCCCCAAGGAATCAGCCAGCCAGCTACTGAGACTTTATCGAACTGACACAGAAAACCCTCACCCCTGGTGGGGAGATCTCATACCTCTCACAGGAACATGATCTTCTTGCAGCCTTTTAAGCACCACAGTGTGAACTGGGGCACCCACTGCCTTGCTGGCTGGGCACAGAGGGAGAGGAGCCTGCAGCCCATCCCCTCTGCCCCCAGCAGCTGTGGCAGAGTCTGTGCTGCAGGTTCAGGGCAGCGTGGGGATGTATTTGGACAGCTGAGGAACATGAACAAGGGGAAGAAAAAGGGCTGTCTCCAGGCAAACATGCCCTGATTTATAACAGAACTATATTTATGTTAGTCGTAACCACATTATTCAATATAATTGGGGTCAAGAATTGAATGAGTCTAAAAGAATGAAAAAATAGTTTCAAAATTCCTATTATAAATAAAGACCTGGTTTAGAGGTTTTGTGAGAACTCCAGAAGCTGAAAGGGTAGCAAACCCCCAGTGTTTTCCAAAAGACAATGCCAGAAAAACCACATGAAGATTCCTCTCAGTGGAGACAGACTGCATTCAATATTTTTTTAAATATTTTTTTCCCTTGTCAGTCTCTCTTGCTGCCCTCACTGTCCTTTTATTTTCATGCTATTTCTGTGCAAGCTGACCAGATCAGTTCTGGTGCATTCTAATACCAGTCAAGAGCAGGGGTTTGCTGTTTGCAGCTGCCAGGAGTCCATTCCCCTCCCCTCAGCGTGCCCTGAGGTATCACTGCTTGTCACCACACAAAGCCACTGCAGTTCCCTCCAGCTTCTGTTGCATTTGTTAGGTTTGGGCTGGGATGTGTAGGTGTTTCCCCCCAGCTGCATTTTGGAAGGCTGGTCCCTGGGCTGAGGCGCTGTGCTCTGCTCTCCTTTGCATTTTTGTGCTACCCAAGAGCAACATTGGTTTGAAGAGTTCCTACTGTTTGCCTTATTTTTGGCATCTTGCTTCTTTGCTTATGTCGTGCCTGGAAGGATAATACCCAGGCCATAGTGCCTTGACACAGCTTTTAAGACATGAATTTTACCATGTTTAGCTCTCTCCAAAAGGATATCACTCCCGTCAATGAGAGCTCATCCAGCCATTGCTTCTCTTCACAGTTTTCAAGTGAATATGAAGTTTCCTCCCTCCTCCAAATGTCTTTCTCCCTACTCCTCTCTTCTTCCATGGTATTCTGGAGAAACATCAAAAACAATTCTCTGCAACTGACTTATAATGGCTGTGTTGCCATAATTGAAGAAGTTGTCTTCATTTTAACAAAATAAAAAGAAATCAGAATGGCACTTATAAACTATAGTAATACAGACATTTTCTATTACAGTTAACCTTTGCTCTTCAGTTAAAACTGTTATCTCAGATCCAAGCCAAGGGTCATAGAGAAAACCTCCCCAGTTTTTTTCCCACCTCTTAAGCTGAGTTGCATCAGTGAACCATTAACTTAGTAGATTATTTACTGTTACTTTTATGGAAGAAATGCGTACTGTACTTTTTCTGCATTGCTTGGGTTTGATTTATGCATGGCTCCAGTTCTATAGGTTCCTCACTGAGGCAGGGCCTTCATGCCATGGCAAAGTAAACAGGCAACAGAAACTTGCCTGAACAGTAGTCAAAACTCAGAGAAATTCACATACTTTTGTCCTCATATCTTTTCTACTTTACATGCACACTAACAGACTTGAGTTGCACCAGGGAAAAACTAATCACATCAATGTTAGACTCAGATAAATGTTAGCCTGAAGTTAAACTGCAAAGGCCAGGATCTGATCTGTGCCTGGACCCTGCAGGGAGCTGCAGCCAATTAATTATAGCTCCCTGATCTGAGGACAGGTTACGAGCTGGCCCCAGCACTGATTAGAGCAATATTAGAGAAGAGATTACAGCAATTTGGGGGTGCCCTGTCAGAGTTGGTGGCTGGTGGCCAGTGGGACTGTCAGGGCATGGCAGGGCATGGCTTGTGTTGTGCTACCCCTCTGTGCCCTTGCTGTGCCCTGGCAGGGGGCTGCAGGAACCAGCAGCACCAGCTTCTGACAGGAGAAAACACCCAGGCTGAAAAGGAGGGAGTTTTCTCCAAGGGGGCAGCACATGGAAGTGGGGAGGCCGTGGGCTGACTGAATCTTCCTCCTCCCATTGGGCAGCTCAGCAGGAAGAGATAACAGGACAGGAGATCCGCCAGCAGTCCCCAGCTTGTCTGCTCCCCAGCTGGCAAATGGAGCCTTCCTGGCATGATCATTTTCCACTTCCTCCCAATCTCACCAGCCTATCTTTGAGAGTCAGATTTTACAGCAATTTTTGGGAGGTGGACTTCCTTATTTCTTCTCCTGCACACTCCTCTTTGCTGTTGCCAAAGGTTATCTCCCCTTCTGGCATGTTGGAGCTCTGCAAAGCAAAGGCAGTGGAGTGTGAGGAAACCAAGGGATCTGTCTGACTCAGTTTCATTTGGTCTTTTAATCAATTGAGAAACAAATGTGATGTCCCCTTCCACTCCCTATGCACTGGACCTGTGCATTTAGGTCAGGCATCTGGAACTGGATTTACAAATGGTTGGGAAAGAGCTTAATCCTTAAGAGGAGACTTGTAGGGAGGTGTGGAATGAAAGGGATAGGTTCCCAAACCTCTTACAATGGGAGCCAGAGAGGGGAGATTCACTCATCTTTGCTATTAGATTTTTACAGACACCTATTAGAGGAAGCCAGAACTCCTAGAGAGGGGTAGTACAAGCCAGCTATGTATACTTTTCTGCTGTTTACATTGACTGAGCTGACTTCTTGACAAAGCAGGGCTTACTGCTACTTTCCTTCTTTATTGTGGAGCGTGATAGTCTTAATCTCTTGACAAGCAAGTTTGGTTCTGCACAGCATTGCTGCTTTGCTAGTGGGGATAGCTGGGTCTGACAGTGGTGGGAGGGGAGGAGAGCAGGAGCTTGACTCTGCTGCTCTGTGGTACATGGTTTGCATGATGCTCTGAGCACCCACAAAGGGCTTCTGACTGCTTTTAGAATCAGATTCCCTGTGGCAGCAGCCAAGCCTGGGGACAAAACTGCTAGCTGCTATCTTGATAAATCTAGCAAGCTGAAAGTGGCTCAGTTTCTGGGGGCAGAGGGGAAAGAGAGGACAAACAGAGAAAATGTTGGGATCTCACTGTTTTCCTGCCACACAGAGCTGCCTTAAGCCCACGGTTGCTGTGCATCGTGCGGCACTGTTCAG
Organism: Campylorhamphus procurvoides; assembly: GCA_013396655.1. Lineage (NCBI taxonomy): Eukaryota > Metazoa > Chordata > Aves > Passeriformes > Dendrocolaptidae > Campylorhamphus > Campylorhamphus procurvoides. The sequence continues at coordinate 116,897 of WBMV01007468.1, forward strand.
CTTGAGGCTGGGTTGTCCAACCATATCAGGGCTGCCACTGCTCTGTCTTTAAGAGCCAGATTAAGCCATAGAGCCCAGAGGCTGGTGGCAAGCTAAGTTGGGGCTGCTTTCCTTCCAACGCCCACGAGTACAACACCCTTTGGATACAGGTCCAAGATTTCATCTCACTCAGCTGGGATGTTTTCTTGATCTCTGGCTTTTGACTAGATGATGCTGCCCAGACCACTCTGCAGATAAGTAGCTCATGCTCTTACACCCTTCAAACATTCTGGTACCCACTGAGCACTCAGGACACACAGTACCCCCCATGCAGAGCTCATGTCCCTCACCCTGCATGTTCAGCACATGGGCAAGCACAGGTAAGACACCCCCTTCTGTGCCCTGCAGCCTGTGTCACCATTTCCAGGCCCCCCTGCCAGCAGCCCCCATCATGCCCACATACTCTGCCCCATCTGCTGCTTTTGACACTGTCTAAATGAAGTGAAGAGTTGATGCTCTTTCCAGACAGCCCAAGAAATTGGAATGGAAGTTCAATCTGAGACTATCTCCAAGTACTGTGTAAATTCCTTTTCCCCACCTCCTCCGAAGGAGTAAATCAGGATCTGCCCCTGGCTGTATGGGAGGAGATATTGTGATCCCAAATCAGGGTGCCTCTTTGCACACCCTGAGTTGTGCACAGGGATGTTGTAGTAGCTGAGACAGAGGAAGTGGGCTGAGAAGGGAAACAAAACCTCTTTGAGTGCATAAGACCCTCATTCAAGTTAAACTCAAAAGTCCAATTTGTTGCATGGATGCAATACCCTTCTCTTTTCTCTTTCCCAGCCTAGACACCCTTCACTCCAAACAGCCCATATCAGTGAATCTGGATCTAGTTGGGTGCCACAGTAGATTATATTAGGTGCAGTTTAAGTAGCTTTAAATGCAGTCACTGAGCCAGCTTTAAACTCATTTAAATTAGACCTGTGTGTCTTTGTGAGTGGTTGAGTTGATGTCTTTTGGTCCCAGATCTGCTTCAGCCCTGCCCCTGCTCTGGCTGTGCTTGTTTGCCCCTTTGAACAGACCCCCTTAGATGTAGGGCTGTGTGGTGCAGCACAGCTTACAGAAAGGTTGTAGAGCAAACAGCTCGGTCCTACCCTTCATGCCCACGGTGTTGCTCATTATCAGTGTCAAGATAACAATCTGCTAGTGTTTTTCCAAAGGAGGGAAGCTATAATTTTCCTCTGCATAACTTTAGCTCTGAAGAGGAGTTTGTTTTGCCCCTTATTACAATAGACGATTGCAGAGTTGAGCAAGATGATGAAAGCGTTGAGGTTAAGTAAGGTCAGGAAGAGAAAGCCCTTGTGGCCTTAAGTGTCCTTAACAGGTGGATTTTAAGTACCTTTTTCCTTCACGGGAAGACACAAATAATTCGATTTTGATTTTCTCATGGCTTAAAACTTCCATTAGTATTCCTTTATAATTTCTTCTATTCTGTGCCTCAGTGTGTGCATTATTTTCAGCTGCCTGTTGCTCTCTCCTGTAAATGTACAATGGCATGAAAAGATCTCCAGCTGTAGGACAGGACTGAGAGATACAGTAAAAGTCACACCTTTCTTTCTAGCTCTGTTCTTGGTGGTACTGGCAGCTCAGTTCCCTGGGGTGTACGTGTCCTACTCCAGGGTATGTCTTGGGGAGAAGGCAAATGAGTCTTTGGGCTTTTCTCCCCATGCAGGATTTGTGGCATGGCCTAGATTTTTTTTTTTCCCATAACTTTTTTTCCAAAATTTTTTTAAAGGAAAAACATTGTTTTTCAGGAAATTCAGTATTTCATGTTGACCCTTACCTCCCACAGAGGATTTGGCTGATTGTATTAATTGCTCAAACTCTACAGGAAGGAAACTTTGGCTATGTAGAATGAACAAGCAAATTCATGCTCTTTCAAGCTTTTCCTTATTATATTCATTGGCATTCAAAAGAGTGAGGATATAAATCTGTATTGAAAACATAGAGAATAAAATTCTGAAAACAGTATTTTTCTTCTCTGGGTTGAGATCTGCTCTCATTCATAATGCAGCAGTTCCAATGAAGTCAGTAGATTTTACACTACAGGAAAAACATGCAGAGATTCAGGATTTGCACAGAATGCAGTCCTCTGAAGTGTTTGCTTTAAGAACCACGGGGATCTCTCTCCATGTCAAAGCTGGGAGTAGAGCACATCACCCTCCAAATCCCCACTCTCCTAATACAAATGTTGTTTTACCTCCTGAAGGTGAGGGTTACCAGTGGTTCTAAGTGTTCCCCTTCTGCTGCAGTTTCTGTAGGGTTTCCTCAGTGAAATCTTTATCATTTCTAAGTTCACTGTTTCTCTCGGTCACTCCCTGTCTGTATTTAAAAACAGTTTCACTTATGCATTGCTCAGTCAATGCTATTCTTGCATTCTTTTATTTTTGGAGCTGGAACCTCAGACCTGTAAGATGGCTCTGAGCAGTGACCATTGGTAAGAAGCAGTGAGCTCCCAGATCCTTGGAGATGGAGAGTGATTGGGGTGACTCCTCCTCTGTTTGCTCTCCCTGCCAGACCCTGCAATGAACAAGCTCACTCATGCCCAAGAGCAGGCTTGGATCAGGTGTTAAAAGGCTGAGCCCCAGCACTAGAGCTGTGCCAGATCACCTAAAAACATGTAGGTACATTTTGCTATCAACTTCCATTTTTCCTGCGCTTGGAAGTGGAAATGCAGCAGGGATAAGCAGTGAATGTGAAGGGGCTGGGAAGCCTGGAGTGACTGTGTGAAGGACCCCCTGAGCCTGCAGTGCGTGCAGGGTGAGGGCTGGAATGCAGGAGTGCTTTGGCGTGTGTGTGATGCCTGGGCAGCACACAGGATGGACATGAATGGAGAGCATGCTCTGGGATGCATGTCTGCTGCTGCTCCCAGTCCCGCGGGTTGCGCCAGTTGAATTTTAAAATGGCTAGTGATGTTTTCTATTTTATTTTGGTATGAATAAGGAAGTGTGGGGTGCAGCCATCTTTGCAGTCAGCCGTTTTCAGTTCCTCTTTTCTTCTTGTCCGCCCTTGGACACGAGAACTCCTGTGAGTGCATGCAGCTCAGAGGCAATCCATGGTCATTTCAGAAATCAGATGAGTCATTTAGTTTTTACTGGAAGACACTGTTCTGATTTCAGTAACAGAAGTAAGCAAATAATGACAGATTTTAAATGTTAGCTTTTTGGCTTTACGGCAGGATCCATTGTTTTCTTATTGCTTTCATATAATACTTTCAAGGAATTCTTTGCAGTTCCTTAACTTTCACATTTTACTGCAGATCTATTGCTATAGCTCTGGTATTACATTTGAAATCAGTATCTTTGACAATGGTAGGAATGCATCAATTATAGTAGAGAAAAATCTAGATGTGGTGATGTAGGGTAGAGGGGGAAATAGTGCTGAAAGATAAGCTGCATTACAGCTGGTGCAGCAAGAAAACTGCTCGATTGCAGAATGGTTGGAAATAATGGTTAGGAAAGATGTCTTCAGGGATTGAAGGCCCTTCACTGCTTGTGTGCTTTAGAGCCACAGTGAGAGATCCCCACGTGGGGAATCTCTCTGCACAGGGCAGGTTGTGCCCTGTTTTTGTGAGATCTACACAACAGGTGGTTATTCTACACCACTGATGCTGAAGAACAACCTGCCTTTAGGATGCAGACCAATGACCCTTCATTTAAAGTCAAAGGTCCCAGGGGGGAGAAGGGAATGGGAGGTGATGAAAAATGACTGATGTTTGACTTGAGTTCCAGTGAATTCAGCTGCACTAACATAATGCTTCCTTTGAGGGAAAGTATGAAGCATCTTAGTGATGTGTTGGACTTTGTGGTGTCATCCCGTTGCACAAGATGAGGTTATTCTCCTGCTTCCCTCCCAGTAGCATTGCTGCATTGCTAATGGCATGGATCCTTTGGTTCATTTACTAAAGGGACAGATTATTTGAATCTCAAATCAGGGGTCCAAACCGAGCGAATAAACCATCTGGCCTTTCTTCAGAAGGCCGCATGAGTAATCAGTGATGCCAATCATGCTGAAGGATTGGATTGCTCTGCTCCAGCAGTATAAAGATTCCTTATTATCGTGGCAAAGTGGTTTTATAATGTCCCTTTCAGCACTCAGAATGATGTGACTCGTTCTTCCCATGCATGGTGAGCACACCTGCCTCCAGGGGCTGTCTCAGTGTTGTGACTATTGAACAGCCCCTTGGCTTTTCTTGTCCAAGTGTGTGCACGGCAGTGTTATGATGGTTCTCAGCTTCTGGTAATTCTGGGCTAACTTCACTAGAGCTGAGCTGAATTGAGTCCTGGCTATTTTCCTCTCTGTATGTGTTGCAATAATCTCTTCCTCCTCCACCTGTCATGTCTCCTCTCAGTCTGTGACCACTGGGCTCAGCTGCTCCAGAGCCCGTCTGTCGCTGTTTTGCAGCTCAGTAACTGGCCAAGTGCAGCAGCAGACTGAGGAAACATGGCAAAACTGAGAAAACAAGTTTATTTTGTGAGTTTGGCACTTCAAGGTAATTTACATCAAATACAATGAAGAAAACCCATGCCATTGGCAGGACAAATCATGCAGAAGATACTTGTGTCACCAAAAGGGTTTGCCAGGTTCTGGTCATTTTTTGGTAACAAAATTGGGTCTGCCAACTTCTGACTAAGCTGGCAATAATGAACAAATAACCCAAGGGCTGAGCATGGCTGTGTGGTGTCTTTCACAAGGATGGAAAGTACTGTTTTTCTTAGGAAGGTTTTATTTTTATTTTTGAGATTTACATGGATATTCATCTTCAATCCGGATTCAAAATTTTCTCTTTAGAGGAATAAATAAATAGTCCTCTATTTATAATTATTATAATTATCTTTTTATTATGCTACCTTTCAGGTAGTCACTTGTTAACTTTTACAGGTTCTTAATATTCTCAAAGGATCAGCCACTGATAAATGGGACCTACACAAGTGAAATATAGACCAGTGTCTAAAGCTGCACTGATTGTTTCCATTGATTATGCAACCCTTCCAAATCTATAGAAGATCTATGTTCATTAGTAACTGCTGACTGAAGTCAAACAACCCCAGCAGACCAAACTTCAGATGCCAGAAGTCAAACCACAGTCAGACTTGTGAACAGTAAGTACAATACATAGAGAGGGATTTTGAAATGCTGTTTTAGTCAACTTTTCATAGCAGCGAAAATGATGTAACCATTTAAGGAGTTTGAGGTACAGTATGTCAGTTGCTGAAATGCTTAAAAATAAACCACAGCACACTCGTTTTCAGGCTGGGAAATCCAAGTGCAGAAAAGTGAAATGACTTGGCTGGGGAAGCACAGTAGCCTCTAGCAGGTCAGATCATATCCCAGTTGTCCAAAGCCCAGTGCTGGTGTTAATCAGCAAGGCCTGCTGCTTTCTGTGCAGCATTATGTCTTGGACAATAATTGCAGACTGCTGGGATTTTTCTGCTTTTTCTCAGCTGGGAGGGCTGTGAGAACTTGCTGTTTTGCTCGCTAGGTGACAGTTTTCCTTACTTCTCCCTAGGAGAGATGAGTTACCAGAAGTGCCCTACGGAGAGAACAGTACTTGTTGCTGGGAAGTTACACGTTCAAGTGTCCAAGCCCAAAACCACAATGTACTATTTGCTTTAGACAGTCATGCGATAACGCGTTTTTTTCTGTTGTAAGCTGTTAAAAATAAAACAAGGATGCAGAAAAAAAATGTTAGAACAGAAGGAGCGCCCTGACTTTCCACATAGCTAGAACAGCGGGGTGGCAGCCCTCGGAGCTGAACAGAAGTATAATTCAGGGATTGACTTATTTTTGCCCAGATTTAAAGAAATCACCACACAACTTCCCTACCTTTGGGAAACTAATTTTTAAATCAGCCCTGTTCTGATCACCTGTTCTTTGGGTGCTGAGGAACACTGACAAGGAAACAGCAATACAAAACTGTATCTATTTGGCTCATGTCTCCTGTTTACCGCCTCCCTTTTGGTCAGGTTGAAAGCTGAGCTTACAGTGGGAGTCACATAACTGGGCTTGATCTGCCAAGTTCTCCAGGGCTGGGGTGCTGAGTTCAGTGTAAGTCAAGTGAAGGAGGATGGTTAAGGGCAACTGATGGTGAGCCATGTCTTCATCTGCATTATGGCACCTTTTATGTGGAGTTACCACCCTGTACAATGATATACTAAAAGCACTGATTTCTTCAGCTAAAATTTGGTGTTCCAAGCAGCTGCTGAGAAAGACTAATGGGAAGGAGAGATGGGCAGTGGGAAGGAACATAAAAGATACATTTTTCCCATGATTGAAATGGCTCCTCTTTAGGTATTGTAAAATAAATCGTGCCTAGTCCTGGTTCCTAATAATAAAATAATACAGTAAAAGGTTGTCAGTAATTTGAATTAGGAATGACTGTCACTGATTAGCTCCTGGCTCTAGCATAAAACCTGTCTCCTCAGAACAGCAGCTATAACCTGCAGATACTCTTTGTTTTGTGTGTTAGAGGTACACTTCCAGCAGCAGACCGGCTGCCTCCTCCTTGCAGGGTTTGTATGAATGCATTCCAAGGCAAGGGGCTGGAAAGTGTGTAGCTCCAAAGCAGGTTCCTAAAGGGTTTCATGCTGTTTGAGCAGATGGAAACCACCAGAGCCACCACTTCTGCTCTGTGGGACGGAGCGTGCTGGTCTGTGCAGGGACAGAAATGACTATCTGCTATCACCATAACTTGCACGTGACCAGGAGGGCGGATGCTGCAGCTCAGCAGGTGCAGAAGATTCCACGATGTGTTATCTCTCGCCACGGACTGTCCTGCTTCCAGGAACACTCTTCTGATGGAGGAGATAAGAGCCTGCCAGTAACTTCTCCTTGTGCACAGGAGTAAACAAAAATGTCCTCATCAAAATGGCTTTGTAATTGCATTAGTGTCTACGAAGCAGAGGAGGAGCTGTAGATACAGCTGCATGTAGTATCCTGCCTTTCTTTAACATATTCTTGTTAGGTAATTTTATCATATTTGCTGTGTAGATGATAAATTAAATGTACTATGAAATGGTACCCAAATAAATCAGTCCTGCAAAAGCAAATGAGCAAACCTGCTGAATCCAGTAACAAAGCAGGTGTGAAGGTGGTCACTTTTTCTCAGGGCTGAAAGAATCACCTTCCAACATTCCAATTTGTGCATCCTTTGAATCTTTTTTCTAGATGGGTGGACGAAGGGACCTTACAGTGTATAGCATCCATTAGAAGTTCCCCATAATCCAGCCCAACTCAGCACAGATTTTCAGAAATATCCATTTATACATTATTCTTAAACGTAATTGGAAGTTAAGTTTTTAAAAATTTCTGCCCTGAATTTGAAGCCTCTCTTTTGTTCTTATCTCTAGAGCTCTGACATCCTTCCAGGCTGGGTCTGAATGAGCATGAGACATGCTTTTGTCATTTTCTGTAGAGTCCTCCTGGAAAGTGTCGGTGCAGGCAGGCAGAAAAGGATTAAAGAGAAGAAACACGATTTGTAAATGAGTTAAGATCTGAAACTGAAGGGAGGGCCACTGTTTCTAGGCCACACTGCTGAGCTCCTTCTAGGCAGGCCATGTTTGGGGTGTCTGGGGTTCTGTGGGGAGGAAGGCAGATGATGTGCTGGTGTGTGAGGACAGGTAGCTGGGGACTTGCAGAAAAATTCTTACAGGGGATTAGCATTGCAAATTGGTGTTTAGGCTGTTCAACTCTCTTGTTGGTTATCACTCCTTATCACTCTCTTTCTCTCCCAGATTTAACTGCTGGTATTGCCTCTGGAGCAACTCTCCAATATTCAGTCTGTCCATCACTTGGGTCCCTGGCTGGAGTAGGAATTTGTTACCCCCACCAGTGCTCAACACCACGAGTTGGGATCTGTACTGTTTCTGCTGCTTTTGAGAGTGGACATTCATCTTGATTCTGGAAATGCTGCGCTCATGGGCCAGCTCTTGCAGAGGACTCGTGCTGTGATGTGGAGTAATGGGAAGAGCTGGAGAAGGCACAGCTGTGAGACTTGCCAAAATGCCTGACTGCTGTGCAGGGGCAGGCTGGTCCAGGCTTCCCTGGCTGACGGTTCCCCAGTGCCCAGACATTCACCCCATCCCGGGGCTGCTGGAGGAGACCCTGCAGCTCCTACAGCCTTGACAATCAGCTGGTTCTGCAGGGGACAGCCACCCCCCCCGGATCCTGCTCAGTCTGCACACAAAAGCTCTGTGTGTTGCAAGAGGGCTTCAGACCACCCTGGGGAGCCCCTGATGGACAGCAGCCCAGCCTCCTGGCCCCACAGCATCACCCTGAACTCATCATTGCTGCAGGGCCAGAGGCCTTCCATGAATTAGCCTGGAACACGAATGCTTGTTTTCCTCTTGCACTGAATAAGACACTGACAATATTTAATTGTCAATACCCTTCCCCTGAGAGACATGCAACAGCATTGCCCCTCGGGGCATATTCCCCACTGCTGTATTTAGAACAGATTGAAAAGACCAAATTTTAAAAATAATAATCTTTCCAAAAGTTCCCCACCCACCAGCACTGCTCTGCCAAATGGCAGTTTGAAGAAAATGAAAGAGGACAAGTTTATACTCTCTGATGAACGGGAGTGCAAAATGGAACCTGAACATCATAATTCTTGCAAATGTTTGCTGATAATGGAAAGCAACGGTGATGATGGCATCACACTCAGAGAGGTCCTGTGTGGTAGATGCTTGTGATGTTGCTTCTTTTGGCAGTTTATATTAAAGGTGAAAATGTCTGTTTTCTTCAGTGTTTAAGAGTACTCTTCTCCCTCTCATCTTATGGATGGAAATTTTAAATAAAGCTACACACCAGTAAGTCTGCAATGAGGTTAGTTCTGTGTCTATTCAGGAGACTCAACCTTTATGCAGTTGTTATTCCTCAAAGTTATTTGTGAACATTTGCCACCAAAGAACAAAGACCAAGTGGACTTTGCTGTGTCTATTTATTTACTTGATTTATTTACCAAGTCATTTTTGCTGCTTCTATTTACTGTTTGTAAAGAAAAGGTCACTTCAGTAGGTGGCATCAGCTCTGTTCCCAGATTGCATAGACAGTATTTGCCCTATATGTGCAAACCAAGACTAAAGTGAATAACATTAAATAACTATATTGACTTACAAACACTTGCTTTAGAAAACCCAAGGAGGCTGAAATGTCATGATTGGATGTTTCTTTACCATTTACACAAATAGAACTCCTTAGTGCTACTTGTCTCAAATGCCCTGTAAGGGTCTTGACATTGGGTGCAATAAGAGTGATGTTGAATTTGTGCTGGGTTGCACAGTGGTCACACTGATCAAATTTTGTGATTTGAATTGGAATCAGCTGTCTTTGTGCAAACTCCACTGTGCTGCTGCACACTCTTTCAGCTCAGGTCACTTCTAGCGTTGTAGAGTATGTTTGTTTCACTGTGATTTGACATCAAGTATTTTGCCTAATCTCATGGCTAAACCGTAATTGTCATGAATTCTAACATCATTGAATCCTCTGCATCATCAGTGATATCTATGGAACTAAAGGCACAATTTAATCTTTAGATTTTATAAGGCTACAACAATTACCTTTTACCCACGCACATGAAATACTGCAGCAGGCAAATCTATAATTAGTTAAAACTAAACCAAAGTGCATTTCTATTATTAACAATATTGCATAAAAGTCTCAGTGCCATAGCTAAAAAATCAAAGCCAAGTAACAGTTCAGAGACAGTTGCTGCTATAAAATTTTTGACCTTAGTTACCGAATGTACATGCAAACAAATAAACTAACCAGAGATAGTCCCCTAGGAACAATCATGATTTCCAAAATTTTGGGGGCTTTGAGCCAACCTGTAAAGCTGATGGAGTAAAAGTTTGCCTGTGTGTGCCAGCTCTTTAATTAGTGCCCTTTATCAGTAGCTGAAAGGCTGGTTTGCAGAGTTATCTCTTCTCAAGGTATCCATTTTTGCATCCTTTCCAGCAAATATTGCTGACTTAGAGGCTGCAGGAGTCAGGAAGTGTTTTGCTGGAACATCCTGGACAGCACTGTGTGTCTTGCAGGGAGAGCTCTGTGGAAGGCTGTGAGTCCCATCGTGCCAGTTGTGCTCTTTAGCTGCAGCTCTCCTCTTGGATCTATTGCTCTGTGATGGCTTAAAACACTGCTATGTTATACTGTCAAATCTGGGACCCCTTGGATAACTGCTTCAAAATGATCTTCTCCCATAATGTTGGAGGGCTTTGGTGGTAAGCATTGCTAGGTCAGTGGGCCTCAGGTGTGCCAAGTGAGTTCTTAAAACTCCTGTGTTGATTCTTCTGCTTATTGCTGTCCTCTGGCCTTTGCATATCTCACTCAGAGTCCTGAGGATTATCTTGCTGAGGGTTTGGATTAGTCTCCACTGTTCAAATCTCCTTGCAGTCAGCTGCAATCATGCTCTACTGATAGCAAAAGTCATTATTGAACTTTACATGTGCTTTTTATCTTCAGCATAAATTTTGTTTTGGCAACATTCTCAATCCTCAAACCCCTAAAGTCCCCTTTGAAACACACATTGGAGGCTTAAACATACTGTCCTCCTTGAACATACTGGGGAATGTGCTGGGGTATATACTGGGGATAGTTTGGGGTAGAGCTTTATAAAGGTGACAATTCCTCCCTAGTGTCTGTGGGGACAGACAGGACATGTTTTCCAGAGCTTTCTTCCCAGCTAGCATTGCCTACCCACTCTGAAATCAGGGCTTTGTACCTCTTAGCCTGAGACCCCTAAGCTGGGGCAGAATCATAAATATGAACCTCAGTTCCCTGCCCTGCAGCACCCACGTGGTGCAGCTGAAATCAGAGCTGTGGTGCCTCAGACACCCCTCTTCAGGACATCTCCCAGAGGATGTGTTTGAATAGCTGTATAACGTGCTGATCTTATCCATTTCAACACACACCTACTCACAGTCCATTTCAAACTCATTCACGTTGCTAAAGCATGAAGAGAATGATTCCTTTATGCAGGTTTTGGTTCAGATGCTGTGGCATTGTGAGGCACAGGCAGTAAAACAGACAAGTGAATGTTAGGAAACCAGCTCAGCAGAAATGTATTTAGAAGTTTACAGAAGGACTTCTCACATTCAGGTGCACGGAGAACGGTGTGAGGGTGCCCAGTGTGAGGCTGCCCTGGCTCTGCACCCTGAGCACTCAGAGTGGAAAAGCAGAGAGGTGTGGGGTGACTGTGGGTACCTGCTGTGAGCCACAGAAAGGCACTGCAACCCTAAACAAGGTGCCAGCAGCAGAGGTAACACAACAGAAGAAAGCATACTACAACTCATTATTGTTATTAATTATTATTATTATTATCGGGATTTATGTTTTAAGTACAGGGACACTCTTTCTCTGTGTTTTGGGGCAAATCATGTTGCTCCCTTTGCCCAGCCTTTGGGACTACTCCTGGGAGAATAAAGGGTTGAGAAAGCTTGGGGAAATAGTCCCACAAGCTTGCAGCTAGTCCTGTAGGCAAAGCTGGAGAAACAGTCTTTGTTCTGAAGCAGGAGCAAAGGGCCATCTTCTGCCCTTTACCAAATGATGTTTATTCCCTGAGTGGTAATCTGCATGAAACCTTTTCACAACCTATTTTTGAAGCCAGTCACCTCACCGAGCTCAGAAACAGCAGTGCTGCAAACTAGGCTTTGAAACAGCAGATTGCTATAACAAAAGGTTAAAATATCACTTCTAAAAATGACCCTTTGCCTTCACAAAAAAGCCACACAAAGCAACCTACATTTTGTCCACCTGTTAAGATACACACGGAGCTTACATCAGTAAGCCTTTAATCTTATGTGTGTCTCACTAGCTGTGCTGTGACTTGTTTGGGCTGTATAAGCTTTCCAGACCACTGTTCTTGTATATTTGTGTGAGATATCTTGCACACCTACAGAGATATATATAAAAAATAACTCCTAATCCTCGTCAATAATCAAAGAAGGGAGCAGCTGCAGGCTGTACTTTGGCTGACCCTGGTCCAAGCAAGCTAGAGGAGGAAATAAAACCCCTGTACAGGACACTGCAGAGCAGCAGACAAGTGTCTCAGCGCCTCTCTTAAATGCTCTGTGTGCCTACAGTGCTACAAAAGCATCAATAACGGGGTGATGCACCTTGTTCTGCAGATCCTCGTGGCTTGTGCAGCCTGCAAAGGGCTGCAGCAAAGTGTGTGTGGGGGTCAGTCTGAGGCACTGGGACTGTCTCTGGGCCAGGAGGGGAAGAGGCAGGATGAGTCCAGGAGCTCAGCCTGACACAGCTCAGGGGTGTGAGTGGCCCTTCTTCCATACAGGCATTGCTTTGTTGAAGCCAAACTTCCCATCCAGGCAGCTCTCTGTGATGCTGAAGCTCTTGGGATGACACAAGGTATGAATTTGCTCTGCTTTGTCTTCACTGCCTGCCAGTCTTTGTCTGTTTTCAGCCTTGCAGGGATAGTGGATATGCACAATTTCACATGTTCCACCACAGCTGAATTTTCCATACAAATCCCCACTTTACAGCTCTCCTGTGCTCTCAAAGATGAGAAATTATGTTCTTGCCAGTTTAACCCCAGTTTAACTCATAATAATCTGAGTTTTGGAGAGAATTCATAAATCCCAGTGCATGTTTCCTGGGAAGCAATTCTGGTCTGTTTTCAAGGCAATGATGCAATCTCACTGATGGAGTGAGAATAACTTTTCCTTCAGTCCATGCATTGGGTTGCACATTAGTTATATAGAACAAGTGAAATATTCCCAAGAACACCGACAGAAGGGCAATAATTTTCTTTCTCTCCTTTTCCCACCATTCTTAAATCGTCCCTGTTCTCCCTTTCAGCTTTTAAAACAGCAATTCTCCTTCATTTTAAAACTTAAATCCTTCATCAGACCTCTTCTGCAGGATGCATGCCTGTCTTCTTTCTGCTGCAGAGCTGGAAATAAAGCTGTGTGTTCATGGCAGGGACCAGCTTACAGGGCTGGCTGAATTAGCAGTGTGAGGAGCACCAAACCAGCACTGTGACATTGCTGCCTGGGAAGTGACTCCAGCACCCAGCTCTTTCCTTTTAAAACCTTTGCTTTGTCTCCAAGCAAATGTGCAGTTAACATCTGTCCTGTAGCACAGCCTTTCTAGCAAGGAGTAGTTAAACTTACAGAGAGTTTCAAAGTTTACCAAGTTTTCTTTTCCCCTCCCTCTGCCACATTCTTCCCACTGCACTTGGTTTCTTTTTGCCCCTAGATAGGGGGCAATTCAACAATGGTCTCCTAAGGTTGCATCCAAAATGACACAGATCTTTCCAAAATCCTTGGACAACCCATTTTCAGGCAAACTGATTTTTTTTAAAATTGAAATTCTTGCTCTGGAGCTGCTCCTCTAAGACTTTAGACAATGTTTATATGAGAAAGTAGGTAACTTGTCACTTTGATTAGGGAAGATATTCACCAGTAGTGTTTTGCATGGTTTTGGGGGGTGAGGTTTGGGGCTGAACATGTTTGTTAAACTTCTGTAATTCACTATTAAATCTAGAAAACTATTTTGTAAATTCATAAGCACTACATGACATGTCTTCCTATGTGCTGTGGGTTATTATTAGAGCCTTTGTTGGATGACTTCGTTTTCTTCACTGTTTCTTAATCTGACCTGTGGACTGGCTCTGACTTTAGGAAAAGAATTCACAGTTGCAATTAATTTAGAAATTAAATGCAACTTTATTGGTAATTTCGTATAAAATGTTGCCCACAGTATCTTTTCAAGTAGAGTCTTCTGGCCTAAACAACCTTTCAAAGGGCCTAATCAGGTTGTGCCTTAGCTAATGCACAAATTCCCTTTTTCAGCTGAAGTTTTCAGTGCTTTAATTGATCTAGTATAGGTTTGTGTGTAGGTGACTACAAAGTAAAAGTACAAGACATGATGTCCACTCCTGCTATATGCATACCATCACTGGTAGTTTGGGTTGCACTAGAATAGATTTTTAAAAGCATGTCTGATTTTCACTTTCAATCCTCTTATATATTGCTTTGTCACTTTACATGCCCATCCAAGCTAATAACCTTAAAAGAAAAAATAAAAGGCCTTTCCATGAGGTAACAAAGCTGGATAGTCATCATGCCTTGCAGAGGCCACTGGGTGCACCCCAAAGCTCATTAAAGTTCAAATAATAAGAAATTAATTGAAAGGGAAAATACATTCCAGAATGCTGAGGTGGAAGGAGTTATTTAGACTGAGTTATGGGGACAGTTTCATCTGGTGGGTGAGTGCTACCAATAAAAATGCTCACAACATATATTTCTACTGGGAGGAAATCCATGTTGTTGTTTGTGCCCATCCTGCCATTGCATTGTATGGTTAGGCTAGTGAATAAATGCATTTTTGTGGCATTAAAGCTCATGAAATCCACAACCAAATGTTTGTTGATTTGCTAGAAGTAGGTTTCCAAGTGAGTAAAAGGGAAATTAGGGTGACAATGGGACTTCGAATCTCACATTTGGTGTCTCACTTTGGATAGTCCCTGAGAATGCGTAATGTAAATGCACCAATGACTGATGAGCACTAATAATCAAATTAATTTGCCCAGCCTCTAAAAGCTGAAACCTACAAATCTAATTTCCTGTAGAAGTTTTCACTATTGTTTACAGCTGTACTGTAAAGCATGTATGGATGTACAACAAGAGAGTCATCTGGCCTTAAATGTAGTTGATTGTTTGGCTCGGGAGGGTAATAAAACCGTCAGCCAAACTCTGCCATTGAACACCAAGATATCTATACTTATGACAGGAGCTTGTCAGTGATTTGCAGCAAAAATTCCTGGATGTCTAATAATTGTAAAAATGCTGAAAGAGAATTTTCACCCTCATTAGGAGTCAGAATTAGCAGGCTTCGAACTATGTGTGCTTGAACTGCACAGAACTGCCTGTCTGCTGTGCATACTGCTTGCCTTGCCATCGCATCCCATCCCACTGTAGAGCATGATCCACCCTTGGCACCACCATCTCACTGCAGTTTAGGCCAGGAGGGTTTGTTGGGAGCTTTAAGTATCCATCCTTTAGCCAGCAGAGGTGAGAGCTGTAGTGAGTCCCCCAGTGTCGCTGAGTTACCTGCATCTCTAGGGGTATTTCATAGTAAACTGTACTCAGGGTTGCAGGTTTTGGTGGTTGCTTGAGATCTCAAAAATCAGTATTATGATGCTTTTTTCCAAGGATCTAATCCTTGGAAGTGCGAGTCTTGTTTGCAAAAGTGATTTAAATGATCAAGTGCCTAAGAATAGCCCAAACCACCAGAAGAAATATTTCTTACCCTAAAACATTATGAGTCCCTGAAGCAAAATTTCATCAGGAGATGTAAGAGTATTCCCTCTGCCATAGAGTTTAGTCCAAGAACAGAAGACAACAGGCACTGCAGATATCAGACAAGGAAATCTGAATTTATTCTATTTATTTGTACTTATTTTCTTTTTGTCTATGTCGGACTGCCCCTCAAAAATTTAAGGGCATCATTTAGAAAGATTTTAGAAGTATCAGTGTTAGAAATACCAGTTAACAGTCATTGCTGTTTTCACACGTTTCTCAAAGAATCCTCAAAACCTCTTCATACTCTTCACTCAGCCTCTGAAAAATAAGATTTTAAACTTGACCAAAGAGCTTCTGAAGGAAGGAGACGCCTTCAAAAGAGGCTGAGCCCCGGAAGTGTCAGCTGTGATTCATTAGTGTCGTAGAGACACATAATCGAGCTGATGAGGACAGGGAAAGTTTCCATAACAGCAACGGGACTAAAAAGAGACTGGAGGAGTTGTCATCTTTCTTTGAAATGATGTTTGTTTGAAACACAACCCCTAAGCAGATCACTATTATTTTCTAGACCCAGTGCAGTGCTCGAGGCATTGTGCGACTCACAAAGCCCCTCAGCCATCTCTTTGCCTTCAATTTTTCCATCATTGTGGAATTTAAATAGCTTGTTCTTCTCAGACAATAGATTTGTCTTTCTTCCACCAATACTGTATTTATTAGAAATTACATCTCTACTTAAACAGAAGTGTCTTGATTCAAAAAGGGCAGCAGTGAAGTTTTCTTTACCAGATGTCGTGGTTTAGGAATGGTACGCCCCAATCTATTGCTCCCACTGAGACTCTCCAAACCAAGAGCTTCCCCCTCTTCCCTTCCTCCTGCAGCAAGCTGGAGAGGAGAACTGGAGGCACAAAAAGCAAAGATTACAGGTTGAGAAAAGAACAATTTACTGGAAACAGCAATGAGATAAAAAAACCAAACAGCAACAGCAACAATATTAATGACAAAAGGTACAATTAAAGAAATGCTATTGCTCACCTTGAAAACTCCAGGCAATAGACAATATCCACCCTGACTGCTCCCTCTGGCTCAGGACCAATGTTACCCCCCTGTTCCATCCACCTCACTTGCTTGACTGGCTAGTGTGAAAAATTAACCCTGTCCCACCTGGACCCAGGACTCCAGAAAAAGCAGAATTTCTTTTAAAGAATTATACTGACTAAATTTTGGATGTTTGTGTAACATCCCTATTGGCATTGCTTGTATTCAGAGGAAATTCAGTAATTTCAGGAACAAAGGAATACAAATCTATCTATCTATCTATCCATCTATCTATCTATCTATCTATCTATCTATCTATCTATCTATCTATCTACCTATCTATCTATCTATCTATCAAATCTCTATCTGAATTACAAAGGATTTCCTAGCCACAGCAAAATGGCCACAGCCTTTAAGACTAACTTTGGCTGCAGGAACATGGCACAGAGTTCAGTGGCAGGCTCATAAAGAACATACTCCTCAATCTGGAAGTGTTAATCTAACTTGAGATACACTGGTGAGTCAGTGGGGAGCTACTCAAAGTTGTTTCTTTTTTTTAAGTGCTAATTGCCTATATTCTCTTGATGTCGTTTCCGACAAGGAAACAGTTGGAAACCTTTTGTTGAGTTGGGCATTGTGTAGAATTGAGTTAAAGTCAAGACAGAGGTCCAGTATCTGTGTGTTGGCTAATGCACAGGGGTGGGGAAACGGCACTCTGTGCTTTCCAGCCCGTGGTTTACGCCCCGTGAGCTGCAGATCAGCCGTGTCTCTGTTTGAGACAAGTCTCAGCAGAGTCAGGCTTGCAGGGTTTCTTTGGACGCTTTGCAGTTCCAACCTGCTGAGTCCTGTTTGGGTGCTCAGGCTCATGTGAACTAGGAAGTGTCCAACTGATGGCAAAACAGGAAAAAAAAATCTTTTGGAATCTGATCCAAAGTTTGCTGAAGCCAAGCCTAGAGCTCGTGACTTCAAACCTTTTGGTCAGACCTGTCTTCTGTAGCATAACCTGTGACTCTCACCTTCCCCGTGTGCCTGTCTGAGTGCATTTCCCCCACCTAAGATGTGTAGGAAATATCTTCCCTGGCAGTGTCCTGAGCTGAGAAAGGCTGCAGTAGATTTTCCCTTTCCTATGAATTTTGCGGTGACCAGCATCCTCGAGGAACACGCCACAAACAGGGTGTTAAAACAGGCTGAGGGCACCTGAACACAGGGCTGTCTGGAAGAGCAACTTGAGAACAAGTATCTAAAGTCCTCAGGACTGGTGCAAAATGCTACCTAGACACAGGATGAACATAACAGGAGCAGACACTTCCACTGACAAGTGCAGAGTGAAGTGCTGACTCCAGCTGTCCATCATGAACTGGAGCACTTGGTGAGTGTGACAATAGGCAGCAGTGTTTGAAGAGGGGCCTGATTCTGCTCCCCTGAGTGGCTGGTGTGAAAGTTTCGGTGCTTGTGACTAATCCCTCATTTCTTAAGTCTCTTACTTTCAGTGATGCCAGCTGGTGAATGCTCTGAGGTGGCTGTCCTGGGAGAGGCTGTCCCACCTTCCCTGCCCCAGCCCAGCTCTGCTCTGCAGGCTGTGGTTGGGTTCTGCAATCTGGCCCTGTATGAAACACTCTCCCCTTTAGGTTTGCGGTGCAGCAACTTGAGCAACCCCAGCTATGTGCGACTTGTCATGTGGAGCTGTGAAGTGGGAGCACACTTTCCTGCAGTTATTAATTTACTCCTGCATCACACAAAATGTGCCAGATCCACCACCAGATTTCAGTGTTTTCAGGGTCATTGGTGCTGAGGGGCAATTCTTGAGGAGCAAATGTATTACATGAGGAAAAACACTTTGCCTCCAGCAGTACTTCAAAGACATTTTTCATGTATTTAATACACAACCAGGTTACATGGGAACACCTGTTACATATATAGAATGGAGGAGTTTTCTCCAGAAATGGGATTTTTCTGTACTGCCTTTTCTAGTTTGTCTCTAAATAAAATTATTCTCCTTGTATCTGCATGTCTACTTTTGAGAGACTGATTATACTGCACTGGAGAAGATATTTGAATGAAATTGTGTATTGATTTGCTTCTTACTCTTTAAAATTACTTATTAATTCAACCAGATATGATTAGAAGAGAGGAGTGAATATTTCTGTATAATCTTTGTCAGTTGATTATGAAGCGTTAATGTTTGTTGCCTTGCTCCTCTCCGATCTGCAAAGAGAAGGTTAGGAAATATCTTTGGTCTCATCTTTCCTGTTATGATAAATAACTGATCTGTGGTCAGAGCTGTAAAGTTCATAACCTACCCAGAAAAAACTTAGGAACAAACCACTGGTGCTGCAACATTATGTAAAGTGGAAAACCTATTTTCCTGGGGAGGGGTGCTGCTTAAAGATGATTTCACAAAAGAGGAAGTTCTTGCTGTTTATCCTGCTTGATCCAAATGTGCAACATTTCCTGTGGCCAGATCTGCAGTAAAATCAAAGGGGGGAGCCATTTGCTGTGGTCTATTGCTTCCTATAGCATACCCTTATGAGAGAGGAAGAAAACTACCATTTGTTCTAGAACTACCCCAACCTTCCTTTCCTGATTAATCAATTTGAAAAAAAAATGATGCATTGGTAATAACCCCCCAGTGTTCAACTGATAATCTGTTTTTTGCATCTCTCTGGCAGAACCAGTGTCTATTTTAAGGGTGACAGAAAGCAGTTTTACATATTTTGCAAGATGGAATTTATCCTCAAGACTCTGCAAACACAGAGGGTAGACAGCTGATAAAATCTCTGCTTGCAGGAGGTCATCAAGTGTTTGATTGTGCAAAATAGCTAAATCTTGGCTTTTAGAAAGTCAACATGACAATTTAGAAATGAAGACCCTTGTTAATAATCAACATGTATGACCAAATCTTGCAGTTCTGACACAGGCTATCATGACTATTGAACGTGGGGATCTTGCCTGCTCAGGTACTGTGGTACCTTAAATTCTGTGTATTTCAATTATCCTGGAAGGAGCTTAGAGACTCTAGGGCAGGCAGTTCACAAAAACAGAGCACGAAGGAAGGACAGCCAGGCAGACTCGAGGCCTTCCATTGCATGCAGACAGACACGAATGCCAGCAAAGCCACTGGCACTGGTTGTGTCATCCCTGGCCAAAGGTTAGTGCATTGACTAACACTGAGAACATTCTCAGGCCGAGAGTACACACATTCCTCATCCAGACTGCTGCAGGGACCTCATTTAGCTGCATACAAATATTTGCCAGTTACTCAGAGAAAGTCTGCGGCAGATGAAGAAGGCTACACAGCCCTTCAGGAGTGCACACAGCGCTGCCACACCCACACAGAATTATATTAAATTAGTTAGGTTACAAGGTCAAGCATGGAGCAGATAGCAAATGCCATTATTAAGATTACCTGGACGGCTTTGTTTCAAGTGCGCAGTGTACCTGAATAGAATTGCAGCCTTTAATTGCACCCAGTGCAACTTTTCTGTGCTGGTTCCTACCTGGGCTAAGGAGTTTGAGACAAGTCTGGAAAATGCAAAGTGCTCTCTAAGTGGACTTACTGAAATACCTCTCCAGAGTTTTCCAAGGAAACAAGCCATGCTCAGGGCAGCAGAGAGCTGGCTTTCTCCTTTGGTTAGGACTGAGGTAGGTGCCTGAGGAGGAGGAGTTTCTGGAAAAAACCTCAGTGTGTGCACCCACAGCCATGTGGAGGGAATGCAGTTCTTCCCGTTTTCTTAAGCACTGAGGTAACTATTCCTCCTGATTCCTGCGGTTGGTGACTGGCACCCCCTAAATACTGAAATGATTGATGAAATCAGTTGCCAGCTAGAGTTCTGGGTGGGTAACGCAGGAGACAGAGGCAGGATTCCTGGATTCTGCTTGTGTCTGACTCAGTGTGGGATCTTCAACAGCAAATGGAAGTCAAATCAGGGCATGCTCTGGTCTGTCACGGAAGGCTGTTGTGGGATTAATGAATGCTTCTCAAAGCTGGCTTAGTCAATGGTGCAACACACAGGCACAAGGAGCTCTCTGGTGTTGGGTCCTGTTTTACCAGGGTCAGGTTGACAGAATTAACAAGGATGCTGCAGTGCAAGGCAATGCTATCACTGGTCTTCTGAGAATATTTGTTCCTTCTCAGAACAGGGCTCATGAAAGTGTTTTCTGCCCTCCCTTTCACTTAATTGACCACTGCCATCCATAGTTGCCTGGAATCATTCATGGAACCCACATGCCATTTCAGAGCATCCTTCAGGGTTCCCCTATCCTTACCCTGGGTGTGCATCCCTGCTCCACCTCTCCCACAGCACAGGACAGACCCAAATAATCTAAGGACAGAAACACATGCCCATGCACCAGCTACTATGCACTAGTTCCAATTCTTTGGGGACAGGTCCGATTTACTTTTCCAGCTCTGAACGACTCGCAGGACTCGAACCACATTTCTAACATTTCCTGGGGCATCAGACTGGCTGCCGCTGTGCAGAACAATGGGGTAATCAGCGCGGGCACAGTGGGGCTGTCTGCTCCGCCTGGGAGGGTGTCTGCTGCATGTGGTCACTGATTCTTTGGGACAGAGCAGCCCAGCACCGGGAGCTGCCTCGGAGCTCCTGCAGCAGCCTGGGGAAGGTGGCACTGCTGTTCTCGTCCCGGATCCTCAAGAGTTCCAAGGAGAAAAGGGAGAAGAAAATGCTCTTTATGGGATACTGGTACCAGGAAGAGCCTGAAAGAGAGAATTCAGTAATGAAATCAGCATGCAGAGCATCCTACAGTTGGCCTGTGTGCATCACTGGCTCCTAAAATCCAGGTGCCAACTTCCTCCCCAGAAATCAATATTCTCATTCTGAAAATATCAGAATGGTGAAAGCAAGCATCCCAAATGAGGCAACTGAAAAGTGTTTTGCAAATTATCAAAGAAAACTGCATTTGAGTTTCACTGAGATAGGGATTCTTTATATTTTAAAATATTTCCTATATAACTTTTTTCTACACCCCTCCCTCCCCTTGGCAAAATGTTTTCAAATAAAAATAAAACATTTAATTCCCAACATGTCAGCATTCAAGTTTTGAAATATGGAGACATTGAAATACATCAGAAGTTACAAAAAACTACGTAAAGTATTCCTATAATCAAAACTAGTCCAGAACTCAGGCTGGTATCCATATGAATCACAGTAGAACTAGGATGTTTCTGTGTGCTGGTTCTCTGTCTTCCTCCCTGGTTTTGTTGAAAAGTTGTTCACCACAATAATTTTGGTACCTATTTTACAGTAGCTAGCTCATCAGTTGGAAATTAGTCAGACATTAGGAAACATGGTGAAGTTATCAAAAAACTGGCATGTTAGGATGAAATCAGTTAATCTTTAGCCTCACAGGATAGAAAGAGGAAATGTCATTGCAAAACTGAACTGTGTTTTAAAGTAATTTTCACTTAGAAAGCCCTTCAGATAATTCTATAATTAACACGGGACATGTAATGGAGGGGAAAATACCTGCCACAAGAGGAACTTGGTGAGTGTTTTCATTCACAAGTGGGATTTAGCTGCCACGGCAGAGCAATCTGCTGAAACAAAAACTCCCTTGAGTAACACGCCACAGTGTACAATATGTGAGGGCAGCAGACACCTGGCCTTGGCTCAGTGGCACAGCTCAGACAGCTGCCTGTGCTCATCACTGCAAGGCACACGTGGTGGGTCAGGAGCACACTGCAGGCACCAAATGCTAAGCAAGACTTCCTCCACTCAGGCAGCTGACTGTGTTTGCCTGACTCTCAACATGCCTTTCAGCACAATTACTGCCTCAGTCAGATCCCTGAATTAAAACCTATTCGGTTTATCACACATGTTGATGTTTATATAGTACCTGTCATCACTCACTTAAATGGATAAGAATATGGATAGAGATTAATTCCTGCTCTGTATTTTGTCTTGAAATATAAACAGTTTTTTTAACTCTTAATTCCTGAAGTGTGACGCTTTGTGAAAGATCTACCTAAACTGTAACAATAGCCAGTGGTGCTGAGTTCAGGATAGATTTCCTCCATCATTATTTATACAGTGAGTATTGCTTCAGTGATATCATCTCTGCTGAGGAAATTCAATTAAGAATCCGAGTGTTCAAAACCCAGGTTCTAATGCTGAATTGTGTAAATAAAAGATGACAAAAGAAAAGATGGGATCGTGATTCTCTAGCAAGGTAAGAAAACCACACTGGATTTCTTTGGTCAGCCAAGAACGGTTCCTCAGAAATTGCCTGCCTATGGTTTTTGAGTAGGAATCTGCTGTTCAGTTAAACTCTTGTGGGAAATATTTTGTAGAAAACATATTTTTTATTGGTGTGAAAAAAGAGAAAATTTATAAATGAAAAGTAATTATTTTGTCTGAAGGATGATGAAAATAATTTTCAATCTTACTCCTCATAATATGAGCTTTGACTAAAGGATGTGCCAATGGGCATGAGATGAAGACTGAGCAGTTCTGGGAAGGGACAGTTCAGTAGCACCTCCATGAACAATAGGTGATACATGAGGTTGTATCGTACCAATGTAGGGGCTGAGATTTCCAGAGCCAGATGCCTTAATAAAGGCTTCTGGTCCCTGAACAATGTCTCTGTTTTCCATCTCCTGGAAGAGATGGGAAAATGTTGGTGGGAAAACCCTTCAAGTTTCATTTCCAGCTTCTGCACTCAACTGTGTCTTCTAATCCTACTCACAAGTGAGATGAATTTTTTCTTTTCTTACAAGAATCCTGTTCTAGCTCTCATCCTCTCATGGCCTGCAGTTTCCTTCAATTTCTAGCTCGAATATATTAATGGATATTTTATACCCGTTTTCCTTTAGCTCTCTTTTAGTTTTGACAGCTCTTGTAGCATCTCCTCTTCAGAGTACCAACAGGGAGCAGTAGCTTTAATTTGGCTAGGATAAAAACAAACAAACAAACAAAACAGAAGCAAACAAGAAAACCCACTAAAAATACGCTGGGAAAAGAGACTATAAGACAAAATCAGGCCATTCTCTGCTCCTCACCACCAAGCTTCAGCTGTTTGCAAAGTGCCATCCCAGTTACACCATCTCCTGCTCTCCTGCAGCACTGGGGTCCAGGTTTGCTGAGGAGGTGATATTTCCTGCTTGTGGAACATCCCAGTGTAAGGAAGGGACACTCTCAAATGACTTATATCAATAAATTCTAACCAGCAAATGCCAACTGCATCCCATTGTGACTGCATTTGCTCCTGCTAGAGCACTGCCAGAGCTGTCAGTGTTTGCTGCTGCACCAGCCGTGCTTCCAGAGCTGTTCATCAGCACATCCTCTCATTCAAACACTGAGGAGGCGTGTTTCCAGCTCAACAGAAACCAGATGCTGTGTGTTCACTGGATAATTGCACAGCTGAGAAGAGGTTAAGAAGTGGCCAGATAGCCCTGAGAAGTGACCACAGGATAGTATTGTGTGAAATCTCTGCAGGCCAGGCTGGACGCAGCCACGCAGTGCCATGGACGTTTGGGAGGGGTTAACCCTGCCTTTGACTCACCTGTAAATCTCTCGAGGGATCTGTAGACTGTGCCCCTACGAGACATGACTTGACTCTCCAGGTGAGCTGCACAGGCCCCACACCTGTTTGCCCAGCTGGCCAGGGCTGGCAGGGTGGCACAGGAGCACCCGTGGGTGCCCAGCACGTGCTCCACGGCACACACAGGTATGAGCCTGGGGCACGGCTGCTGCTGCAGAACAAATCCCTCCCACTGCCCTGTTTTGTTTTCAACTCGTGCATTTGTGTGTATGGTCAGTGGGCCAAATTCTGTGAGCAGACAAATGTCTGCAGTTCTTATATCAGATCTCCGTTTGGATGTGTGTCACTGTGCAGCCAAAGTAATAGTTTGTCACCATTAGCCATCGCTGGCTGTATCGTGACTAATCGAACATTATTGGGTAAAGAGGATTCTTGATTACAAGATTTTTATTCACTCAAAGATTAGAATTTCAACAGCAGGAATAATTATTCAACATTTGATAATCAGCCAGACCAGTTGAATTTTCCCTAAAGAAATAAATTCAGCTAACACTAAGCAGGGATACCTTTAAAATGTAGCCAGATAACTGAAAACCTTTACCAGTCCCGAAGTGCAGATAATTTATGATTTGAAACCTCATGCTATCACTACAGGACACAGTGAAGAAGTTCAGGGGATACATCATATTTCTTGTTAGAAGCAGTATAAAATGACTCTCTCCGTTAATGATGTTCTGATGTTTGTTATCCATCCAAATAATTCCATTAAATCTTTGCTTGAACTTGTTGACAAAGTTGCTTCAGTGTCTTCCTGTAATACCAACTGGACAAATTCAGGGCTTATGCTGGTGAATGGTCTTTGTTCACTGCTAGTAATTAACTATTTAATTCTTAACTGGAAGCCTTAGGCTTTCACACCCTCAAGGTATATGCTCAGTGCCACTGCTAAGTTTAAAGGTTAGAATTCCCAGAATTATTAGGGAAGTGTCAGCAGATTGATTTCCTTTAAATTTATCTTGGTAGGGGAGACTGGCAACTAAAAGATCACGATTGTTCCAAAAAACAATTATATATTGAACACGCTGCCAGTTGCTATAAATCCTGGAGCTTTTCGAGAGACGGTTCCATTACTAGCAGTGTTTTTGTGGAAAAATGAGAACCACAACATTGGCATTAGGAAAATCCTGGAAATTGATAAAAGCGAGCTTTTGTTTGCAGGCAGAGTATCATTTTGGTCCTCACCTCCTGAAACTGAAAGGGGCCCTGTGTGGTTTTACCCAGAGGAAGCTCAAGCCCAGCCTTGTTTATTAAAAATTCGAGCTACAATGTTATCTCCCCTGAAGAATCAGGTTCCACGCTGGCATGATTCACCCCAGCTGGAGCCAAAGGGCTTGCTGCTGGCCTGGCTGGGTGTAGCTGTGTTTCTGATGACATAGGCAGGGAGTGAATCTGCCCCTGTCTTCCCGAGTTTCACATCCCTGAGGATCCAACATGTATAAATACGTCCTGATGGCAGGCAGTGCCCGCTGCCAGCAGCCCTGGGAGCAGCCCTGAGTCTCAGAGGAGCCCCTTGGGCACAAGGAGCAGGGGCTGAGCAAAGGGCACAGACCAGCTCGGGCTCCTGCAGCCCCTCTCTCTGCCTCTGGGAGCTGCAGAAATGCTTTCTAGAAGGGTATTTTGGGGGGCATTCAGTAATAGTAATTAGAGGAAAGTTGATTATGCTCTGAGACTACCTGAAGTGCATTCCCAGTCCCTGAACATGCCTGTGACACGACTGTCTTGGAAGCTGCTGAGATATGAGAAGTCTCTGCCTTCTCCCATTGCATCACATATTGATTTGGAGTGTGTCCTCCCACAGGTGAAAATTGTCTTTGACTTCTGTGTGCATAAAAATGCTCAGAATACAGGAAAATAAAAAAAAACAATAAATATTCTAACAAGCTTGTTAGAACTGTGAGAATAAATCCAAACCAGCAGAATAGTTACTTTATAAAATTCCTGGCATCTCTGGGATGAGCTCATGCTTTGTGTGCTGGAAGGGCCTCCATCACTCGCTTCTGGTTGTGCCTCTTGGGGTAACCTGGTGTTCTCATAACCACTTCCAGATCAGAGAAAAATCCTGGCTCCATTGAAGTGAATGGGAATTTTGCTACACACAGAATCTTATCCCCAGATTGTCAAACCAGGGGAGATGAGAATCTGGCTCTTAACTCTCCCTTGGGATTCTTGAATTAGTGGTTCAACTTCCAAAAGCTCTAACACCCACTGATTTCAATAGGAGCTGCTGGAGCTCTGTGAAAAAAAGTTCTTCATTTCCAACACTAAATATGGATGGTGGAATCTTAAAATTAGGCTCCTATTTTTGAACATCTTGGCCGAAACCTTTATTAATACCACACTACCATGTGTCCTGCATCTATTAGAAAACATAACATCATTCAGATCCACATCTGCTGTATTCTCTAAACGTGGGAAACAGAAAGGGTCCTTTAATCAGATTTAGATGAAAAGCTGTCTCTGAAATAATAACAGACAGTTAGGGATAGTCCATAACTGCCTTTAACTAACTGCCCAACTAATTTGCCATTAGTTAAAATATTCCCAAACTGCACATAGGACAAGTGGTATGTGCATATACTGTTCCCAGAGAGCTCTGGTAATCGGAGTAATTTCAGCAATTTCCAATTTTAGAGGAAATAACTGATCCCAAGTTGTTACCTAAACTAATTTTTACTGACATTTTTGTAGGTTTGAAACGTTTTCTACTGTGTCGATACCACAGCATAGTTGTGCAGTTACAAATGTGTCTGTCACTTCTGTATTTATTCTATTAACACTAGTAGTTTTTAAAAGTGATATATTATTAAAATCAGCATGAAGTCAGATCTCCTCTGGTTTCACCAGAACTACCTGGCAAAACAGGGCTGGTTCTGATCTGAATTTGAGTGGGAAACCTGTTAGTGTAATGTAAAAGCTGGGGGAAGTGATGTTGCCAGTTCTGTAGGTAACTGGAGTCAATAGTCCCACAGTAGCTTTTTTATTGCATTGGGCTATTGTGGGTACTGCCTGCATTTTTAATAAAAATCCTATGGGACATTTTGCAGAAGAACTAGTCCAGATGTTTCAGGTGGCTTTCAATTTGGTTATCCTCTGCTTATCTCTCTAGAAACAGCAAGAGTTAGGGTTGCAAAATGTTTTCCATCACAATCCTTGCTTTTAGCAGGCTTCTAATTTCCTGAACTGTGTAATTCCGATTGCCGAAACTTCTTGAGTTCAGCTTCTGTTGTGCAGTGGGGTACAGCAGTCTCTGTGCTATGGTTGAGCAAGATCTCTTCAGCCACTTCTGCATGTGGGAGAGGAACTTTTTACACATTCCCCAGCATAAATTGAACCAAGAATTTGAATTGTTGTGAACAGAGCTCTGGTAAAAATCTCCCTCCCCCTGAAACGGCTGAAGTGTGAAGTTTAAAACCTGGCACAAACAAGACAGTTGTGGATAAATGATGATTACAGCCAGCTCTTTATACCTCTCATTTTATATTTGCATGGGCAGCAACCCTGTGGACATCACGGGATGTATCGCTAATACAAGATAGCTCAGAATTTAAAAGGATTATGAGAAGTCCAGAAAGGCAAAGGAGACAGAAGCCACCTTCAGTTTCTGCTGCCTTGTAAGCATGTCCTCATAATAGTAATACTGCAAAGCAGGACCAGGACTCTGTCTCCTACATCCCTAGGAAGCAAGAGACAGGGGCAGTGAGAAGGAAACCACACAAAAGCCTTGTTGCATTGCTACATCAGCTTTCTGCATTTTATTACTGGAGGCAGGGTCTGGCTCCTCATCTGCTTTTCGTCAAGGCTGAACCCTGTGGTACCCTTGTATGTTTGGGCCATTTAAGGCTACCATAATAAAAACAATAATAAATAACAAATAAGCAACTGGAGTCTAAAGCTGTGGGATTGATTCCTTCCAGATCCTGATGGAGCGAGTGGTAAAGCCCCAGTGGAGCAGCAGAGCCCTGGCTGCTGGTCCAGGAGGTCTGCAGGACTCTGCCACGGGGCACACTGGAGCTCAGCACACTGCTGGGTGGGTCGTGCTCAGCAACAGTGCCTCAGCTCAGGATCAGACCACTGCTCAGAGCCCCACCACACTGTGTGCCCCCACTTCCTACCCATATTAGAGAGATTTTAGCAACTTGGGCTTTCTTTCATAACACTTGAACTTCTTTCATTTTCTACCTTGTCCCTGGCTTGCAGGAAACTCCTCGTGTTGCTGAGGGCGTTCCTTTCTATATGCCTCAGTGGCTCCTACATATTTCCAACATTTAATTGTTGTGGGATGATGCAGAGAGGAAGCATTTACAAGGCACTGAATTTCCCTGCTGCTTTGTTGTGAGCTGCATTTCAGAGTAGTGTGGCACTGTTTGAAGATGACCGTGACAACAGGCTTTGCGCTGAGGTGCTGGGTTTCTCTGTCTTTTAGAAATGGAGATCAGTTCATCTCAAACTGTTGCACCCAAAGGAGCAAGGAGCACCCAAATGTGGTCCAGTCCTCACCCTGGTGCTGTGTTAGCCTGTTAAGCTGAGCTGCAAGTCAAGTAGAGCTACAAGTGACCCAAACGAAGAGACACCTGAAGGGTACTTGACAGACTCTTGCCTCGCTGCTCAGCCGTGGTCGGCAGTGTCAAGTGTCCAAAATTTGGAAGATATTTGACAGGTTGAAAAACTGAAAACCAGAGGCCACACTTTTAGTGCCAGTTTAGAGATGTGTGTCTGGTTACCCCTGTCTGGGAAGCTAATTCACAGAGAGCTGAAAGTATTTGGCAAAGACCCACATTTTGCCTTGGGCTTGATTTGGGAAGGGAAAAAAGGTAATATTTCCAGTTTTTTAATCGGTCTTTGGCAGTCATGGAGCACTGCCTTACAGGATTACTGTGATTATAGACTGCAGCATGCACTGCAACTGAGGGTTTTTGAATCCCTGCCCAAAGCCTGGTTGGTGGGGCTGGTGAGGATGAGCACTGTGCTGAGCTCAGGGAGAAGTGAACACCACATTTATCTCCCAGGTTTTTCAGCTATAAACCAGATCTGTTCACGTTACATCACAATGTACCATAGTGATGTGCTATCCATTATGTGACATCATCTTTTAGATCCTGTTACCAGATTTCCCATTGGTAATAGAAAGAGTGAACAAAGAAGATGAGGGATTTTTAATATATCCAGATGAAAATAGACATGGCCCATGTGAAAGATGGCTTTTCAATTTCTTCCTACTTTAGCAAAACTGATTCCTTTTCTCAGATTTTCCTTTCAAAGGTATGTCACTAGTGGCTTTCTGTTGATGGAGTATTAATGTATTTGAAGCCAATTCTATTAGGATTCAGTTGCTTATGAACAGTTTCACACACACACTTCTGAAATCTATTATTTAGTACTGTATGTAGGTTATCTTAATTTAGGATTCCTGAGAAGCCAAAAACAGGACTTTAGCACTCAACCACTGGCTGTTGGAAGGAGACTCATGTTGATGCATCCCAAGATAGTTTGTATGTTCTGGCTTTGTAATGCCTATAAAGAAATCTGGGAGGCTGGGCAGGCATTCTCACAGGGCTCTGAACAGGTTCCCCATTGAAAAGAAATCGGGCACATTTTCCCCTTAACGTGCCTTCAATGAACAGTGTGAATCAATGAAGGGCCATTTCTCTGCTGCCCACACCAGCATCTCCCAGAGACTCCCAAGGAGAGCTCATGCAGGCAAAAATGCAAGTGAGTAAGATGAGCCTGACATGTAAAACCAGCAAAGGTTATGAAATGTAGTTCAGGGCCTCCGAAAGGTTTCCTCACCAGGCAAACACCGAAGCAGCTGAATGCAGCAGCGTAATTTAACAGTTGATTGGCCCTAAGCCACAGCTCCGTGCTGTTGCAATGGGCATCTTCTGCTGTTGAGACATGCCATGATAGGAAGCTCTGACATGGCCACCAAGTAACAGCAGCAGACCCGTATCAGGGTCCTGCCTCTTTCTGAGTGTGGGGTGAGAGTGGCTGGGAACAGAACTGGGAAACAGAACTGCCCTGAGGTGCAGCAGGACAGGGGCCCAGGGGGAGAGGGACCATGGCTTAGCAGAAGAGATGTTCCTTGCTGGAAAGGATAATAATGGAATACGAGTAGGATTCACTTCAGAGACACACAGTGTGTCCACAAGGCACTCACAGATGAAGCACACATTCGTGTGCCACATGCCCAATTCATCATTATTTCAAAGCCATTTCACCATTGTTTCTATTATAGCCCATTGAAATAGGCTTAGAAGACAATTATGCATGGCATATTCATTCTTAAAATGACCTGGGGAAAGAAGAGCGTTGACACATGAAAGTGAGAATATAAAGAGTGCTATGAACTCTAGGTGAGTTGGAGGACACTGCGGATTCCTCTTGCAATTCCTAAGCCTAGAAGCAGTGCCCAATGTCATTGTTAGGTATGTTTTTTCTGGGAAGATGATTGCTGAAGTTAGTATCCCACTGAGGTAGACAGCATTTCACCTTTTGAGCAGCACATTCTGCTTGCCTGAATGACCACTGGGGGATTATTATGTCCTAGTGTTTGTGGGCTGATGTGCCATGTGTTGATGGTTGCATCCAGCCTTTGATAAAAATATCAACATGTTTCAAAAAACACAGTTGGCTTCTAGCTCACCATACTTTTATTACACTTCATGAAAGAGATCATTTAAATATCATTAGCCCATACCAGGAAAGATAGGAGAGCTCGAATTTGCAGCCTAGACTTAGCCTGACTTCCATTTTGTGGTCATCCCAAATCCTGGGCCCAAAACCTCTGCACCTAAGACGGAGATTAGTGTCAGTAAAGTTGCTGTAAAGACACAGAAATGAATAGTCTCATCTCTAGAAATAAGGACTGAAACATATTAGGAACAATGCCTCTGTATGCCTTCTACATATTTGGCGAACACTGGGCTACCAGACTGTTAATCAGGGATGGTTCTGGAGCAGTTGATTTACTTAAAGCATGACACTTACTAATGCAATGCAGATCTCTTTTAAGGCATGTGATGTTTTCCAGAGCTGTTGAACTGCTGTAATTTCTCAATTAAATCAGAGAGATGCGGGACCTAGCCTTTCTTTCCAGCACTGTATAAATGTATCTTAATACAGGATTTATTTAATGCTGAAATTAACCATCAAGTGCTTTGTGTTTTCATTAACCTCTACATACTACACTTTGATAGTTGGACGGGAAGTGTTCGACTTGGTTTCTCGGCAATACTGTGTATTCAGTTTTTATTGTCTGTGATAAAAGCAGCTCAGACTCGTTATTATCCCAGGATTTGGGTGACAGTGGAGAATGCATCACAGCAAAGCTAAAGCCTAGCTGAGAGCAATTTTACTATTACAGGCACAATTACTGTCCATTACAAATTCCAGGAATGAGCGCAACCAGAACTTTAATAGGTGACTATGTTGCAGCAGCATGAAAAGAAAAATGGCATCCCTCCCTCAGCGCAGAAGAACAAAGAAATAAATAAAAGACTTTTGGTTGCATGCTCTGTATTAAACCCAGGCAGTCCTGAAGGCATTTGGCTCTTCAGTGGAAAGCAGCCATGGCTCCTCCATCTGTTGCAGTTTTACTTGATTTAGAAGACTATTTCAGGCCCTTGTCCTGCCCAGTTAGGCACCTGTGCAGAATGCAGTTAGTTCCAGTGAGTCTGCCTGGGGTCTCTGGGTCCTGTTCCCCACAGCAGTGCCCAAGGACCAGGGTAGTGCCTGACCCTTTGCATCCACTCTTCTGGTCCCAAAGAGAGGACGGGTGTTTGTGTGAACTCTGGGACAGTCCTAGACCAGGGGTATAGCTGAAGTTGAAAGGGATTTTTTTTTAAATTTTATTTAGCTGTTTGAAAAGCTGCAACTCAAGCTTACCTGAAGTTGTTTGCACCTACTTTCTTTCCACAGGTCAATTACTACTGCTTTAAAGAAAGCATTTTTTCAGTAGAAGTGAAACTCGGACCAAAAACCCATTTCAGGAAAGCACTTCCTTATCTAGATAGCAGTAAAGTAAATTCCTGATTTTAAGCAACTGCCCAAATGCCATTGACTCTCCATCTCCTAAGAGAGTTGTTTGGGCAAGTGGATGAAACAGATCAGAAAGAAATACGAAGCTGAAAAAGAAATCAATCAATTTACATTGCCTAGACCAGAGAACAGCACAAATGCCAAGGAAGAGATCAAGTCCTGAAACTTAAACTGATTTTTCTTTTGCCAGCAAAACTATTTAATTTAAATAATCTCAAAGTTACAACTTTGTATAAAAAGTACAGACACAATACTGTTCCTGTCCCTCTTTTAGTGTCTCTTCAGATCACATTTGTGTGCATAAAGAATACTGAGAGTGAAGGCTCTCAGGAAGTGGAGACTTCAGTGAAGGCTCCTGAAGACTCTAATATTTTACTTGGGGAGGGTTCTCATTTTCTTGCAACTTCAATAATTAATCCAGCTATTGTAGGAAAAGGGAAACTGTCTATACAGGTTCTGGACAACATAATTTCCACGCCTACATTTTGTAACTTTTAAATTAATTTGTGTTCTTGAAGTAACAATATTAACATAATTTGTTGCAGAGATTTAATCATATATGACAATTTAGCTACCCAGACATTTGTATTTGAATAACTGTATAAGGTTAACTCATTAGGGTAGGATCTCCAAACATAACTGACTGGTTTTCTCTCCCAGATGTCCATCCTCCTGTCCTTGAGTTCCCTCTGTGATTGTTCAGCTGTGTGTGGAGTTTATGGCATTATGACCATATGAAATACAACAGCATTTCTGCAGGAATAATGGAGGAATTGTCTTCTGTGCCTTGTTTTCCAATAGGAGATCAGCAGCTGAAGCATTTTTTCCCCTTAGGCATTGTGGCTGAGAGTGACCCTGGGCAGGGGTTGGGTGTGCAGCCTGGATGAGCTCAGAGGAGTGCTGTGCTGGGACACAGCATAGGCACCAGCAATTCACATGAAATTATGCCCTGTCAGGATGTCACCACAGACCTCTGGCCTTAAAAGTTGAGGCCGTGGCTACCAAATTAATGAAAAAGAGCAGAGAGCTGGTGGTGGAGACTCCTTACTAGTGCCACCGACTTGAGCACAGTTCTGGCCAAGTTACCTGTGTTTATACAGCTCCATTTGTGAAAAAGAGGGGTAATTGGGGCACAAAGAGCTGTACTGAGCTTGGTTGAACTAGGGTGATGTGCTAACATAAGAGAACATGGCGTACAATGCAATGAAGAAAACAGCACAAGTGCCTGGAGTGATTACGATAGACTTTCCCTGATTAAATGACACAAAGACATAAGTGGTGAATTTGGTTTTAATTTATAGCACACCTCTTTGATGAATTTTGCACAAATGTATTGCAGGCACTCTGGCTGTTGTCAGCATTTACATTTGTAAATGTGAATGTCCAAGGCATAATTCAGTGGTGTTAATTCTTATCTCACTTCATGGGAAAAAGAAAGAGGACAATAAGTGCCTTTGTTTCTAATTTTATTTTTTATTCTGTGTCAATAATCCAACCAGTTTAAATGTATATTTATTCTATGTTTGAAATAATGCAAACTATTCAGAATGCTATGAGAGCTATGAAAAACACAGGGCTTGGAAAACTGGCAGTTTTTGTGGTTTTGGGGTTTGACTACAGTTTCACAACCAATCAGCCCAGAATAATGTCTGGTAAAGGCATTTCTGCTTGTTAGTCTATTTATTTATTTACTTTGGCTTTGTGAGCCAAAGCAAGACACATTTTGGAAGAAGGTCAGTGCAAATACTCCAGCTCTGCCTAAGGGTCTGATCCTGCAAAGCGCTGAGGAGCTGCTGCCATTGGGGAGGTGCTGAGCACCCTCAGAGGCAGAAGTGCTCGCTCAGGAGCAGGCTGGAGCACCACCTTCCCAAGGAATTTGCACAGAAAGTCAAACCAATATTGGGTCCCTTTGGTTTGGCAGCCACTGGTTTCTGTATGTCTCCTTCTCTGCTGGTGGCCCTGATCTCATCTGTCTCACTGGAGATCAACCCTGTGCTTCACCCTGTGTGTCTTCCAGCACCCAGCCTGCCCCAGTGGTGCTGGCAGAGACTTTGGGTGCAGCCTGTGCTTCCTCGTCCCCCTCCCCAAAATGTGCTAACGTGTCATACAGTATTTTGCTCATGGGTTTGTGTCCCTGGGATGTTCGGGTGACTCGAGTTCAGGAGGGGAGATCTCCCAGGGTGAATGTGTTTGCTCAGTGGTTTGTTCAACTCATTTTGGGGCTTTCCAGCAGGAAAGGCTCCCTCTGCTCAGCTGTCAGCGGGGGGGCTGCCCAAGGAGGATGGTTCAGAAAGGACTTAGATGTTCCCTGGGGAACACAGGCAATCCTGGGGGTCGGGGTTAGTTGTCCCAGTAGTTGTCACCCTGCCTTGTTGTCTCACCGAGAGCCTCCTGGCCAGCCTTCTGTCCAATCAGGGAGGCTTCCCTCTGTGTCCTCGGGTGTCACAGATGGGGCAAATATCCGCCACCAGGAGGCTTCTGGAGAGGAATGAACAGTTCAGGAAAGCAAAGGTTTCTTCTCCATCCAGCACAGTCCCCCAGCCCCTGCCCCACACGCCAGGTCACCGCAGGGTGTGGGGGGACACAGTTCCCAAGGGAATATTGCACCCCAGGGAAGAGCTGGCATTTTGTGGTGCCAGCCCTGCCAGCAGATCGTGGGGCACACCAGAGTACCAAGGGGCACAGGTGAGCACAGGGGCTGCCCTTGCCAAGGTGCCCAGCAGCATCACCCTGGCGCTGGAAGATCCCCAGGAGAAGCTGCGGCAATTTTCTGAGCGCACTGCCACCTTGTGTCGGTGCCTGCAGGAACCAGCAGTGTGCTGCCCGGGAGACACCCAGAGATGTCCCATGGCCTGCGGGAGCCGTGGGACACCGGTGGATGGATGGCTGTCCCCTCAGTGCCACCCGCTCATCTCAGAGCCTGCCTATGCAGCACTGCGAGAGGCATCCCTTGGGTGAGCCACGCCGGGCATGGCACAGGCTGGATGTCCACACAGCCAGAGGAGTGTGGAGTGCCATCAGAGCCCCATCCGATAGCTGATGGCTCTGAGCAACACGGGAAGGAAGGCTGGGGTTTTGTTTGCCTTCTTTAACCTGAAAGGTCAATCTCAGTTCCCCCGTGCTCTGTGCCCAAACAGATTGTGCAGAGCTGCATGCTTCCATCACGCACATTCTGCACTACATTAGTTTAATGGCACTGTCACTATGAATTGCAAACTTTCTCAGCTCCCCCCTGTGCTGGTGAAACATGGCAACATAAGGAACATCTGTTCTCTTACCCTTTGCTGGAAATGGGAAACATCATATTGCATTTTTGTTATTAGCCTTATTTGGATGCCAGTGGTTTTGTTTCTAAACACATCAAGGCAGCTGAATAACCTTAATTGAGTACTACAGAAAAAGCATGGTTTCATGCAAATGCAGCTGCCAGCATAATTATTAGGACAATACTGAACTTCTATTCCTGAGATCGGTTCCAGTTTCTTGGTTTTTATATTGCTCCCTTGCTGCTGAATTTCATTATAAACATCTCCACACAAACCGATCTATAGTTAGGCAGTAAACAAGTTAAGTCCTTAATTTTTGACATTAAGAAGCCAAACAAACCTAATGATTACAATGTGCATTTGAGCCTTTATTTATAGACAAAATTAATTACCCAGTTTTAACTAGGAATAACTACCACAGGTAATTCTCTGTATTACATGACTTCAAACAAACTCCCAGATTTTTAGTACAATTTCATTACAGATGACAGATTCCTGCAGCTCCTATGGAAGATGACAGTATGTATAAATGGAATCAATTAATAATTCCCAGATTTAATTATAATGGATTCATTGTTATTGCATGATCAACCACAGCATGCAATGGGCAATTAAGTAGAATATATATATATACAACTCTCTAGTCCACCCATTGTATAGAATCACTTCATTATTAAGCTTGAGGTCAAGTCAGAGACCAAGAACACAGCAAGGGTACAAAAAATTGCAGCATCTGCTCCAACAGCTTTGCTGGTATCTTTCTGTGCTGCAAGGTACACACATCCTTCCTGATACGCACGCTTTTAATGAGCCTTTGGGAAAATATTTCACTTTTATCTTATCTCCTCTACCAGCTTACTGGAGCATTCCAGAAAACTTCCAGCCAGGTGTGGCTTGCTCTGTTTTTGGTAGGTTTGCCTAGATTTGGGGAGGTCTTTGGTGAAACCTGAACATCAGACTTCTGGTGTGAATGATGGGGAGGCTTTTTACTCCGTTGATTTAATAAGGTTTTATTTCCTTTTAGACCCACAGCAGAGTTCAAGGCTGCATTGGGTCGCCCATGAAGTATGTTTGGTCTAATTCCTAGGAGAGATGGGCTCATTGTCACAGAACAATCGTATCTAGTGTCACATTAGTAACAGTTTCTCTTTAAGAAAGGCAGACTGTAAAACCAGTAATCCTGACCAGGTCAGGATTGTGTTGTATCAGCAGAACTTTTGTGGGGAAGTTTGCACAGCACGTGCCTGCCCTGTCTGGCTCAGTCCATCGTCTTCACAACTAATAACATTTACTCCAAATTTAAAGAGGCGCAAAGTTCAGCGAGCCAGATTTAGGCTGGGGGGTATCTTTACTGAAGTCAGCGGAGCTGATAAACTTGGCCTGATATTTGCTGTTGAACAGCGAATATAAGCACAACTCTTCCAATGTTTATTTTCATTTTTAGAATCATAGAACAAGGCAATTTGCAGCAAAGTGTTGCATGCAACTACTCTCAGAGCATAAGTCACAAAGGATGCCAGAATTAGGTTTTGATTTCATTAATACTAGAAGTTTCCACCAGGTTTGTGCTCATTTCTGCCTCCCCCAGGGCCTCCTCTTGGAGAACCAGACTCCCTGGATACTGTGATGGGTATGGTCATTTGAAGCTGGAAATCTGTACTTCATAGAACTGAGGAATATACTTAGATTTGCTTCATAAAACTCATATTCCCCTAAAGCTTTATCCACTGGTATTGTTGCACACAGTGCAATAGTGTAGTGTAATTCTCAGCTAATCAATTAAACACATGCCTTGACCCCAAGGCTGCCTCGCCTATGCCTCTAGCAATTAAAAAGAGGGGAAAAAAAAAAGGAGAAAATTGCCTGTGAATTTTGTATGAGTAGATATTAACCAGTTGTGCATGGTAGAGCCAAAGTCTGTGAAAATGAAGAATGAGAGCCATCCTGAAGCAAAGACCGGTGTGGCAGAATTTGTTCAGTGCTTTGCTTGACCTATTTTGTTCTATTTTAACAAATCTGCACTAATAATTTTACACTGGTTTGTAGTTTGAGTACAGGCTGTGCAATGCAATATTTGTGATTTGCTAGTAGTAAACAGTCCTGAGTGCACTATTTGCAGAGCCTAACCTGAGCATTTGTCTTCCATGCAGTCCAGCATGGTATGTTCCCCATCATCACATTTGGGACTCTGATGAAGAGAACACAGAACCAAAGTCCTCTTGGACATAAAGTCTGTGGCCACCTGATGAATCAAAGAGGGAAACTTCAGTGTAATCAAAGCAACCCAGTGTCCTGTGATGCCAAATTGTTGAAGAATTGCACTTTTTAAATCTTGCTAGGGAGATCACAGTCTTGGGGATGCATCTGAGACCCTTCCTCTCTCCTGACCCAGCCAGTTCCTGGGAATTTGCCCGGGCTGTGACCCAGATCAGTGTCACCACTTGCTGTACGTGACACCCGGGGTACCCTCGACTTCCCCAAGCCAAGCAGGGGTGATGAGAGTCTCCCAGAGCAGCTCCCCCTCAGTGGGACAGGGCGGTGCCATGTGCTCCCTTCCCCTTTGCAGCCCAGAGAGGGGGTGCCAGGCTCAGGCACTGATGTCCCAGCAAGGGCGGCTGGCACTGCCAGCACAAGTTGCTCCATCGTGGAGAAGGAAGAGAACAGGAAACAAGTGGTGACTAACAGTCCACATTCTTTGCTTTTGAGGCAGCAGAGCCATGCAGAGCCCCTCACTCAGGCCAAGCTGCTCAGGCACAGGCTAGGCCCTGATGAAACTCATTGCATCTGGTGCTGTTCATTTCCTTTCAGTTTTTATCTAGTCTTTCTGGGCTTCCTGTTAGCACCTAACACCATTTGGGACAGCACAGGGCCTGCACTGGGAGTCTGCAGGGCAGAAACCAGTAGGAGCCAGTGGTTACAGCACTGTGATTCAGCTGGCAAGTGTTTGGGTGCATCCTGCCTGTGCTTTCCCATGTTCTTGTGCTTCCAGGAAGTGCAAGGATGAAGGATGGATGAAGCACGGAAGTGCCAAGGATGAAGAGCTGCGGCATTGAGGGACCTCTGTGAAGTCTATGAAATGGATCCCATGTTCCTGTCAGAACAGGCTAAGGGAAACAAGCAGCAGAGACAAGAAAACCATGTGTAAAATGTAGATTTTACCCTTTCTTCTTATGTGTCTTCCCTTCTTGTTATCTTTTATTTGGACTGATATAACCATTCAGTTGAATATTTTCAGCTTTCCTTAAGCCTGTGAACTTTTGTTTTTTATAGGGTGAGCTTGTTTGCCAGGCAGGTTTTCCTCAAACTCTCCTGGTGCCAGTAATTAAAGGATTATTGTAATTACCTCGCTGGTGCAGATATTGAGTATTAGCACTTAGTGTGAATGTGCCCACTTTGATTTCTCTGCAGTGACGCTAGGTAGGCTGTGCCTGAACTCTGCTCTAAATGAGCACAGTGTCATTAATGACAGTGCTCTTACAATGGGCACTTTTGTGCTTAAGAAGCTTTTTATACCTTAATCCAACCTGATGCAAGCTACAGATGCAAATGTATTACAGGTACAATTTACTTCATGGCATTAACAAAACATAAAACGAGATTCGGACTGCACAGGGAAGTGTTTAATGAGCTGTGGATCTGATGCTCTGAGCTGGCTGAACTCATCTGGCTGCAAGTCAAGGTGTAATGCTTTCCTTCCCCTGCCTTGTGCCTGGCACTAGCCTTAATGCTTTGGTCCTTTCAGGCTTGAGAGTTCTTCCCATTTGCACCGCCCTTCAGGGATCAGAAGGAGTCAGAAAACATTGCAGGCTCTTTGGGGTCCCTTTCTATGGTGCAGCTGCAGCAGGGACGGTGTGGCATGCTGCTGACAGCCACAGTGTCATCACCCCGCTGCAAGG
Organism: Campylorhamphus procurvoides; assembly: GCA_013396655.1. Taxonomy (NCBI): domain Eukaryota; kingdom Metazoa; phylum Chordata; class Aves; order Passeriformes; family Dendrocolaptidae; genus Campylorhamphus; species Campylorhamphus procurvoides. The sequence goes on from WBMV01007468.1 coordinate 155,987, forward strand.
GAGGCTGCAGCCAGAGCACACACATCTGCCACCCCGAGTGGGCACAGCACCCAGGACGTGCTCCTGAGAGCCCTGAGCAGAGGTCTCCCCTCGGATGGGGGGCTGGCAGGGAGTGGAGCTGCCCTGCTGGGAGTGCTGCTCTGCTGGTTCAGGGCTTCCAGCACACCCTCCTTCCCAGGCCTGCTCTCGGCTGCTGTGCCTCACCACATCTGGCTCTTTCATGTTTGGCCTGAAATGGCCTTTCTCCCACATGGCAGCTTTTCCACTGCACACAGGCTCCTGAGGTGACCATAACATTAGGTTTCTCTGAAAGCTGTGTATGCGAAGCTGTGTTTTGTTTTGCACTTCATCTGCTCTAATTAAACTGGCAATGAAACTATTCAGGACCTGAATACCCTTGCACTGTGCTCAATACAGAGTTCTGATATTCATGAGAACAAAGTCTGATCCTCAAGTTCCCTTGCAGATCATTATTTTTCATTCTGCGCTTTGCCCTGCTCAATTTCTAAACCATCTATAAAAATGTTTGTGCTGTAAGACAAACTGTCCCTTGCCTGCACCATGAGACAGTCCATGCTCTAAGTGCCTGCTCCTCCTTCACAGATGACCAGCCTGAAGCAATAACAGTGCCCAGAGAGAAACAATCTCCACGATTTCTCCCGCCTTTAGTTTTTGTTTGTCCTTCTGCCATCGAGGTTGTATGTTATGTATGCCATCCTCTCTTGCTTCCTGTTCCCGGCCAGCTGTGGATTGATGATAGCATCTTCAAGTTGTTGGACTTCCTCTTCTTGTCTTTAATCTCTTTTGGTTTCAAAATGGCCCCCCACACTTACAGTTACCGACCACAGCAGGCAGATACCAGCAGCTGGTAGCCAAGCAGACAAAACTGGGTACATTTTAAAAACAAAAAGAGATCTGTTCTTTAGGTTATATAAGAGGATTTAGTGCTAAGATTTAGTGAAACTCGGAGTAATTTCTGAAATGTTTGGCAGTTAGTATCCTAAATGTGCTAATTCTTGACATTTTCGAATTCACATTGCATCCAATTTGACTTGGCTGTACTTGTAGGAGCAGTGATAGCCAGCAACACATTTATGCCAGATAGTGTAGAATTCAAAACGTCGCAACTGGAAGAGAATTTTATACTGCACGAGTTTGCCTGACATGATTGCAACAGACTCCTTCCTATCAGACCATTCATTCCTTGCCCTATTACTATATTACTATAGTTCAGGAAAGCAACACATTTTCTGTAGTTAACACCTGTGCTCAAAGCCAGGCTAAAGCAAGCCTAATGTAACCATCCAGTTCTTCAGAAGCAAAGCCACCGGTTATTTTGCTTCCTCTTCCTTTCTCTCTTCATTAAAATCTGGTTTCATGGGGCACAGAGCCTGACCAAGCTGAAGAGCAGATGTTTTGAAGAAAGTTTTGGCTATAAGCTGCTTTTTGTTTGTTTCTGGTTGGTTTTGTTTAAAGATTGAGAGGGAAATATACCCTGTTATATACAGGTGTTTCTTCCAGGATGCATGAAAAGTAAGAACAATCAGGAAATGCAGAATTTCTTCAGTCAGGTGCTACAGACCTTCCCAGCTGAGAGTGCAGCCAATGTACAACCTGCAGTGTTGGTGCATCCACAGGTCAAGATCATGAAGATGAGGGGAATCCAGTAGTTTTCTGTCAGAAGCACTATTCATTTCAGACTGTTTTTTGAACTTATTTTTATGCTACAACATGCAATTCTGCTGATGCAGTTATAATTCTACACCATTATCATCAGAGTCTAAACCTGGGGAGGTGGCACAAAGTTTTGCTTCTGAGATTTCTTCAACCATGACCTATTGGTGTGCCTTCAAGGTGCTGCAAGTTTTTGTTTTCCTCACTCCAGCCACAGTCCCACTTGGCTAGGTTTCAGTATAAGACTTAAATGTTTTACTGGAACAATTTTATTTACCATCTCCTCAGCATTTCATTGTGAGGGAAGTTGTGTTTATTACTCAGGAATCGCAGCCACAACCAGGAGATTTATATTCAGTTCAGGATGTTTCACCTTAGTCCTCACCCCTGCAGGGTCTGAGTGCCTTAGGCTAAAGCCAGTTGGAGATGGTATGATCAGTATCATAATCTGGTAGAGGACGGGTAGAGTTTATCTCCTCTAATCTGTTATCTCATCTTATCTCTTGCTTCATTTATAAAATGGCAACTGTGTCATAAAAGTTCCTTTATCAGCTTGTCTTTAGGGTCCTTTGAGTAGCTTTGGTCCAAACCATCTTCTGCTGAAACCTTCTGGGCTTGATCCAGAATCCCATCAGGACAAATCAGGCCAAACTCTCTCAGGCTTTGAGGAAAGATTATGCTGTGCAAGTCCAAGTCTGATGGCCGAAATGTCCTCAGACTGCCCCAGAAGTCACTGGCAGCCCAAGCTGGACCTCCTGCCCAGTGTGTTCTCAGCATAGCCAGGCTCCCAGGCTATGCGACTGATCCTGTACGACTCTCACCTCTCTCCTCTCTTTTGACTCCAGGAGCCAGGATGCAGATTTTACACCCTACAGACATTTTGCACCAGTAGGTGCCTCTTGTCTATTGCTGCCTTCTGACAAAATAGCTCCTGCATCCATTTCATCTGGTTTTGCAGAGCAGCCCACCCAGCACGGAAGGCTCTCAGTCAGGGCAGTGTGTGTGGGGAGTCCATACCACTCACCCAAAGCAAGGCTGGTCCCTCCAGTGCAAGGGCAACCCCCTCCCCATCCAGCTGCTGAGTGTCCTTTACCACTGTGACTTCTGTGCTTGGACCTCTTGTAGAGCCTGACATGCAGACCTCATGCACAGACCTGTAGAGAGGGACAATAATCAGGATGCAAGAGGAGGACAGAGAGCGAAGCCCGAGCTGCTGGGTCCTGCAGAGGCAGCAAGGAGATCAACGTGAAATTGTTAGCACAGGCATGACAGCCACTGGCTCATCTGTCTAGCTTTTAGTAAACACGGTGCATGTTACACAGTCATTTCATCCCCTGGCTTTACAGAATCCCTCGACTGTCCAGAAAGCACCACAGCTGCCTTTGAGTACAGCTGGGTTATGTTTTTCAAAGGGTTACTTCCATCCCACACCCCCAGTCTCAGGACAGGGAGTGACCAACCAAAGGGGAAGGAGTCAGTGGACAGAGGGCTCAGCCCTGTCTCATTGGGCTGATGGATGCACTCCCTCTGCCCCCACCTGATCCCTGTGACCTGTGGCTGCAGAAATCAAACTGCCATTGGCAACAACCCATGTTGGCCTGAGAGCCACAGATTAACTTCTGAGAAAACCTGACGTAACTTTTAATTCTCATTACCAAGTCTAGAGGGAAGACACCCCCCACACGCCTCCTCCCTCCCCCTGGTTCAAGGATTTCAATTTCCACTTAGTAGGTGGTGGTGGACGTGATACACGTGCTTGAATGGACACATTTAAATGCGAGCCAGGGAAGAAATGGTCTCCCCTCCAGGATACTTCATCCTTATTTCCCCATTGAGATTGTACATATGCACAGCACTGCCTTTTCAGAGATGCTGAACCAATGGGAGCCATAAAACCTCAGCTTGTGTTTCAGCCCATATGTACTTTGATCGCCACTGAATATTGCATCATAAAAATATTTCATGGTAAAGAAAGAAAGAATATCCCTTCTCTGATGTAAGCAATGTATTTTCAAGAGCTCAAACTTGCTACCTTTGCTTAAACTAAACAGATGTCATGTTATGTTAGATTATGTTACGTTATGTGTTATGTTATGTTATGTTATGTTATGTTATGTTATGTTATGTTATGTTATGTTATGTTATGTTATGTTATGTTATGTTATGTGTTATGTTATGCTATTTTATCAAAAGCTGAATATTGAGTTTTGCCAAACTGGTTTAAGCCCAACCTTTCTCTACTGACTTCAGGGGGAGGCAATCTGGACCTATCCCACTGATTTAGAGTTTCAAAGCAATCAAGCCTTCACACTTCCAAAGTCATTACATTTAATCTCATCAATATGAACAGAGCATGCCAGCAACGTAGGAACACGAAGAAATGGGGAAAGCCCAGCAAGACCTGCCCTTATCAGCCCAGGAGATATAAATCATTTTCTTTTCCAACTCATTTAACCTTGGCCAGTGAACTGATGCCTCAGTTTGCTCTGTTTCCAAAAATGTATCCAGTTCCTCTCTTGATGCATGACTAAGGCTCTCTTCTACTGCTGACTCTGTCAACTGGGTCGTGTCCCAGCCCCTCCCCATTGTGTAATTCTGCCTCAGTTTAAATAGATTATTCCCTTTTTGCTTTCAAACGAATTATCTCAGAAACAGCACTGGCACCATGAGGTCCCTTTAGCTTTCTGGTTTCTGTGTGCCTTTCCTAACTGAACTCTCTCTCTTACCCTCCCAACCATCCCACGTGCAGATGTTGCTAGAGGCCACGAGACACACCGGCAAGAGGGATGGAGAGACCCAGTTGCTCTTTAGTGTCAAAAACTCAGAGTTCAGTTCAGGGAATTGGTGGCAACACCGAGAGAAGCTGCAGAGCTCCAGCTCCAGCTCAGCCTCATGGATCAGGGAATGCTGTGGGTGTGAGGCACCCGTGGGCTCCTGCAGCTGACACACCTGCCGTGGCTGAGATTTGGAACTGAAATGTGGCAGAGGCTCTGCCACTGCTATTATGTTTGTCCTTTGGTGGCAGATGAGAGCTCTGAGCTGGAGCTCAGAAGTGTCCTAAGTACATTTGATGGAACAGCAGGGGGATGAGCAACCAGAAGAAAGGATCTGTGACCGAAGGGGCTTTTGAGACAGGCTGCTGGCATTGGCTCTGTAACAACAGCTTGCCTGAGCTAGGCTTGTCTGGGGGTGTCCATGTTTCAGTATAAAGCTCTTAAAGGGACTAATTACCATTAAACCAGCCAGATTGTTGAAAATTAAATCCATGGGCCGTGTATGGTGATGTTACCTCCATAAGGAGATAGCCTATGTCGTGCTGAGTCTCAGGTCTGCTGTGAGTAGCACACGATGCTCTGTGTAGTCTCTTCATGTGCATGTGGGGGAGGGCAGGGCAATTAGTTCCTTCTCCTGTTTATTCTTGCATAGGAAATGTGAGAAGATGCTATGATTAGTGCTAATATGTTTTAAATGGAGCCCAGTGTACCTTAGGGCATCAGTGAACGTATTCCAGCACAGTGGGCACATGGGTTGGATGGCATCATGTAGAGTGCAATTACGCAGATGTGTAGTGTTTCCATAATGGATTGCTCTTCTCGAAGACATCGTATAAATCTCCGGGTTTGCTGCAAAAATGCCCATTTTTGCTGTCACTGCCAGCTTGCCAGACTGTTCTGTCGTCTGCTCCAAGCTTGTTAGAGCTTTGGAGTGCTGTGCAGGAAAATCTCTTGGGGAGATGTGTGTTGTGAATTACAGTCCTGACAACTATCAGAGGGTGCATGCTGAGGTGTAGCATTAATATTTATTTGGGAGCAGATGTCTTGGCTGTTATCCAGGGCACAACCTTGATGTGTTAGGGAAAAACAATCCTGCCCCTAACAATTCAGTCTCTATATAGCAACTATTAAAAATATTTAATATTATTTAAAATGCATGAATGATTTAAAAGAATAGGTTGAATAAAAATGTGGGTGGAGGTAATACATAACAATTTTTCCCTGGACTGAGTGAAACATTTCCAGCCAAAGGCTGATTTACCTATTTACAGAAACTGGGGGCTAATTATTCTTTTTTTATCCCAACATTTGTACACAGATTAAAGCATCTTATTTTGCCTATACACTAATAAAGATGTTAAGTAAGAATTCTTAAAATATTTTCCTGCTCTGTGGGGTCATAGGAATGTAGCAACACCATATTTAAAAATATTCTTTCCTCCTCCTGGCAAGATTTCTAATTCCAGTGGAGAATGACAACATCTCCTTTTGCTTTGATAGTGTCATGAATGCGTGTGCCTGCTGTTAGTTGCAGGACAATGACTTCACACCAGACACAAGTGGGCAACAAAGGCAAAGCCAAATAAGAGTCTGTTTATGTTGATAACAGCTTTCTTCTGTGCTTTGTGTGCTTCTTCTAGGGCAGGAGCTAATTCCAGTTTTGGACCAGTTTGCAGCTGATCATCTGCTCGGGTGGCTTTTGAAGTCACGGTGTGTTGCAGGGTAAGAATATTTATATTCTCCCAGTGGCATTTGCAGAGGTGACCAATAGCTGACTTGGCAGATGTTTGACACTTCGGTGGCTTCTGTGCCAAGTCCTTGTGAGGAGCATCCAAGGGTTAAGCTACACACTTTTGTACATCCTCTCCTCTCTTTGTGTGTGCAGCAAGATGAAGCTTGCCTCACTGTTTGCTTTCCCTCTGGCAGGGCACCACTGAGGAGCTCAGGAGCACACTGCTTGAAGTGATGCCCCCCTACTGGCTGGGAGAAACCTCAGGCTCATGGGCACTCAAACACCCTCCCTGCAGACATGGAGACATGGTCTCTGCACCTTAGGATCGGCTCAGGGGAATGTGGAGATGTCTACAAGAATTCTGCCCACAGTGTGCCAGTTCTATGAGCAATGGACTGCAACCTTCAAAATTAAAGGCAAGGCAAGGAATTAACTCTTTATAATTAGTATCTGTTAAGCATGTGGATGGGGAAAACATTGCCCAGAGCCCACGAGGCTCAATCCTTCACTCTGATTACCGATGAGGAAAGAGTAAGAAAAACCATACGACCTTATGTGACCTTCTGCCCTCCCACAAGGAGGGGTGAGAAGAATAGCAGCCTTCCTTTGCTTCACCAGATTAGTTCATCTTCCCCAGATGAAAGAAAGGGCCATTTCAAAACTTGTAGCCCTAGTGAGGAAGGTCCTGTAAATTTTTCCCCATGCAGAGCAACAGTGGGCTCTGCATGTCAATGTTGATGACAATCCAACAGAAAGCATAGAGAGCAGCGGCTTGACTCATCACCATGAGTGCAAGGGCTGTCCTTTGAACCCACTGCACTCAAGAGAGTAGCTTTCTTGGAGAGGTGATTCATCACTAGGAAGTCCAGGATGAAGTATGGACATTGCCTTCCCAAAAGGGACAGCTGTGATCTCTCACACTGACTCCTCCCCTGACTGTAGTAGCACTGAAAACAACTTGCTGCTTCTGGGAATGAGCCACATGGTGCAGATCTCAGGGACTTGTCTCCTCACTGTCAATTCCCAATTACTAAGGCCATGCAGTGTCCCCTCAGGATGGGGTCTTTGTTGATAAGGCTTGCAGACAGTTTAATGGGTCTTTCTCAGGAGCCCAAAAAGATTGCGTGGGGATTTCTGGAAAGATCGAAGGCTTTTGTCTTTTTCACACTTTGAAGAAATCTGACGTATGTTTCATCCACCTAGACCAGGAGTGTCACACACTCCATGGCCCAGTCTTGGTTGCACAAGGTGACAGCACCAGAAAATCGGTCCATCACTTCTAATCAACAGTACTGCTACAAACAAGACAAGATTTTTTTTGAAAAATTCTCATAATCCACAGAGATTTGGGGGGAGAGGAGGGAGCACAGTTAAACTTCAAGGAGCCCTGGACAGAGAACTGCAAAACTGAAGGGTCAGAAAAAAATGGTGTGGAGAATGAAACATGGGACAATATGTGTACCATGCAACCAAAAATTTTCGGAGGTTTTAGCATGGAAGAGACAACTTTCAAGTGATGGACAGTCCCAGGAGGTGCCTTCGAGCTTTAGGCATCTTCTTCGTGAGTTGTGGTGGAGTTTGAAGGACAGGGGAAGAAAGGAGGAGCATGTATGACTAAGGGTGGAAAACTCAGATGAATTATATAGAGGGGCATACATCCAGCATGAAGACAGTGAAGAGTATCTGGAGGGCATATAAATAAGAGATCAGAAAGAGTAAGTCTTGAGAGAGCATAAGTATTAAGGAAAGCACAAAGGACTGTTGAAGGATGCAACCCAGGGCAGTTTACAGGGCTCAAAGTACATAAAAACATACTTGGCTCCAAAATTTTCTAATCTGGAGATGGTTGGTGGCTGGGAGAGCTCTCAGGGGAAATATTGTGTGTGCTTACCCTGTGTCCAGACTTTTCCCCAGGCATTTTGCTTTTGCCCACTGTTGGAGACAGGAGCTAGATGGACCTTTGGCCTGGCCCAGTGTGACTGCTCCTCTGTTCTTGTGCTCTGGTGTTGTGAAAGACTTGGAGCCCTTGTGGTAAGTCTTGCGTTCTTAAGCACAGGCTGCAGGACAAGCCATGCTTATCGCGGCGCCATTGCTGAGTCACACTCAGGAGGATCCTGCTGACATCCCGCATTGCTTTGCGCACAACATGCTGCACACATTGGGAGGAGAAGACTCTGTGTTTCCCGAAAACAGCCAGGCTCTTCACCCAGATGGCTCTGACGTAGGTGCAGCAAATTGCTGCCAGTGTCCCTGTCCCCTGCAGCCAGGCTGCTCCAGCTCCAGGCTCTGGAAGGGTGGCAGCAGCAACTTTCTGACTAACAGGGCATGCTTTGGTTTGGCATCCAAGCTCTTGGGTTCCTGGGAGTGCCTGGAGAGCCTCTCCAGGGCATTCCTCTCGCCTCTGTCCCACTGAGTCCAGTGGCCTCCACAGATCAGGCAGTTGCTTACAACGTGTTTGTGAGGCTGCTTCTGTCCTCTGAGAGGATGAAGGTGGTGGTGGATCTCCCCGTTTCCCTCTTTGCTAACATCTCAGCAGCTGGTGACAGCAGAGCTTTCTGAGGTCTTTTCTGGACGTTTTGGCTGCCTTGCTCCTCCCCTACGTCTTTGGCTTGGTAGTCTCAACTCTCTTGTGTTGTAATTATCTCCCTAAGTAGTGCTATCCTGTCTTGCCTATCAGGGCTGGTATTTGCAAGAGGGGTCTCCATTATTCCAAGAATGATGTGGGTCCTTTAAAAGAATAAGTATCTCCCAAGGACATGAAGGTACTGTTAGAACGTCCTGATAGCTACACTCACCTTTTTCCTTTCTGCTTTTCCCTGTTTATTCATTCCCATGGTGAGAAAAAACCACTATCTGGTTTTTTGCACAATATATTTTTTTCTCAATATTTTGTCATTCTCAAGTAGGAAGACAGGAGGAATCTTTAGGCTGAAAGAAGGGGAATTTGCCTCCAGAGTAAATGAGAGGAGGGTCAGAGCAATGTTTATACACACACACACACTAATTCCTTGCTCAGTGTATGCATACATATGCACGTGAACTACAAGTGTTAACAATACATTTTTTCTAAGGTCTGTGTTTTTCTCTGCAAAGCCCAAACCCCACTGAGGGGAGAAACAAGCCTTGCCAATAACTGGATTCAATTTATAACAAACTAGGTGGAAATAATGATGAGGAAATGAGAAAAATAAGCTTTTGATGAAATAATTAATGACTAGTTGTGACACAATCTCACAGCAGCAATCCAAGGCTCAGGGAGATCAGAGGAGCCCATCCACTGCCAGACAATGCTTACTATGCAAAGCCAAGTAGCCTCCTGTTTGCAATTTAAAATCATAACCATATACATGAACTGCAGTTGGTGGCGGCTTGTTTGTTTTTGAGCTCTCTCCTAACAAAGTAACAGCAGTCCCCTCGCATTGCATCTGAAAGGGGAGCAGCGCAGCGGGTTCCAGGCAGCTCTGCAGCATGTCCAGCTCCGAGGCAGCTGAAGCCAGGAAATGAACATTTCAGCATGTGTGCGTTATTCGACTGCCATCAAACTGAGCAGAGCTCTGCTGCTCACAGATCTGGTCCAAAACACTGAAACTGGTGATCCTTAGCTGGGGGTGTCTGGGCAAGGAGACACTTCTGAAGAGTCTGCAAAAGGTGCAAAGGAAAAGCAAACCTTTTGTCAGCAGGCTCGCATTTGCTGTCACCAAGTCCTCAGCCCCGTTGGCATTATTTTTATGAACTGACAAGTGGACAAAGGAAAAAACACTCGGTCCAGAATGTTTTTTGCAGAAGGCTCAATTCTGCCCTCGGAGATGATGTTCCTCACTTACCCCAGCCATGCTGAGCTGTGGGTGGCAGTGGATTGGTTCAGCGGAGGAGTCGCTTTTGAAGGAAATCTCCCGGTTGTCCCCACTCCCCCAGTTCTGCTTGCGTGGCAGCCTGGCCTCAGTGGTGCAAACTGGATTGCTCTGCCTAAAAGCAAATGGGCAGAGGCGCTTCAGGAGCGAACCAAACGGGCTGTGACTGCCAGTGGGGGGGTTCAGTCCACATAGCCGAGCTACCGACAGTCTGAAACCACCAAAATCACAGCAATGCAGGCACAAGGACGGCCACACCATGTATTTTGAGGCACAATCTGCTTCTTTGCAAGGCATTACCTGGCATGCCCACAGAGGCACTGCCACCATCCTTTGCTGAGACAGAGGTTGGGGATGTGCAGAGCCACCTTCTCCCTGCTCAGCTCGGGGTTGGCTCCTTTCACTGGGCTGCTCTGCACATCCACCATCCCGAGCACATCACTGGGGGAAGGCATGTTGGGAGACAGTCCACTCCTAATCGCTTCCAGAGGTCCTGTTTCCAGCTTGGTCAAGGCACTGCTGAGTCATTTTCATGCAGAATGAGTTATGGCTGTGTTTAAAACCTCTTTATTGCCCTTCAGTAATCCAGAGCTCAATCTTGCGTTTTTAATGTTGCTCTTCTAAAGGGCAGATTTATATGTAAAACACTTTACACTTTGGTTTCCTCCTAAATAATAACTAACGTTGTTCTTCTGAGTGCTTTATGACATTAGCTAACTAGTCCTGACAACACCCTGGTTTTGCATATGCACAGCAGAAAGCTTGGATGAGCTTCTTAAGTCTGGTGTTTTCAATTCTCATGATTTTATTGTGAGTCTGGGGTGGGCTTTTTTTTTCAAGCCTCAGCTCCTGGAAGAACACAATCACATGACTTTCTCACTTTTCTTTTTTTTTCTTTTTTTATGATAAATTTCTTATTCTTCCATTTGCAGGGAAAAGCCTGAAAATGTGATCCAAATACATTGCAAGGCTTAGAAACCAGATGCCAGAGGAGAAGCCAAACCGTGCTGCCATTTTTAAATATCTGAAGTTTTAAGGCAATCTAAGTATACTCTGGGTCTTCACCCATGTTTTCTGAGAGTGGAAAGGCTCAGCAGTAAATAAAGCTTCACATTCCATAGAGGCAAAGGCAAATAAAGTCTTCAGGGGAGCTAATATTCTCCATCTCCACTCTCTTGCTTGCTTTTGTCTGATTCTCATCCTGCATGTGCTTTGCTTTCCACATTGTGAGGAGTCACAGTCCTCACAGTGGTAAAGAAAAGCACACAAATAAGTCTTTGCTGGAACTGAGCAAATTTTAAATCAAATCAAAATTTTATGAATAAGTGAGATCAAGGTTTTAAACTCTTCCATCTGTTGCTGTTGCTTGCAGAGGACAATGTGCAGCCGGCCAGGGGGTGTGAGTGGCTCTCAAGGCTACTGTAACACAACAACCATTACTGCTGCTGATGCTACTACTAAAATAGGATTGTTAATTGTTGAGGAGACTTTGTGATTGTGCTCATCTGCTTAGAAAGGTGCAAGAAAGCCTACAGCCATCCTTTCCTGTGCTCTGGCACTGCAAACCAGCTACTTCCACGTTGTAGAAGGAGCTTGACAACAAAAAATGAACAACACATTGAATTTATGTCATAGATTTGGTGTTTCTTCTACTTTGTTACTGGTTTTATACTGACCCATGTAATTTCTCCCATTATTCACTGCTGACACAGTAGCAGATTGGAGACAGTAGTTGGCTGACTATGGGCCAGTTGAGATTTCTCTCCCTGGTTTTTCAGTCCTGTGTATTACTTGCTGCCCTAAATGTGCAATACATTCTGCATGAGAATCTAACATTATTTTAATTACTCTGTGCATGTATTTATTCTTTAGCCATTAGAAAATCTCTGTTAGACTTTAAAGTCCAGGACTTTCCCAAAGAAAATATTTCCGAGCCTGCTAGATCTTAGTGATACAAGATTGTCTTAATATTTATTATAAAGCATACTTTTCTTCATTTTCTCCCATAGCTTCCAGACAAATATTTCTGTGACTCCCTGAACAAATCCCTTGTCCCTCCAAGCTGGCCTACCTCTGACTTCTGCTCAGCCAAATAATATCTTCTTCTCCTTTAAGCATTTTAATCATGCTTGCTGTTTTTTAAACCATTCTCCCTGTTTGCCCACATGTTTACACTCCAAGCAGGAATGAAGCATCCCAGGTGGAATCAAAAGAAGCCGTGGTTTCCGTGCTGTGGTGCACAGTTAATGTGTTAGCACACCTTCACGTGTCAGGCTGCCAGCAGAAGCCACAGGCAGCTCTGCCATAATCTCCCTGTTGTAAGAGCTGATGGGAAGGTCAATTGCTTGCTTAAGTGCTGACCACAAACTCATTTAGACAGGTTTTGTCTAGGAATCCAGGGATTCCTGTATTGTGATCTTCCTGCGACCAATTCTCTGCCCACTTCCCTTAGAATAAATCTGCATGAGTGAGTTTGCTTCAATTTGGAAAATCTCTGGTTTTGTTCCAGTTTGGGGTGCTCAAAGCCAGACAGCTCTGGTGTGCATCTACTCTCGTTGAAGGCAGTCCCTGCTATGGGCAGAGCAGAGCCAAACCAACACATTGTTCTTCTGAGAGTCCCCTTCAGAAGTACTGACAGGTAGCAAAAATGTAAGAGAGCAACCACAGCACTTCAGGAAGCTTTTCAAAACAGGAGCAGAGGCATATTGGAAAGGGAAAAGCCTTAATATGTGAGTAAAACTCAATGACTGCTTCTAAAGTGGCTTTGCAATGCTGACCTTGAGATAAACTCCATTGGCTAGATCATGGTGTTAATAATGCCAAGGCTGTGGGTTTGGCCCCCTGTCTGGCCCATCTCATTGACTTAAGATTTGAACCTGATGATCTTTGCGGGTCCCTTCCAACTCAGAATAGGATTTTATATTGAAATTTTACACTGAGGAAAGTGGCCAAGACTCCAGTTGATGAATTTACCGATATCAAGCAAGTGAAATACTATCAAGCCCATGAAAACAACAACAAACATGTCCTTCCCAGCAAGGAGCTGACTCCCTGCTAGACCCTTTTGTCTGCACTTCCAGCTGGGACAGCTCCCCTTCCAGGAGGGAAAGGGCAGCTGGGCTGAGCTGCAGTGCTGGCACTGCTGCCTGGTGTGACAAGGTGCCTGGGCAGGGCTTGGCAGAGTCAGCCCTCGAGCAGGAAGCAGCCTAATGTGTTTCTTGAACAATATATGGCAGGGAGGGAGGGAATTTAAATAGGGGTTATATAACTAAGTTAAGGGCTATAAGATGCATGGGCAGTCCAGCAAAGGAGGTGGTTTGTACATACAAGCTCAACAGCTAACCCAGGAGGGTAATGATTCCAGAAAGGCCCTTGCTGAGCTAAGGTGTGGGAAAAGGACACACAGAGTACTGATTCAACTGGTCATGCTCCTGTGTGTCACTCCTTGGGAGATTTACCATGCAATTTAGGTCTGGTTCCCTCTCTCCAATCCTTCAGAGAGTGATTCCTGCTGTGATGATTAAACACACACCTTACAATATAGCAGCTCAAGACAGTGGATTGAAAGATTGATGTTGCTGATTCTGCAATAAACGCATCAAGTGCCAAATGTGCTCTCAATAACTTCCTGCATCATGCTGAGCTAGTTGGTCACAGGCACCTTGGTGAAAGACAAGCACAGCTCAGAGTCCTACCTGGGCATGAGTTGGAGCCACTGTCTTTCAGTGGCAGTCTGTTTCCATTTTGCAGCTTTGCTCCTCCACCAACTACTGAAGCAGCTGAAATAAGCTGCACTCCAGTATTTGGACATTGACCTGTGTTTTGCTTGTTTGTTTAGGGAAACTGCAGCGTAACTGACCCAGAGCCAGGAGCTATAAACAAGCTTTGACTGCAGAGCGTGTGTTCCGTTCAGCTTTCACCTTGACACAAAGCCTTTGCTTTCTGGAGGAGCAGACACACTGCAGAGTATCTTAGCACAGTGCACACCAAATTAGCTCCAGCAAAACACAACTAGGAAAAGGCAGCAAAAACTTCTATGGCATGCAGGGTCTTTTGTCTTTTGGTTTTGTTTTCAGTTGGTTGGGTTGGGTTGGGTTTGTTATTGTTTTGTTTTATTTTGTTTTGTTTTCTTAAGTAGTGTGTGATTAACTTACACTCACTTTATGTTAATGCACTTCAGTATTAGGCTGCTCCATAGCTCCATGGTATATAAAGCTCCTGTGAACAGACTGACCTGTGATCTCATTTATGTTACTGTAAATCTAAAGTAACTCACTCAAAAATAGCACTTACAGTAAGTCTTCATCAAAGTCCCTAATAAATAATTTGTCTTATGGTAGGTTTCCGTTCTCTACACCTGGAAGTGCAAGTCGTCTGATTTATTTGAAATTCCTTGCTAAGGCTGTAAATATTTAAATTCATCTAAATATTGTAGGGTATAAATTCTCTTCTATTGAATATTTTAGTCTGAACAGAAGGACCTACATTGAAAATGTAACATAAAGCTTATAATCTCTAGTTTAAACTATTAAAAGGAGTCCAACTAAAGTTGGTCAAGAAAATAGTTCTGGTATCATTTCTGTGGTCTGCTGCAAATAAGTGGCGACTGTAAGTGACTGGCTAATGTCCATGTCAGGAAATGACCACCACCAATTGTACAAAGTGAGCAATAACTTTCAGAAATAAGTCTTTCAGGAATTTGTGGAGGCTTCTCATGACTTGGAGGAGCTTTCAGCAGGGAGATGTCTGCTTGGACAAATTGACCAATCTTTAAAACTATATGTTTGCACCAGTAAATTCATTCAGAGACATTTTTCCTAAAGAGCTTCCCTGCAGGGGGGCTATTTTACAGGCTCTAGCCTGAAACTTGAGCTGGCCAGAGAATGGAAATTGTGTTTCACAGACAATTTTGAGATTTTGAAATTTGTTTTCATTCCAATTCAAAACAAAACCTCAAAATGTTGAAATTCTCCACAAAGGAAAATTTCATAAAAATAAATAGTTTTGGCTTATTCAGATCATTATAACTTTTAAAAATGCATGTGTGATATAAAATTAAAACAAGAAAAACCTAAATATTTTATTTAAAAAATTATTGGCATTCTTTTCTCAGACTTGGTAAAATAATAGTTTTAAAAAGCATCTTGATTATGACAGAATGGCATTTTTGGAGGAGAGCTGCTCCATTAGATAATTCTCCATCTGAAGTTCATTAGAGTTCCTATTGCCACATCATTCAGACCTTTTTCTGTAATAGAAAAACTCTACAAGTAGTCCACTGCCACAACCATGGTCTGTAATGCTGCTGCCTGTGGATTTCTTGTGGCACATCTGTGCTATGGTGAGACCCAGAAGGGCCACATGGATGTCTCTTTGACAAGGTGTGTGAGCAGGAAGGAAAGAGAAGAGGGCTCTCAAGGTGTGAGAGACATGGCTTGCAGTTTCTCTTGCTGCCATCAAGCTCCCAAAGACAAGAAATCCTCTCCCTGGAAGGGGAGCCAGCAAACAAACCTGCACTTGGCATCAGCACTGGCTCCTTCCATTGAAAGGAAATGGTCCACACAAGGAAATGTGCCCCTTTTCTCTCACTAACAGGACAATGTCCGTAGTGAACCCTCTCCAGGACACTTCAGCAATATCAGTGTCGACAGCCAGTATCCCACAGCTCAAAGACACAGTGGTGACACGCTTTCCATGCCTCTGCTGAATTTTAGAAGACTTGTACAGTTCCAGGGTAATCTGAACAGAAAGGAATCTCATTTTTCATCCATATCCAAGAATGAACTATCTGACACTATGAACAGATGGAGGATGTATTGCTAAGACTACCCAAAGAGGAGCTTTAGGTAACACCATAAATGTTGGCCATGCTTCATTGCATCAGTGCAGCAGGTCTTGAGAGAGGAGCAATAAGGGCCACTCTGCATTCAGAGCAAAGGCAGCAAGGGCACGTGCACACCTGTATACTGGCTGTCCTTTCACCTCTCCCTGGGGAACCTGGACAAAATGGACAAAGCTGAAAGGTTTCACATGCGCTGCCACCCCTTTCCTTCTGATAAGCAAAGCACAGTTGGTGTGTGCTGCTAGCAATGACAGTGACAATGACTGGATGGCAAACCTGGTCCCACAGGTCTAGTGAGATTCTTGCCCTGCACGCTGTGCCCAGCAAGGAGGAGCAGTGGTTGGGTCCCTACTGTATGTACACAAAGTCAGCATGTTGTCTGCAAGTGGGACATTTGGGCTTGGAGTATAATTCTGGAATATGTTTTTCTCCTTGGGATATTTCTGAACTGCAGTCAGCGTGCTTTCCACTAGAAAGTGACATGTAGGAGCCTCCCTCTCTTGTTGAAAACTTGGTAGAACGTCTGTACAATATTATGGTCACCAAACTATGTCTAAACCTAATTGGTTGCATGTGGGGATTGATTGCTTTAATATAAAGAACTGAATGCACTGAGGACCTGCCAGAGATTGTGGACAAGATCAAAGGAGGTCAGATAAAGGCCCAAATGTAGTTTTAGTGAGAGCAACTGTAAATTGCAATTCCTTCAGTGGAGGGGCTCTTGCCAGCTCCAAGCTGGAGCTGTGATCCTTCATCGGGAGCATGGATACAGACCTTGACAAGGACCCATGTTTGACAGCCGTGTCCATCCTCTCATGGAAACAGGATGGTCCAGGCAGCTGCATCGTTTCATCTTCATCTGGCGCCAATAATTCAGTGTGAGGAGCTCAAAATGTTTCAGTCCTCTGGGAAATAAAAATCCCTCTTGAGAAATTTATAAATTAAATGTCTTAAACAATTGTCAGAAACTCCATAAAAGCGTCAGGAAAGAGGCATCAACCTTCCTGGTAACACTGCCACCCTCCCATCTCCCAGAGGACCATAACCACTGCAGAGCTGTTCCCATCACGTTGTGCCCACCCACAACAGCCCCACTTGAAGGCCAGGAATTCACTGTATTGTAAAGAGGAACCACTGCAGTTCAGTACCAAGACCCCAGGGTGCAGAGCCCCCAGTGCCTTGCACAGGACCTCACTTACCTTCAGAGCCCACCAGCACATAATTGCATGGCACAGCTCCACCAGTGCTGATCCATCAGGCGTAGATCCATTTGGGGAATAGACTCAATGGAATATTGGTAGAATATTTGCATTAAGGTGACATAGGTTTCTAGGCAAAAAAAGCCATGAACTTATTTTTCTGTCAGCTGTTCTGTGTTCCTTTACTGCCATCTCAAAGCATATAAAACAGCTCTGCTTAATGTTCAGAAGCAGTGAGCGTCACTGAGTCTGGAACAAGGATGGTTTTGATGTTCCAGTGCAGATCTTCAGCAAATATCATGAAGCAGAGCAAAATCTCAGCCCCTGCTGGGAGCAGAGCCAGGAGAGGCTGCACCCTTGGCACTGCTGCACATTACCTGGCTTAAGCTTTTAAAGGCTCAGTCTGTGCAATGAGACAGAGCTTATGAGGCATTGTCATTAAGCACACACAAGGCAAAGGATGAATTCCAACACTTGGGCTTGGTCTTCATTTAAATCTTTGTCACCATAGCTACGATGGTCAGGAAGAGAAAGGTAGTGCACCTCTAAGGAACACAGCTCTGCTGGCAAGAAGCCTTGTGTGAATAGTTGTCTTTGTGTTGTGCACCCCTCTAGCAGGCTGGGGATGATCACACAGGACCCTCTCCAGCATGGCTGGCTGATCCAGATTGGCATCTTCAGGCTTCCAGGGTGTCCCCAACCAAGACAAGGCAAGGAGGAGAGTCTGCACTGAAAACTGGAGTGGCACTGGGCCCCTTCCCAAGGGAACCTGCCTGCATCTCTGCTCCAGCCTTGCCAGCAGTCCCCAGTGAGGCTGCAAAGAAGCAAGGGCAAGGTGCAAAAGCAGAATCTTGCCAGACATCAGGTTTGATCTGCTCCAGATTTCCAAATGCTTTTGGGGCTCTTCCCATCCATACAAGGGGCTCTGTGCCTTGGCCTGGTCAGTCTAAGACTGGTCTTCCGTGATGAGCTCTGGATGAATTATCCTGTTCTATTACGTGTACAAGGAACCCCTGAGATATGCCTAAACACAGGCCCTGTAATTACAGTGCATGTGTTAGCAAATTAGAGCAAACTGAGCTAAAGTGCCATACCAAGGTATTAGATGACTCTGCACTGCACGCTTGTTTTCTGCTGCTGCCTGGTCAGAGAGGGCACTGCCACAAAGTGAAAAGCTTGGCAGCGTGTGGGGAGGGCAGCTGGCTGGTCACAGTGTCTACAGCCCTGCCCAGAGCCCCTCAAGGTTCAGGGAGATAAAGGTTCGATGGACTCGGGTCATTTAAGCACAAGCACCCCTGACTGAAATCATGAGCACATTCTAAAGGCTTTTATTTCCTTAAATAACACTGTGTATTTAGGCACCTGGAAAAGGGCTATGCCTACTTGGCACTCACCAGCCTGCCACGGCTCATTAAGGGCCTACCTGGACTCCTGGCAGAGGCCAGGACTGGTATCGAGCACTCCAGAAATTCCTCTCCAGCTCCAATTCTGTTTGTTTTATCATCTTTGCAGAGCAAGTCATCTAAAAGTCACTTTCTGAAGGGCCCCATATTAAAAAACACCAAACACTCCATGGCTCTAAGTGGTGACTCAAACCAGTATTAATTTCCCCCAGGACACTTGGGGAAGTTGAGGCACCGTGGCTGGAGTGTCCCTGTGACCTGTGCTTGTGACTTGGAATGGCTTTGACCTTCTCAGCACAGGGCAGAGATGCCAGTGCCTCCCAAGTGCTGAGAGAGAAGTCCATTATGAACAGAATCCATGAATTTGTCAGCCCTTTTTAAAATTAGCATTTCATTAATTAGCAAATGAGTGCCATGGTTGGCTGGATTAGGACTAGAATGGAGGGGAGGGAGTGGGATATCGAGGAGTCTGCTCTGGTTTAAGCGGGGAGCTGCTGCAGCTCAGGACTCCCGTGGGGCTGGCCAGGATGAGTGGGCAGGCTGGGGCTGTCTCTGCAGTAGGTACAGACTCTCTCATCAAAGCCCCAAAGGCAGTGCCTTTCAGGCTGCCAGCCCTTTGCCACGAGCAGGGAGGTCATGATGGATTGATGTTCATATGGAGCATATTGAAGAGGCTGCCAGAAACCTGCTGGTTACAGGAGACTTCTGCTTTTCATGGTGGGGCTGGAGGAGCCTGAGCCACCATCATGGAGCTTTTGATTGTAGTGTCCCCTTGCAAATGAGCAGTGACCTTCAAGAGATTGTCACAGCAAGTGAAAAGTGTCCCAGTGACATTCATCCTCCCCAGCTTCTGCCTGCTGCCATCAAACCCCTGCATCCAGCCTGTCTGTGTCCTTGACACAACCACCAGTGTGCCCCCCAACTCCCAGGGGGGAAATATAAATTAGAAAAGAGGGTGAAATGTCTAACAGGAGCTTGGGCAAATGTCATCCCAAGTGTGACCACGGAAACCTTGTGCTCCGGGAACCAAGCAAGGGAGCTGAGCACTCCCCTGGCACCCTGGTACTGCTGCCCATGGGGTGGCCCAGGAGGCTGCAAGAGATGCAGCTCCCCCAGAGCCACCGAATCAACTCACCTCCCATTGAACAAATTTTACTGCTTTCATCACAAATTATTACTGCAACTAAGAGCTGTTCAGCTGATGCTTCATGTACCTCATGGACTGATGCAAAGTCCAGTTAAGAAATTAAACTCAAGTCCTGATCCAGAGGAAGCAGCAATTACATATCTATTGTCTGATTGTTGCTTTTTGCAGCAGTCATGACTCCTTGACATTAGGCCTATGGAGTCTGCCCGTTAATAGTAGTTTTAAGTGGTCAAGAGGTTACAGCAGTAAGGAATGTTAGTAAAAAATGTCTCTGTGGAGTTTAAGCAACCAGTATTTTAGGCAGGGCTTGGTGGGTTACTGTCCCTGCACAAACAACTAGAATGTGAGAGTCTGGGCTGGGAAATACTTAAACTGTTTGGAAAAACTTGTTTTGTGCAGCTTGAGAGTGTCCCTGGAGGCTGTGGCCCGATGCCATGACTCCTGGTAAAGGCTGGGCTGCACTAACAATGAAGCTTTTATGGGGAAGCTGGAGTACAATCAGAAACTTTTCGGTCCCAAGGGATTATGGGGAGGGGAGTTCCTGGGTTCAAGATGTCTGGCACAGTATGCACATTTCCACCAGGATTTGGGGGTGTTCTATGGCATGCAAGGTATGCAAATTGCTAAATGTGTTTTCAATTTTGCTGTGTTGTGCTGTCTTTGTTGGGTGATCATTTTCTCTTCAGTGCAGCCAGAAGACAAGATGGGTTCATAGCATGAGAGGAGAAGTGGATTTGTCTCACAAACAGTGCTGACCTATGAAGAGCTCGTCTCTCTGATTCTCCAGCATGCTCCTGTGTGAGTGGCTGCAGGTTATTCACTGATTAACTTTCTCTGGTACAAAGTGTCCTGAACTGCAAGGCACCTTTGATGGACCTCCTTACCAGAGTGCTCAGAAGAGTGTACATAGAAACTCATTCCTTATTGTTATGGCTTAACCCTCATCATTTAGGTGCTGCACACTGCAGATGTCAGCAAGAGGTCTAGCAAGTCACTGAAGTGTCCCCTCTGGAGGTGCTATAGAATCAATTCAGATTTTCTTTGAAGGCATCACGCTGCTGCTAATTAATTTGAGGCCTTTATTACAGGACAGAAGGTATGTCCTGCTTGACATAGATTTTCATTACTGATGGTGTTAGTTGCTAGAAAAAAAAGGGCAGGATGGACCCTAAAATGAAAGGAGAAGATAAGGGGTTGTTTCTGAGGGCTGAACTAACACTGCTACCATACATCATTCCAGCATCGGGTTTGGGACCATTCAGTGTGACCCAATTCCCATTGAGATCAATGAAAAGATTCCTGTAGATTTCAGCAGACCTTGGAAGGGGCCACCCAGAGGCTGAGATAGCCCAGCAGGCAGGAGCAGCAAGGTCCCTGTGAGCAGTGTGGGGCTCAGCCATGCCCTGTGCCCAGCACAGGCACCCCACTCACCAGGGCAGCACAGGGCTGGGCACACCCCTGTTCACCTGGGCAGAGGAAACGAGCTCAGGAGTGGAGAGCCAGGTGGTAAATCTCCTTTTTGTTTGATTGCAGAAATGTAGGTACCAAGCTGAGACTGCCCAAAGTTTGTGGGATGCAATGCTTTTATTGCTGCTCTCTTTCCTTTCTCTGGACTCTCAAGGAGGTGAACCATGACAAGGGGGCTGGCTTGCTGATGGGGTTCCCCCACCAAGGCCCCTTTTTCCCCATTTTGTGCATCTTCCCCCATCATTTGCTGAGGTTTAACCTCGGGCTTGCCTCCAGTTTGGAAATGCAGAATGGCCTTTAATGACAGCAGCACAAACAAAACCCTATAAAGGCAGGATTTGTGATTTACATGGGGTTAATTACCACAACAAGCATGTTTATTCACTTCTGTAATAAATCCTTAAGACAGGAACAAGTACTAGCTTGACCAGATTCATCTGTGCATACGTTTTTCTTGTGGCCATTTTTGCAAATCTGTATGTACAGGATAGAAAGAGACAAAGCATCTCCAATTATTTAGGCAATAACTCATGAGCTCTGTTCTTTTCTGCCTGAAATGGCATTTACTTCAGATCTGGTACAAAATAAACTTTATCATTAATTTTTTATATTATTTTTTTAAGGAAATGAGTAGATCATAAATCTGTATTAGCTACAGCAGTATGATCTACTTGCCACAGGAGGAATGTGAGGTCTGTGTTTGCCTCTACCAAACCAATAAGACCTGGTCATTAAATTCATGAGGTTCCAAACCTGCAGTGACAGGTGCTGATGTGAAGCTGTGTTTCTCTGAGGGTCCTACAAAGTCCATCATTTGCTTAAATATTGCTGATGATGACAAGTTGAAGGCTCATATTGAATTAGTAGCTTGGTTTCATCAATCTGATTTATGGAACAGGTAACTGATGCAGAGACATGACCAGTGGCCTCTGGTTTTAGGTGATGGATCACTTGAATGTCTCTATGGGGACCGATATTATTGAACACTTCCTCCAGTTCAGTTGCATTCTGACACACACAGGTGGCAAATCGGTTTTCTCCAGCTGTTGATTCAGCTCAGCTTTGGCCACCTTCTGGGTTTTCAGTGGCCGCACGTGTGCAGAGTTGACTGTCCCTGAATTCCTGGGAAAGCATTTGCAATGGCCCAGCACTGCCTCAGATGGGCTCCCCCTGCCATTCCTTAGGAATTTGTTTCAGACAGAACATTTCATACAATGCAGAAGATTCTGTCACCTTCACTGAGAGGAAGCTGCTTGTGTGAATGTGCAAAGGTAATGTGAGACAAGGCAAGCTCTTTACTTTAGAACACACATTGTGCCATTGATGTACACAGTACAGTAAATAGAAAAAGAAAAAAGAATCCACTGTGGTATTTTCCCTCACCGCAAATACATTAGCAAAATAGGATTATTTGCAATCCAATAAAATAGTACTGCTTTTAGGCAGAAACCCTGGGCGTTCAGTGAAGTGTGCTCCTCAACTTTTCTTACCATTTATCAACCCAACACATTCCTCCCCAATTTTTTTTTTTATGCCTTCCATTAATAGTTAAGAAAAACCTAGGGAAAACAAACACTCTATTCCTGATTGTTTATTCACCAGTCTCTTAGGAACCATAATTACGTCTCCCAGGAATTGTGTGTTTTATCATACTGTATATCTTAAAGAGCCACTTTAGGTAAAATAACAAGGAGTGCCTTATGAAGGAAAATTGGATTCATTTTAAGACTTTTTTAACCCTCCGAAGAATGGCTCTTTGTTTACTTCTTTAGTGCATGTGGCAACTTGCCCAAGTAAATACTATGCTGCATAAATACCAGAGATTGGTATTTATGATATTACATAAACATACTCTGAATAATGACTCATTGTAGCAGTGAAGAAGAACATGAGCAACATACATTGCAGTCAACGCACTATTCCTCATCACTGCATGAAGTGGCACTGAGGCCTTGTCAGAGAAAATGACACTGAGAATGCAGAGGAAAAGTCCTACAGCATCATTTAGCACATCTGAGTTTACTAAACAGAGCAGTAAACAGCCAAAACAGGAATGTGATGAGGGTAAGAAACACAGCAGGTTAGTCACTGAAATGCAGGGCTGAGGAATCAGTGGTTAGGCACATTTTGGGACTGATTGGCAAAATTTTATAATTCTTTAATACCGCTCTGCTTACGGCAATAGGATGCTGATACCAGCTTTTCACTCATGGGGCCATGTTTTCCAATTACTTTATTCCTCAAAATCTTAGTTTATCCAGCTATAGTTCTATTAAACATTTACCTGCACTTCAGCAAGGTTCTGTGTGTGCAAGGATTTGTGTGAACAAACACGTCCCTGTGCTACACTTTGCATTACTGCCAAATGAAATGGCTCCTCTGCTGCTTGGGCTTCAGACCTGAGAAATCAGAACCCCAAAGAGAAGATGTGTATGCCAAGCCTTCTCTTTTAAAGCCAGTGGTTTATTAACAAATTTTATTTTTCAAATCCATGGTTGTAGCCTGTCTCATCCAAACAACAAAAACCTCCACCCCAAATGCTCAGGTCTGAGTATTTGACCCCCATCTTTGAAAAGGATAATAAAAATTGCTACCCATAATAATGCATTAGCATAAAACCATGATTTTTTATTATTATTTTCCTCCTTTCTTGAAGCAGTCACAACCTTTCAGGAACAGCAGAGAAACCCCAAAGGCAGATCATATCCACAAAGTGGGTGGCTGATCCTCCTAAAATGCAGAAGTTTGGGGGTGTGCTATGCTGAGAGCAACTCCATGAATGCAGGTTTGCACACTGTGACAGAGGGGTGGCTCCTTGGGTTTGCTGTGGTTTATCATCCACAACAGACTTTTCCTCCCTAGGTGTGAATAAAGGGATGAATTGAGGAACAGCCCTGCTCCCCCTGCTCTCTCACCTGAGAAGACAGCATTGGATGTTCCCACTGGCCTAGCAGAGTTCAAGGGCTTATGGAAACCTCTGCATTACTACATGGTCAGTAGCTGTTTATTGTGATTATTTAACTTCACCTTATTCCTTTAGTTTTTCTCTTGGTTTTACTTCCTTAGTCAAACCCACTGGGTTTAAGCAGAGCTGTGTTTTGGTGTTGTCCTGGGTGCCACATGCTGTTCCATCTCATACACGAGGTCTTACCAGGTGAGCTGAACACTCACTGAATTTTTTTTTCCCTTCTGCTTCACAGTTTCTGTACAAAATAGGAGGTGACAGAGATGATGGAGAATAGAAAGCTGCTGGTCTGCAAGGAGCAATGTTTAGAGGGTATGTCCTGGGCCAGGACCTGAATGCATGGCAATATTGCAAGCTTGGGAATGGCTGTGAAGCCCTCTGTGCCATTCCAGAGACAGAGGATTTATGCCTGGGCCACTTGCAGACAGCTGCCTGGAGCACTGCAGGTCCAGGCAGAAAGCTACACTTTCAAGGTTTGCCCTTATTTCCTATTACCCCAGAAGAAAATGGAGCAGTAATGTATATCAGGCAAGCTGAGAAAAATATGGGCAAATTTCAAATTCAATCATAGCTCCATTTTTAAATCAGCAGCGCTGCTCAAAACCTCCAGTTTTATGGTGTTTGATGCTCTTCAAACACATACTTGGGTATCATGCCAAGACTTCCCTCCTTTATTTGGATTTTGAAGCCATGTCTCACTACCAGCTATCTCAAAAACATATTGAGACCTGTCCCAGGCAACTTTAATGTGAATTCTTTCCTCATGTTGCTTGGGGTCTTCTATTCTCAGTTCCTGGGAGATGAAATGGCAGACTGAGGTCAGCACCAGATCTTGATAACAAGCAAGCCCCATCCAAGCCCCACAGAAGTCAGTGGTTTTGACTCAGGCCCAGGAATACTAGAAAATAACAAAAGGGACAGAAAGAAACAGCTTGGTCAGCTTTGGGGGTTATTCCTCCAGTCTGTTAAAAGGAATAAATATGTGGGGTTTGTTATGAACTTGTCTGAGAAGTTGCTTGCAGTGCCAGCCAGCCATGCCATAGCAATGTGCCTGTGTGAGAAGGGCAGAGTTTACAGGTTTAAACTTCCTTTTTCAGTATAGTTCACTGGAAGGAGCCATGAGTCACCAATCTTCTCTCTAATGCACTGGTCTGCTTGGCTTAAAAGCATTAACACACTTAACATAAGCACGAGGATCACATTAACAAAGAACCATAGCACTGCTTAAGTAGTTAAGTTGGTTATTTATTCATTTAAATGCATGTGGATCAAGATGTGATCTAAAGCAGCTGCCAAGCCTCTGATCAGTTTGTAACTTTTATTCTGCCCTGTCTCGTTCTTTTGTTTAGCACAAAAGGATGCAGACACCATTTCACTGACAATTGCTTAGGAAATGCACCTATCAAAGAGGAAAACAGGCAAGAGGCCGCATTTCATTATTTCTGCATGAGTAAACTGCACACTCGTGATCTCAGCACTCACCGTGCCTGGAGAAATGCACAACAAAAATACAGTTCTGGTCAAATTGTTGAGATATGGGCCCAGTCCACAGGCTGAGCTTACAACTCATGTTAGGTTTCACCCTTTTCAGAAGTTCAGCTGCTAAACAAGGCCATTATGTTTTGGCTCCTTGCCCTCGCCATTGCTGCACGAGTGAGTGTCCATGTGACTGCAGGACATAGAGAGGGATGAGCAAACTCAGCACAAAACAGTCCCAGAAATGGCTTAGAAGAGGGGTTATAACTCCAAGATGGTGTGGTGGCCCCTCACTGGTACTGCTTCCTTCTACCACTCCCCACTAATTCAAACAAACCAAATCCATCTCCTGATTTCACCCGTTGTTGTTTATGCAATTGGCATTTTTCAGACATCTTTTCAGGTACTTTTTCAAAGGTTTTTCTATTATTTTATTTTGAAAGCAAAGCAATAAATACATCTGCAAACCAGACATGGTCAAGTGTTAATCAAAGTGGTCTGACAGGCTGGAAGTTGACATCCAGTTACGAAAGCAAGAGACGTCCCTCTTTTCTTGGCCAGTTCAGTATCAGATTTTTGGGGTTCTGTAAAATATAACTGCTGTGCAGAAGAAAATATATGGCCCCTGCATCTCAGCTGAGGTATAAGAAGGGTTCATATTAAGCATTTTCTACTACACAGATAATGTTTGTTCAAAAAAATGTTTGAAGATTTTCACATCAAAGAGATGTGTGGACCACATTCACTAATATATCATATGAAGGCACATAGCTATCTTCATATAGCTATAGATGTCTGTAGACAGAAGAAGAAAAAATCTACAATGACATCCTAAATAGTTGATAGAGTTGATGTTGCTGAAAATACCAGAACCTACAGCCTTTGCACAGCTGTACTCAGTAGTTAGAGGCTACATCGTGCAAGGCCACAAGTATCAGTGCATTGAAGAATAATATACTTAGTATACTTAGGTGTTCTCTCAACAGAATATTTTCTATAAAATCAATAGTATAGAAGAATTTATCTTAGGGAAAAAACCAACAAACCTCAGTATTCTTGTCAGATACCTCAGAGTAAATCACTACTCATTCCTGCTCACTGAAGAGGTCAGCTGACTCTTTCCCTGTCAGCAAGTGCTGCACACTGAACCTGTGATCTGCAGAAAACAGGCACTGCACTCTCTTCAATTGCATCAGTGTGCTAAGAAAGATTCTGCAATTGGATCTTATCTAATAAGATGATTAATTGCATTGCTGCACGAGTGTGGATAGAATTCAGGTCCATCTCCCATCCCTGCATTTGGCTCTGAAGGAGTTTTTACTACTTTACTTCTGTAACCCTAACTACCTTCTCTTAAAGAAAACTTGAGATCAGCCTCATTGATGATATTGTATGAGTCAGAGACATGTCAGAGAGCAGGAGGGTGATAGCTGTTCTCCTGCAACCACAGGCATCCAGCTGGTATTATTTATGTCCCATCGACAGTGGAACATGCTCAGACTTGAAGGACTAGTGCTGACCTTCTCTTGCTAATCATTTATACACTCCTTGTTTTGAGTGCTCCACCTTAAGGTTTCTCATGACTCACTTTCTCTCTGCAGTGAACAAATAAATCCTGAAGGACACTGTTCATTTCCAAGTGTGTAACCTGCCCCTACAGACTCACCCTGTTCTCCACAGCAGAAGCTCTCCAGGCAGCAGTGCTATTTGTTGTGGTGTGACCTCAGAGCCACAGGACCTAGAGAGCTGAGAGGATGGTGGTGTTCAGGTTGTTTTAGGCTTCTCCTGATAAATGTCAGCCCAAGACTCTCATAGGTGCTATGAGGAAGGGATAAGGTTCCTCTGTTTTCTGGAGATAGGGAAGTTGGACATTTATAGTTCACCTTCCAAAGAGGGAACAAATGCTCAGATACCTTGACCATAGTCAAAGGCTATTGAAGCAAAATGAAACGTGATTATATCTCATAGGGATGTGCATATATACTATGACATGTATGACATATATAAATCTACAGTACAATATACATTATGTTATTGTATATTCACAGTTCTGCTTTGGGTATACATTGGGTCAGTATGTATGTATACACATGTGCATATATATGTGTGTGTGTGTGTATTTATAAACACTTTTTTTAACCATTTTTATTCACTGTGCATGGCTGAAAGCTCTTAAGGTGACTAACTGAATGAGCACTGGTGGACATTTTTTGTGTCTGAAGGGAACAATAAATTGAGGAGACCTACCTCTGGGTTCGTGCAAGACACTCAGCTGCCCAGGGTGCTGCTGGCTGCCCTTATCCTCTCTGTAGTGACTGGTTTGTCTGCTGATTAGGGCTGCTGGTACCAACATCCTCCCTTCCATGGCACTGTTTTGGAAGAAATAAGCAGTAAGGACTTGGAAACGCTGTGAACGTGCAAAGAGTGTACAAGTGTGAATATTAAAGAATAGCATATTATGGAATATAGCAATACTGGAAAAGCACCAATATTGCCATTAATGAAACAGGCAGCAGTTCACAAACAAGACAATGAGCTTGAGAAAGCTGGTGGAAGCAGAGGTGAGAGGAGAGGACACAGGTACAGGAGACCACATGGAGAGTCTGTCTTGCCTTTGTCCTTGCCTTGTGTAGCTGTTCCTCAGAAGGGAAGCAGGGTTGGGGAGGGGAACTCCCTGCTGAAGGTTCTCCCCAAAAAGAAAGAGCTTATCTGCCAGGAGCAGGGCTAACCTGGCTGTGAGGTCAGAGGTAGAGGGAAGGCAGGAACTTCTTATGGCTGATGTTCAACAGAGTCTGTGGGGCTGGAGTGTAACTGTAGGGGCTTGCAATAGGCCAGAATGGGTGGGGGACACACCAAAATGTCATTAGAAGGAAGGAGGGAGATGTGGTCTAACATGCTAAGAGCATTGCTGCCCTCACGGTCCCTGGCTGAGGCACATCTGAGGGGATGGGGCTTCACCACAGCGGTCACAAGGGAGCAGTGATAGAAGTAGGGCACTATGGGTTGGTCCAGCACGAGGGAGTAACTCAAACTGCAGGGCTGTGATGCAGAGGAGGATGTGGTTCTTTTAATTCCTTCCCTGTGTCCCATTGTTTCCTTTCCAGGCGCACGCACAATCTTCCTCTGCCCCTCCCAGCTCAGCTTTTCTCCTCTCTTTGGCTTTTTGTCCTTCCCCTGTTATAGAGCCAAGCTCACCAGTGCAGTAGGGACTTTCCCATATTGAGTTAAACTTGCTTTCTTTTGGCTATTTCTCCCTATCTGGGACCCACATGTTGAGAAAAACAATTGCAAATGGGGTTAGTTCATAACTTTGGCATGGGGCAGCAGGAGGCAGGGCCAGCAATGGGTTCTTCAGAAAAGGTTGTATTTCACAGCTGTGCCCATTAGTTGAGCTGGGCAGACTCATTTTCATGAATTTACAGACTCGATCACACCAAAACTGCACATTGGAGCCCACGCTATGAGTCTGCTCCCTATCAGACAGGAGGATGCTGGAAAGGTCTGGGAGTCAGGAGCACACAGGCAGATCTTGCCTGCCTGGGATATAAAGGACATGACCTGTCCTGCCATTGGCTTTTGGAGCCAAACTCTCCCTGGCTTCAGAGGACGCTTTACGTGTCTGTAAGGACCCATGGCAAGGTCAGGCCTAGATTGCTTCACACCATCAAAATATGAATTCATGCGTTCATCCTAGAGCAAGGCTTGTGCAACAGAATTTAATGGAATAACATAAAAGCTGGGAACTGGAATGCACTGCAATGTCACTGGAGAAAATACACCAACAGCTCACAGGAAAGAAATACCCAGATTAATGCAGTCAGATTAACCAGAGATTTTTCTCTTTGCCAGAGACATGACCTTAAGGCTTTTCTCTACTTGCTGAAGACACCACCTTTGACACTGAGAGATGCAGTGCAGTAGAACTGCATCCTTTAATGGAAGTTCCCAGGCGATCTGCCAGTGCTCTGCAAACAGATAAATTTATGGTCTTTCAGGTACAAACAGGTATGATTTGTGGTCCAGAGGAGGATTCTTTCCATTTGTTCTCCCTGTCCCCTTCCAAGCCTTCCAAAGCACACATGAACGCAGCCCAGCGATGTAATCTTCCCAGGTCTGGTAAACAATATTTTACTTCAGTACTTTCACCAAAAATTAGTAAAATCCCCCAAAGCACAGGCTATTAATCATTCTGCAAAATACTAGGCTAGCTTCACTGGTATAACTCAAACTCACCCACTGTAAGCCTTATTCTCAATTTCTGCTGATGAATCTGTGCTCTTTTGTTACTCACATTAGTTTAAAACTCTGTAAATATTGAACAATCTGTAAACTGGGAAAATTCCTCTCTCCAGACTGGAAATGTATTCTCCTATACTGATTCTTGCACCAAAATAGGCAGTCTTCAGCCCAGAAATGGACCAGATTCAAAGGTCTTGTCCTGCGCTGAAAAAATACATCTCTCCAGACAGGTGAGGACAGCCCTGACCTGGCTTTGCTCCCTCTCTGTGATGTTTGGATGCTTGGATATTTGGATGTTTGGATGTGTGCTGGCCCTACACGTTCCACAGCACCTGAGCTGGCCCTGTGCTCCCAGTAAGACCAGGCAACTGGAGCCCAGCATTTATCAGAAACCTCCTTGGCTCTGACAGTGAACAGCATGGACTGTGGACTTGGGCTACATGTGATGATCTGATCATGCTCGTGTGTGCAAAGCCAGCTGCCACCCAGCTCACAATATATGAAAAATAAAAAACTAAAGCCACATCATGGCCATGGTGTGTGCTGGAATGGATGTGACAAATGCAAAGATTTATAATAAAGCAGCAATTTATAGCCCTGTTCTGACTGTTTTCTGTCAGCTAGCTCAGAGAAAGGAATTTGTAGCATTTGTGTTGGGCCCACAGTTCACAGCATTATTGCTCAGGGGCTGTAAACAGAGTGAGTTTGGCTACTGTCTAGGTTTTTCTACCTGTAGGAATAATATAAAACCTCTGTGTGCCAGGTAGGGAGAGAGGGAAATGCAGAAACTGCTGCATGCACAATAATATTGATGAAATCTTGTGCTTAGTTATTTCCCTACCTGCCTGGTAATATGATATGGTTTTGTTTGCTTCCTCCATTCAAGGGCCTTAAGATGCCTTCTAGACCAAACTGGTGGGAGGAGTAATGTCTTTATTACATTAACTGATACACAAGCAAACATATACAAATAAGCAAAAATATCTGGGGGCACAAAGATCAGTTTTCATTCTAAAATGGCAGCAATTTCCAGTGGTAAATATGGGCTAAGTGGTGCTGTGAGTTCAGGTGACCAGTGCCATGTGCTCTGCTTCTCCAAGGGGACAGAGGGGACAGCCAGTGTCTCATTGCTGCTCCAGCAAGGCAGGCTGAAGCACTGAGAGGGGGTTTGGCTTTCCTAAGGTTATGTGCCAGTTTTATGAGACTGAGAAAACCCCAGTCCAGGGCTCCCAGTCTTTGCTAAGTCCATAAAATCACATTTTCCTTCTTGTGGCCAGTATTGTCTCAGCAATAGTTTTGATTGCTCTCGTATAAAGCCTTTTTTTATTCTTAGAGATGTTAATGTTGGCATATAGGTGTTTTCAGCCTTCTCCAGAAAATTTCAGTTTCTCTGAAAAAGGAATTAAGCAAGGAAGATTTACTACACTTTTAAAAATCCATCACTTCAACGCCCATACCCAAAGGAATGCTTTGTGATCCAAAGTGTCATTGTCTGTCATTGCATTGGCAATTCTTCCTTAGTCAAAGTTTTTCCATGTTTTTTCCTAGGATATTAACACAATCATCAGTGAAAACATCTAGTGAGATAAAACTTGCTTCTAAAAATGGTTGACTGGGAGGGACATCAAGTTATTTATCTTGCATTTTTAGTGGTATTTTTTGAAGCATTAATAATTAACCAGGTTATTGGTTTTGCCTCCCCTCCTATAACAAGGACAAAATTTGGAACTGTTTCACGCTGGTCTTGGGATAACAAGAACAGGACGTCTTGTTCTATGGGTAGGATTCATTCTAAATGCACTTTTATTTCTAGGTAACCTCTTCATCTGTCTGTTTGCCCTGCTGTCTCCCTGGCTGTATGTTGTTAACCTAGAGATGATTTGAGATAGTTCCAAGGTGGCTCAAACTTTACCATCCTCAGGCTGAGTTAATGGAATTAAATGACACTCTTTCCAACTTTCTCACCAGGAGTGCTGCTCATCGTTACCACAGCTGTGACTTTGAACCACAAACCATTTCCAGGCTCTGGAGTCCTCCAGGGTCTCCAGAGCCACGGCTGTGATGGCCAAGGCCATTGCTGGGTGGTTCCAAGCTGGAGAAAACCCACCAGACATTATTTCTCTGTTCATATGTACCAGAAGTCAGATGTGAACATTTGTGGCTCTGTCCATGGGCCCAACAAGAAACGTGAATGAGTTTTGTGCAGGTGTGTGGCACTCCTTCTAGCACAGCATGGGGTGCCCTTTAAGTTCAGGGGACACTTGCAATCCCAGCCAAGACGAGGCTTGTGAGTGCCAGAGGTATTTTAGAAATATGATTTTCACATTATTTGTTATCCCAAACTTATAGCCTGTTATGGACAGTGCTAAAGGACAGGTAGGGCCTCCCCTGTCTCTGAGTACACAAAACATCAGCGTGGCAGGATCAAGCCTGGGTCACAGATGGCACTGGCCCTCTCACAGTACCCAAAGTTCTCCCAAGCAGCAGAGCAGGGCTCCTTTGCATGAGCTTCCAGTGGAGTCGTGGAGCAGGATGATCCCACATGTCATTTCAAGGGACATTTTTATATCGAAGCAACCTGATGTGGCAGTGGTGGTTACTTACAAAACAAGTTTTTCTGTCATGGTGCTTTTTTCCCCACTTTCTTTGTAGTTCAATTGAACTAATTCTGAATGTAGGTGTACACCTGACTTCTGTGTAATAGAACAAACACAACCTGCTGCAAGCAGGAGCTGCTCTGTCAGTGCTGCTGCCCAGGGCTGCATCACTTGCATTCTGGCACATCCCCATCCTCAACCTCACAGCAGCAGAGCTCTCTGGGGTGCTTTGTGCCCACCCCAGCTCCCTTCAGCCACTTCCAAACCCTTTGCAAGCTGTGTTTTCCTGGGGAGGGTGGTCTCTCAGCTCCCAGGAAGCATCCCCACGGGGCCAGGCATCCCCTGGCCGCTCAGCTGGGCTGGTTCCTGGCAGGGGTGACTCAGAGGAGAGAACCCTGGCACATGCCTGCACTGAACCTACACACTGCTGCCTCTGCCCAGCTCACCCTTCCTGCCGCCTTTCCCCCAGGGTCCCAACTCCCAGCTTTGTTGCTCTATAAACATAATAACAATAATTATTCTCTCATTGGACGCATAGCCATCTTCTTTGTTTGCAGCCTTAGATAAATATCATTCAAATCATGGAGTCTGATTCATGAGTCAAGACAGTGGCAGCCCTCCAAAACCTCCTTGCCCATGGAGAGTGTGTTGGTGTGAGAGGGAAGGAGAGTTACACTGTATGAAGAGTAAGAAACTGGAAGCCAAGTGAATTAAATACAAAGAAGATAATTTTGGGTAATTCATTTACTGCCTAATGATTGCACCTGGTACAGAGGTTTATGAATTCATTTGACTCTGCAAGGTTCTCAAAAACAGTCTCACTGCCACAAGATAAAAGCTAGGCTGACTTCTTAACCGGCCAGTGTTTACATTAGTGTTATTGTAAGATTCTGCCTTTTTGGCTCATTTCGCATTTTATCTCATGGCCATTCACTTTTCCTGGGTTCACCTGGTGTCTCTTTGACAGTTTCAACTGGCCAGTGGTGGTCAAGGCTGGGTGTCACCACAGCCTGAAGTCACCACTGTGCTCCTGAAAGCCTCACAGAGCCACTGGACATGGTACTTCTCTCCCATCTGCTGGAGCCAAACCTTGCCATGGAGACTGTGACTTTGGCAGAGGAGCAGCAGGTCACAGCTCCCCTTTCCCCACTTCTGGGTCCTCAGCAAATGGGCACTCCTGATGGTGTCACCCAGTTGTCACCACAGCCTGATGCCACCACCACCATCCAGCCAAACACCAGCAGGCAGTACCAACCTTCACCTGCTAATGCCTGGGTGGATTTCAGGTTGAAGACCCAAAGACAAAGCCTTTAGTGGCGTGGAAATCTTGTGCTAACCCAGCAGCAGTGTCTCAGTGTTGGTGCCAGCCTCAAGAGCACAGCCTGTGTGACACCACTTGTGCTCTGGGCACTGCATCATTCCAGAGCCATCCTGGGCAAAGCACCTTCCCAAGGCCTCTCTCAGTGCTGCCAAGCAGCAGAAGTGCTACCCAAGGTGATGTTTTCACCACGTGGTGGAAACAGTAGAGTTTTTGCGGTTCTGCTCCCCATGCAATTTCTAGAAATAAGCTGGAGCCCCTTCCACTCCTCCCCTCCAAAAGGAACTATACATTCAGTTAATTGCTCAGGTGCCCTGTGATGTTGGTTTGTCAAATCCACACACTGGACCGTCATGTAACTTGCAATAATGTTTTTATCAGTCAGTTGAAGCACAGGGTGCATGGGAAGGAAATGCACAGCATTTGTGCACGAGGCAGAGGGCTATGTCTGCAGGCACTGGAGGAGGGCACTTTTTTATGAGATGCACTTTAAGACTGACTTTGGGAAGGGAACAAAACAGCAGTGACATATTTTTAAGGGAATAATGAGGGAAAGAGGAAGTTATTTGGTAGTTTGAATAATAAATCACGAGATGATCCTCAATAAGCTGATTACACCAACATACACTTTCTAGCATTTCTTGCCATTGAGTGTTTGCTGAAGTGTCACAGGGTGAAGCTGAGCTCGTGGCTGCCAAGGAAATAGCTGTGGTGCTGGTGTCACTCCCACTGCTGCAAGAACACATGCTCACAGGTGTCTGCCTGGAGCTGCACCAGCCTCCCTGTGTGGTGATGGAGAGACTGACCCCAGCTTGCTCCCACCCAGGGTCACTCTGCAGGGCACTGGGTCCCTGTGGGTCCCTCACACCCCTCCTGGGCAAGTAGCAGAGGTGCCACTTTCTGCAGTCCTGGCAGCCAGACAATGAAAACAGCAGCAACTAAAACAAGCACCCCTCTGCTCTGCTCTGCTCTGCTCTTTTTGGTTTGAGAGATTTGTAATGAGAAAAGCCAAAACCAGCTCATCTCGTTCATGTGAGTGTTCCCATTGAGCACAATGCAGTCAGCATGCATTTTAATTTGGAGCCTGTGCAATCCTTTTCTGATGAAGATCTGGCAAGCCAGGACAGATTGCAGTCCGTGAGATACTGGCAGTGTGATAGGATTTTACCTGTAGGTGGATCCTCATTTTAGATAGTGAGATGCAGAGCCAATGAGCCTGATTCACTGCTGCGTTACTCCAGGTTTGCAGTGGAATAACACCACTGAATCATCAGCAGAGTTGAAATAACAAATGATAAAATGGGAGCATTGTGTCGAAGTTTGCACGAGTGCATGGAAATTGCTAACTCCTTCTTGCAGAACCATCAACCCATACGGATATTTTTCAGTTCAAAATGTATCAAATATATGACAATGTGCCTAGGCTAGAGTTTTACATGTAAAAAAAATAATTAAAATCTAATGTAAGAGCTAGCGTTGGAAACCCTCAGTATGTCTATGTGGTAATTCATTTCTTCTTTTCATTCAGAAGAGAACTTTTGAGAAAAGACCTTCAACAGCTCAGGAAAAAAATGCAATTCTTTGATGTAGTTCATTTCTCTGCACCAGCTGGGCACCATGTAAAGGTTAGAAATAGGACAAGTTAAAAAGCTAGTCCTGGTTTCTTTTTGATTTATGAAAACACTCACTGAGCAATTGAAAACAACTGAGTAATTGTGAGTTTTTTGCAAGTAATGCTCTGGAAAGGCCAACTGAAGGCAGTAGGCAAGCTTGCAATTAGTAGTTCTAATTATAAAGTGTGTACATAAAATAATGGACCATCATAAATAAAGACCAAATGTAAATGATGCAATAGGAACATTAGAACATCATATAAAGGTGGACAAACAATCCAGCAAGAGAAATACTCTAAATTACGCATATTTTTCCAATAACAGCAACAGAATATAAAATAATAATGGTGCTTTGGTTTATTTTATGGAACTTTCACAGTACCCTTGTCTCAATGCCACCTGATACTCTTGATCAGAGTCTTCCCTGGGTGGCAGTGACAGTCAGGGTGTCAGAGGCAGCACCATCAGACAGCGGGGCTGGTGTGGGAGCCCTGGCTCAAACAGCTGGCTCAGAGCAGCTGTGTCATTTGCCTTGTCAACCAGAGACTTGCTCCATGCCCACGGCATTGCCAGCACCGAGAACACCCACCACATGCCACAGTCTGAGGCGTCGCTGAGCTGGAGCCTGCAGGGCTGGGTAAGCCAGATCGATGGCAAATTCAGGCTCTGGAGCTTGAACAAGGACTAACTTAAGTGCCCAGTAGTCTGTGGTATGTTTAGGTACAGCCTAAACTCAGCCAGGCTGTGACAGTTCTTCGTGTGCTCCATGGGAAACGTGAAACTCTGATGCTCTGGAGCATCCTGCCCCCGTGCTCCTGTGACCAACCCGTGTGCAACAGCAGGGCAGGATTACGTGCTGCACTCCTGGCACCACTGCTCTGCAAATAAAGCCCAAGATGCAACTAGAGAGGCTGAAGAGACATAATACCTCAGGGAAATGTTTTTATTTATCCTCCTTGGGTGCATATATGGCAATCACCCGTGCAGCGTGATCCAGGATGTTGAAAACCATTTCATTATGTTCTATAAATAAAGGACTGATGTGGTTCAATTGTATCAATTATGCAACTCTTCTAAGTGGTGTAGTCAAGGGTAAATGGAGGCAAAGGACACTCCCTTTGTGCCTACTTCTGCTCTGCACACTTCTAGTATTTACCTGCTCCTTGTATACCACAGACAGATGAATCTACCCACTTTTATTTACCACTACACCACTGACTCCTCTTTGGTCAAGAGCTTTTCCTATGCACAGATGACACAATGAAATAGAAAATGGAAGTCAAGACTCTGCTGCATGTTACTCAGTTGTGCAAGATATGTGGCTGTACAGTAATTTTGAGCAAAGCATCGGTTTTAAACAATGTTTAAACTGACACCATTATTATGCAATATTGTTAATTATGGCTAGAAGGGTATTTGAGGTTAGTTGGCGCTACCTTTGTCCATTTTATAATTATACCAAGAAGAGAATGACTAAGTTGTGCCCAAGCTAATTGTATCCATTTGGTTTTATCCCTCCTCTTCACCATTGTAAGTCACTTGCATTCTGAAGTGTAAGTTTTTTTGAGGGGTTTGGGTGCATTTCAGCTAAATTCAGTGGAGCTGAATGGGCAGCTGCAGGTATTATTGCAATAGCAGCACAAACAATAGCAATAACAAGTACAGCTAGTCACAGTGATAAGTACACGATAAATGCCGCTATTTCCCTGTCACTGTTACAGTCACCTGCAAGGGATTTACCCTTATCTGCTCCTCGGCGTGTGTTCTGGGAGGTGTCTGTGCAGCCAGGGGATGCAGCATGACACGATGTCCTCCGGGTGTGCAGAGACTCTCGGGTGCAGCAGCACACACTGTACACCCCAGGGATGCCCAGGACAGCCCAGCTGCCCCGGCCGAGGGAGATGGGCACCCTCTGCTGTCCCCCTGCCCCGCAGAGCCAGCTCAGGTGACACTGTGGCACAGCTGCTGCTCTGCAGACCAGCACCTTGCTGCAGCATCCAGAGCAGGGCTGTGGAGAGCAGGTTCCCGGGGCTCTGGGGCCGGACCAGCTGCTCCAGCAGACCAGCAGCATCCTTAAGATGCTGTGCTGGACCAGAGCCTGCACTGGCAGACAAACCGCCCAGGGGCAGTGCCATGTAAGCTGTGCCTTTAGAGGGTTACCTGGCAGTGTCAGGATGAAAAACAAACAAAACTAGCACAAAAACCAACCAAACAAAAACACTACCAAGCAAAACAAAAACAAAAATTAAAAACAAGCCCCACAAAATCAAAACCAAAACCCAAAAAACAAACAAAAAAGTAAATGGATTTACCCCAGAAAGGCATTTGGTAAGTCATGGTCTTGTTTGCCTACAGAAAAGGCTGTGTAGTCTGCCATTGATGGCACTTACATAAAATAGAACTGCCTGCAAGGCCTGAATGCCGTAATTAACAGGCAGTTTTAGAAATTATTGGCTAATGCCATTTAATAGAAATACTGCCAACTATTGTTGTAAAAACTTGGTTTGTTCCTTTGGTGGTAATATAAAATGACTCAACGTGGCTTCATTGGGAAGAGATACTTTTGTCTATTATATATCATTACCTACATTTTTAGACTGGTTTAATATGATGACACAAATTTTGGAATTTAAATGTATTTTCCAAAACTAAATAGGGGGCCAACAGCCTCCTGAGCAACCACAATACCAGATATAAAACCTGGCCTTTTTTCTTGTAAAATAGCATTACTGCCCCTGTCCTGCTCCCATGGCAGCCAAGGTTGCTTTTGCCACTGATGGTGTTTCAGCAGTAGCAAGTTTAAAGGTTTTTGTATCAGGCAAACACATTCCTGTAAGCCTGAGCAGCATTTTCCTTGCAGTGTGTACAGTATCACTCTGAGAATCAATACACATTTTTATTAATAAACTCCCTGAATTGCACTGGCAAATACAGGTAGCTCTGAAACAACGTGCTCCGTTCGTGTGATGCAGCTCTTGTATCACCTAAGAACATTTTCACAATGCTGCAACAGTGACCAACAGGTTATTTCTCAAACCTTGTCACCCAGAAGGTACCAGCTGAAAAGTTTCTATTTGATTGCTAAAGAGTGGAAAGCAACAAATTAATATTGGCAAATCTTAGATGAGGCATGATGGGGATGTTGCACACCTCAGCCTAACACCCACCTTCACTTCAGGGAAAGGAGAAACCAGACCTGCAGACACACTAATCACCTCCTGCTTTGAGTTCCCACTCACGTTTTTGCAAATGAACTCCAGAAACTCATTGCTTTCTATTTACTGCACTGAGAGACAGTACTAAAGAGTCATTAATTGCACCTCATTAGAGCATTTTATGGCACCTTTTAATATATAGATTTAAGAGAAAAGGCAGTCCATGTGGAGACTGACCTTCCTGATACACAAAGAGGGGGCAAAGTTCTCTCTCTGTCCAGCAGGAATTAGCACAAAGGTGAGACACTGCTTATGTTTGGGAGGGCTCCACAGCAATGGGGGTGTGACCCAGGGAACCAGAGTCACCTCAGCTCAGCTGCAGTGCTCTCAAGGGCAAGGCTCAGGCAGTGTCAGACCAAAACAGAGCTCCCAAAGCCTGCCTTCTGGCTGCACCCACTGGGAGTTTAAGCACACAGGCTGTGCATCCTTTCCAGGGCAAGAGGCAATGCCCTTCCACTGCTCCTGAGATCAGGCATTTCAGAGCACATAGGCACTGACAACAGAAACACTGGTGGTCATCACCTTCTGGATGTGC
Organism: Campylorhamphus procurvoides; assembly: GCA_013396655.1. Classification (NCBI taxonomy): domain Eukaryota; kingdom Metazoa; phylum Chordata; class Aves; order Passeriformes; family Dendrocolaptidae; genus Campylorhamphus; species Campylorhamphus procurvoides. Next base: position 195,034 of record WBMV01007468.1, read on the forward strand.
CTGAAGTAAACAGGACACAGACAGTGACAGCACCAAAGGGGTTTGGGTACCCCATCCCACTGGCTGTCAGTAGTGCCGGGCACAAGAAGCTCCTGGAGAACCCTGTGAAACCCAGACCATCATCTGATGCCAGTCACAGCCTGCCAAGCTGAAATGCTGGTTAACAGTGTGCATTGGAGCAGCTGGTGTGCCATGATCCTGCTCAGCAGGGCACAGGAACTCCCCAGTCCCCTTTTGCAGACCCACCTGCGTATGGTCTCAGTGTGGAGCAGAGCCTCAGAAGAGTGAGGTGCCCCCAAAACACACACAGGTAGCCAGTCCTAGTGCCAGGGTCAGCAATGAAACTGCTGCTGCAGCAAACACTGCAGTGCATGGCATGGCTGTCACCAGCCTTTCCCCACCTCATCAGAAACCTCCCTGGTAGGTGACATGTCACATGCCTGTGCCAGAGGACACTGATTCTTGTAAAGGTTGTGGAGCTGGTGTATTAATATATTGAGCGAATTGAGTTTCCCTTCCATTGCTGTCTCTGCTCTTTTCCCTTCATTGATCTAGGCATCCAGGTTTTACACAGGAGACTCTAGAATAAAAGAATTAAAAAGGGGACTCTTCCAAAATGAAAGGAAAAATTAAAAATGCTATGAAGTTTTTGCTACCAGAGCTGCTTTCTAGTTTGATGAGAAGACTGCATGCAAATAGCTGCTGAGAAATAGGAGCATGGCAGGGTAATAGCAATTAGGAACATTTTAATGATCATTGAAAAAAAATCACGAGGAAATGATACTATGTATGAAGTAACTTTTGCTAGGCTGAATATAAAACAGACATCAAGAAGTCACACTTATACTTTGCAATTAATCTTAGCAGTGAGTTCTAGGCTTAGCACTCTGATGCCAACATGGGAACTTCCAGTAGGCAGCAACACACATAATTAGTGCTGGGAGGAGATGAATCAACCACTTTCCGTCACGAAGCCAAGGAGAGACCCCTCAGACCATCTGTCAAAGGTGGGCGGGTGAATAAGAGTGTTACTTTCGTGCTATGCTCCAATCGGGGCGCCACACCTTGTGATCGTATCTCTGTAATAAGCAAACAACTCTAAATGATATTGTGTCACTCCAGGAGGGTGACCCAGCAAGTCAGGTTTGTGTCCTGCAAAGGGCTGCAGTGCACAGGGGCTCACACTGCCCTTGGGACCCGGGAACCCTCAGCCTGCTGAGGAATCCAACCTGTGCCCCCTTCCCTGGCACTGCCCATGGCTCCACAGCAGTCCTGGCACACGCAAACACCCTATTTGCCTTTCTCTGCATCACTCCTAGAAGTCTCCTAATGTGCAAGAAAGAAGATTACAAACGTAAGGCTGTCACAGATTTACCATTGCATTATCATGGGTACAACAGATGATGACAGAATTACGTGTGTTCCTTGCAGTCAGCGGGACATTCCCGATGCTGCACACCTGAGTGTTCCTACAGAGTCATCACCACCCACCACTGCACTGCCTCTTTCCTCAAGTGCAATGACCTGGTCCTGTTCCAGTCACAGGGGACGTGTCTGCCCTGCCGAGTCTTTCCAGTCCCGAGGGCCCCAATGAATCCCACAGGACCCTCTGTGAGGCTGGTCCATCGCTGTGCTGACCAGCATTCCCAGGAGTTTTGTTTTCCACAGGAGTGGAGTGATTCAGGGCTGTCCTGGCTGGCAGCAGGTGCAGCCAGACCCCTGTCTATCCCTGACAGTACCCTTTCTCCATCCTTATTTTCTCCTTTTACTCCAACTAGTTGAATCCTTTCCAGGGGCCAGGACCTGGCACTACCAGACTCTACTGTCCACTGGCCTGATAAGACTCATTCCTCCACTCTTCCCATTTCGTTCCCTTAGGGCTCCAACCCTGAGGTAACACAAAGACCACAGCAACACTGACAGAAAGGTCATCATTGGTGGTGAGGCTGACAAGAAAGGGATTTTTAACGGAGGAGAAACAGGAGTGTCCTGGTTATGTTTGGCCAGCTCAGCTATTCCCTACCAAAAATACCCTCAAGCAACACCGCAGGCTCATGCTGAAGGTGTCACAAACTCAACACATGTAATCAACAGGCTTGTTCTGAAAGGGATTAGCCAAAGCACCAGCAAAGATGAAGATGTCTGATGTAAGATATCCATATGTTTTTTTCCTGGGAATATTATGGAGCAAGTCCACACGGGAGCCATGTCCAGACTCCAGAAGGTAGCAAGTAACAGCCAGTATGGATCTAATACAAACAAATTGTACCTGGCCAGTGTGGTTGTCATCTGTGCAGGAATGACAGGCTGGATGGACAAGGTGGGGGAAGCAGTGGACGCCTCTTACTTTGTTTTAGCATGGGCTTTGACATTGTCTCCTATATCGGCCAATCTGGGGTGGCATTGCATGGATGGGTGCACCACAACCTGGCTGAAGAAAACGCATGGCTTGCCCAAAAAGCTCAAAAGATAATAATGGTCAATATAGTCAACAACTAGACCTGTAATTGGTGTTAACAAATGGCATTCTTCAGGTGACAGCACCAGGGCCAGTCTTCACCAGCAACCTGGATGACAGAACAGAATAGTTCCTCAGCAAGTCTGTGTGTGACACTGAATTGAGTCTCTCTGTCATTATGCTGGAGGACAAAGGCAGCTATTCAGGGGGTCTTCAGCTACCTGGAAGACAAGCCTGAAAGAACTCTGTTGAAATTCACCAAGGACTAATGCAAAGCCTGCACGTGACACAGCATGAAGCTGCGTGACCACCAGCAGCACGGGGATGATGGTGAGTCGCCCCTGGGCTGTGTGACCCAGGCTCTCTGCAGGGCTGACAGCACAGCAGCAGAAGAAATTGCACGAGACATTGTAGAAAAGATTTTTCAAAACAAGACCGGTTAAACTGGAGCAGAGATGTTTGTGAAATCCCCATCCTTGGAGACTTCAGGAATTGAATGGACAAAGCCCTGAGCAGCCTAAGCTAATGTTGAAGTTAGTGCTGCTTTGAAGAAGTTGCCGTGCAGCCCTCCAGATGCCCCTTCCAACTGATACTCTTTTGGGCTTTTTTGTTTGGTTTTGTAGCTGTTAAACAGGGAGACCTGGCTGAAATTATTGATTTCTCAAAAAGAATAGAAGCTGTTATAGCATCACCTGCCAATTCTTTATTTGTAATATGAATGAATTCTGAGTATGCATCACAAGTCCAGACAGTTAAGAGAACTTCACATCAGAGATTTTGTCTTTATGGATCAAAGAAATTAACTTTCTCTCTCATATCTTCAAATTAAGCATAATAGAGGTCCTGCCTCCACACAGGAGTCAAATTTTCAAAAAAACCCTCAATTTGGAGCTAGCAGGAGAGTGTTTCTCAGCTCTGTTTTGGATATATTCAGCTGTCACATATTCTTGTCGGAGCAACTTAACATGCTGAGAGGTTTTCTGATGAAAACATTGTTCTGGCCTGCAGTGTGAAAGCAACAACTGAAGTCTGGCCTCCAAACCCAACCCTTGACCAGGATTTTCCTCCCCACATAACTTGTTTGGTTTAAATACCACAGCCCATCTCCAGCCCTGGATTGTCCCCTGCATGGAGGTGTGGAGCAGCAATTGTCCCTGGGTGTGCAGGGGACAACCTTCCAGGCTCTGACACAGTGTTGTGGGGGCACCCTACACACCAGGGCACAGAGGGAGCCCGTGTGGGCACAGAGCAACCCTACACACACAGGTTGCTGCATCCCTGCCAACACTGTGGGTGTGCAGCCACTTGTCCAGCAGCCCAGGCTGCTGAAAGTCCAGGAAAACAGCTGGCTGCCATGGCAAAACCACAACCAGAGCTGGGTGCTGGGTCTCAGCAGAACTGTGTTGCAAACATGAGGCATGGGTCCAGGAGACCATGCCTGCAAACAGCACTGGCTGCAATGCCACGTGTGTCACCCTGAAGCAGGCCAGGATATTGAGATATATATAGGATATATGGACCTGCTGGTCTCTGGAGAGACACAGGTCAGTCCTGTGAGTCACAGCCCCAAATTCCCCCCCAATCCCAAAGCCCCAAGCCACCCAGCTCTTCTGCAAGCTTATTGTAGTCAGAACAACAATGAATGCTCAGAAAAGGCACCAGATTTGTGCCTTATCTGTGTATCAGTAAGGTTCTGTGACATCAGCACAAAACCTGTGCCAAGAAGGAAAAAAACCAGAAGTAAAAACCAAAACCTATTTGAAAGTATGTTCAGAAACAAACAAGCAAAACCTCTTATCCAAACAAATCATAGTTAGGTCTTGGGTGAGACCATGTTTATGAAAGTTTAGCCAAGAAGCTTGCTTGGAGATACTTCTCCAGCCTTAACATAACACTACCAGCCTGGACAAGTGCTACTAGAGAATAGCTCATTAAAGTGCTGTTGTGGTATTTATTTATAGATAGTAATTTATATCACATCCATCATACACGCTGATGTGGCAGCTCTGATGGGCAAACCAGACTGCTTCTCCCACAGCACTCGCTGCCCCAGATCCAGTCCTGAGATCCCCCAGTCCCTCACCAACACAACTGCTGCTCACTGGGTGTCTGCATGTACTCAGTGTGACAGCGGTGTCGCTCTGAATGAGCCTCTCCCTGCCCACATTTATCCAGCCCTGCAGCTCTCCAGACATGCAGGTGGGGTGTCAGAGATGCAACAGCCCCATCAAGAGTCAGGCACACATCCGTGGTGCTTTGCAGCTAGGGATGCTTGGGCACAACCATCACAGGCACTACAGAGCTCATCCCTGCGACGCAGCTGGAATCTGCATCTGCTGGAGGGTCCGAGGAGCTTTGGAATGCACCAAGGATAATACCAGGGAAGCACACCCGCAGGTCGCAGACACTGCTGCAACAGCCAACAGGATAAAAACCTTAAAAGAAAGCACAGGGTGTGTCTTCAGAGGAAAAAAAAAAAAAAAAAGGAAAACAGAAAAAAAGACTGGCCAAAAAAAAAAGGAGGTTAGGTGAGGTAGCTGGGACTGCCAGGAGCAATGTGAAATCAGTTTACATTAGAGAAGGTTGCTCTTGATTTCACTACAGCAGTTGTCACGCTTGGTAAGAATAACAAGCTATTCACATGGCAGCCACCATTGTGCAGCTCAGCACATGGAGCCCCGTGGAAATAAAGCCAAGCAAAGGCAGGGGCTAGGATGGGACTTCTTGTTTTAAAAAGCACATTAAATGGTTATGTAAACAAGTTCCCACCTCAAGAATCTGTGAGAACAATGATTTTGCTGTAAGAAGACTTTATTACTGGAGCTCCCGATGTTTTCCATGATATCTGCACTTTGGATTGAACCATTGTCATATCCATCCCTCTGCAGCTCCTAGGTCCTTCCCACTATCTGGCCTCTTCAATCTCCAACTTATTTTAATACTTTCAAGCTCAACAGCTATCTAGATGTGCACCTTTGTGCATGTCCAGAACTGCCCCAGTCCTGACAAGGCCAAGCAGCTCAGCCCAATTCACACCTAAGTCTGATCAGGATCAAGAAACTAGGCGTTGCTTTGCCTCAATGCCCTGAGGGCTCTGATTGGGGATTATATGTTACCTGGTGACTGTTTCATGTAAAATGCATAAACAGTCCTGGGAGCAGAGTCCAGAATCTCCAACTCCCATGTGAAAGCTGGGAGCAGGAGGTAGGACAGCCATGCTCCCTCACGTGCCCTTGCTCACCAACCCAATGATTCAACAGCATGTTGTTGCAGAGAGGCAGCTCCTCACAGAGCACAAGAATGTCCAACTCCCTGCCTTGTGGCTTGGGTGCTCTGCTAGAGGTGGCAGCTGGGAACAAACAGCCTCAGGAGAACAGTGACCCTGTTTGTCACTTCCTGGCTGCTGGGAACCCACGTTGCAGATTAGAAATCTGTGCTGGGACAGAAAGCTGCCTGTACTCACCTTCCAGAGGAGCTGATGGGCTGGGTCACTGCAGCAGTGGCATTTAAGACTTAAAATGTCCCTATTAGTCTCTCTGGTCACCACACTGAATGTTTTTGTTCTCATATGGAAGTGCCAGGCTTGCCTCAGGCATACTGCAGGGATTTCTGGCTCGAAAGTCAGGAGCTGGGCATTAGAAATAAGAAACACAGAGCTTCATACTGAGACATCAAAGTACTCTGGGATATAACTTAAAAAATTTGTAATTGCTTCTACAAATGACTACATCACATCCTCAGCCTGGGCACTCAAGTCTTGATGTATGACATGAGGAGAGTTATGAATTAGCTATGAATTAGCATGTTCCAAGGAGAAAGCCAGTGGGGAAATCTGTGTGCCACAGGGAAAGAAAGTCCTCCCCTACCCAACAGCACACCAGCTCCCTCCCTGATAATGCTCTCTCCTTAACAACCAGTAGTGCATTTGTCTCATCCAGAACCTTTCGGAGGAGAGAGCAAACAGCTTTGTTTCTTCTAAAAATGGGGGGAAATTGTACTTATATAAGATGCAAAAATGCACAAATCATTACATTTCTCTGAGGAAACATCTCACTGGACAAGCTTCCATCTGGACTAAATTCATGACAGTGTGCAGCTTGGTCTGGTTGGTTTCCAGTTTTATTACAAATATTACATTTGTGATGGGAGAAATGGATAATTCTGCCCCAGACCAAATACACAAAAATGCTTTGGAAAATGCCATATCTTGCTCATAAATGCCAAGTGAAAGTTGTTTCTAAGTTTCACTTATTCAGCAACTCTTTCCCTGTGAATCTCCCTGTTTGCTGCAGTGCTCAGAAAGTTCCTTTGGAAACCACTCAGCACACCCAGTGCACACACCAAAAACACCAGGAGAGAGCCACACCAAGAGACCAAGTCCCTTCTCATAAACTCTCTCAGGCTTCCTTCTGAGATGTCATGATAAAGAGCAAAGCTATTCACATCGCTCCCATGCCACGATTGGGGGCAATATCCCTTTCTGACATCTCAGAAGAATGAATAAAACAAAGAAGAAAGCTGGGAAAATGCTTCTGAACTGTGTACTTCACCCAAAGTGAGCCCCACCATGATTTTACTGCTAATGCCACAGCTCATCTTGGGATTTCCACTGCCTTTGCCATCACTGGCAACATCAGGGACTGTCCAGCTAAAAGCAGGAGCAGTTGCTGGCTGAGCTGAATGGCACCACAGCCACTGCCCTGAGAAACTTGTCTCCTCCAGCACAAAGCAGAAGCAGAACACAGTCACTGGTGGGTCCAACCCCGAGACCACCACTAAGTACAGAGGGCTGTGGACACTGCAGGTGCAGAAAAGCACGGTGTTTATAGGAAAAGAGAACTTTCCCTGAGGCTGAGGACTTCCAGGTGCATGGAGCTCCAAGGTACAAGCTGAGGAAGATGTCACTGTGCTGCTCCCCACCAGTGGAGCTTGTCTGGTCCAGCCATGGCAGTGCAGAGCTCTGATTCACAGCACTGCTGGCAGGCCATGAGCTGCCACCCCCTGCAAATCAATAATGGCTTCAGGGGAAAATCAACAGCTGGTCACAGGGAAAATTCCCGGGGCTTTTTTCCCCCTCACCTCTGTGATAATAGGCCACTTATGATTGTCTGAAACCACCTGCATATTTTCCCAGGCATCCTGGCTACCAGTTAGAACAAAGTATATGTCTCTACAGTGCTGTTGGCAGCAATGGGCTTACTTTATACTAAAAGCCTCACACTTGTGTGCAAGAGGCTGTGCAGTCCAGAATTTCACTGCTATGATGTCACTGAGGGGTGACACAGCAGTGGTGACTAATACTCAGACTCAGGTTCAGGGAATACTTAACATTTTCTAGCTAATCCCACTGCTTCAGGGAATACATCCTGGTACCCCCATTCTCCCATTGCTGTAAGGGGAAGAAGTAAAACATCACCTGGGTTTTGGAGGAAGAGTGCAGTGGATCAGTGTTGTTAAAAACTTCTGTGACTTGCTAGGCAACCTGGAAACAACACATTAGCCAGAACAAAGCACAGCGAGGCAATAGCACACAGGCCAGGGGCAGGAGCAGAAAGCTCCACCACCCTGGGTGTATGCTGCTGTGGAAAGGCGGGGATGGCAGCAAATGTGGATCTCATGAGTAACCAACAGGTGAGTTTTCATGTGGCATCACCTTTCTGAAAAGGAACACTTGCTGCTCTCCCTGCCATGCCATGTGAGGTATGGCATGGCCAGCTGTGTCTCCAGAGCAGCAGGGAGGTCCAGGATCTAGGACTTCATGCTGCCATCCTCTTAACCTTGCTTGAGCTACAAGATACTTGTTGAGATCCCCAGCTCAGCCAGATTTCATAAAAATGAGAATCAATTCCACTTTACTCCCTGCTGCCCACACCAGCTTTTCTGGGATGAACGTCCTGCACACCCCAGGTCAGGCCAAGGATCTGGGAACTGTAGTGCTTGCAAAGCACCCACCTGAAGCCCATCACACAGGCACAGACACACAGGGCAGCACCAACACTGCCTGCTTTCCCAGGACACTGTGTGTCCTCCACTCCCCTCCTTCCCACCCTTCCTCCTCTTCTCTTGTGTCAATAACACAGAACAGTAAGGCAAATATGAGGGCTCTGGGGCACCCAAAATACCCTTTTCCTGGCAGCGAGGAGCCACTGGTGCTGCCTCCTGATGTGTGTGAGCGCTCAGTTGAATGAATCCTCTTTCCCTCCCACAAAAACCCTACAACAGCTCCCACATGTCCTTCCCAGTATACTCTTCTATTTCCTCACATCAGCATCTGCTGCTCAGCCTCACTGTCTTCTGCTTGGTGCAGAGGGGCAGCTCTGCGCAAAGCCATTCCTTCCCCCTCCTGTTCGTGGAGGATGGATGGAGGTAGATCCTGGTCCCTCTATGACTACAGAGCTCAAGAAGACTCTTAGTTAAGGGTCTGGCTCTGGAAAGATGCTCTGAGCTCATAGCCAAACATGACCTGCTCTGCAAAGGACAATCTTTCCTCACCAGCCTCTCCCCACAGTTAAGAGGCAGGTAGGACTGCTGGAGCAGGGGGTGTTGGTTTGGTAAAGGATCATTGCCTTTCCAAACTGCATTGCAGGAAGGTAGGAATTGTAGTCTGCAGTTTGCATGGTTTGTGCTTCCAAAGGTGGCCTCGTGTGTGTGTGTGTGTGTGAGTGTGTGTGTGTGTGTGAGTGTGTGTGTGTGTGTCTGTGCCACCCTCCTTCATTCCTTCACGACATGCACAAGGCAGAGCACCCCAGGTGCCAGCACTGCGGGTGGTGCCAGCAGTGCCAGGGGGTCTGTGCTTTGGCTGTGGCTGCCCCAGCACTCTGGACATCACATTCCCTGCTTTGAGGGCTAGATGTGTGCCTCAGGCCAGGCCAGATGAAGGACATAAGCCCCAAGGGTTACAGCTGAGAAGCTGTGGTTAGCTGGCAGGTGGCACAAGTATTGCTTTTCTGATAACTGGCTCTAATGGCAAAACCTTTTCTGGGGAATCCTACCTGAGGCCAGTAGACAAACCACAAAGGACACGCTCCATCCCTTTTCCAGAGCACTGGGGTGGCCAAAGACAAGTGTTGCTTGGAAAAATTACTTTTGTTTTGTTTGTTTGGGTTTGGGTTTTTTTGCAAAAGACAATGACAGGGCAGGGGGCAGGATGCTTAAAGTGCACAAATGCTCAGTGACTTGGAAGAAGGATGTGCTCTAGCACCCATGTTTGAATTTTAACTGCTGACTGTGAGCCAGCTTCAGAGATGACGTAGGTGGTTTTGTAAGTTATATTAGTAACTTAGTGGGGTGGCTGTAAGCAGGCCAGCTACACCACAGCTCCTGATGGGCACAGTTCCATAGGGAAGATGCACAGGTCTGAGCCTAAAGGAGAATTTCCCAGGAGAAAAATAAGGGCCTATCTGATATTTCAACCTGGGTTGCCTACAGTGTCCTGAGACAAATATGGGCAAAAATATGGAAAGGGTTTTTTTTTTGTTGTTGCTGTTATTCCCTGGTTACAAATCCTCTCTATAGATTTGGAGATGTTGACAATAATCTATGAGAATGTGGATTATTTTTTAATTGGGATTTTAATCCAGAACTGTATTGGAGTTACTAGTGATGGAACAAAAGCTAAGCCAGACTGATTTGTTACAGTAAAGCTGTAGATTAGATTACTTATTAACAAACAGCAAATGGGCCTCTGCCTTGACCTTTTTTCATTTGAGCAAATATACTCTTCCTGCCCCTTGTAAACAGAAGTTACTGGTAACTGAGTCACGTACCCCCTCACAGCACTGGAGTTAATTTTTTTCATCTGTGGCTAGGATTTTAGTCAAATTGAATTTTGCTGGGCTCACTAAGGTTATTTGCAGTATTATTAGTCTTAATAATACCAACAGTAATAATACTACTCTGGATCACCATAAACCTAAAAACATCTAAGTACCTTGCAAATATTAATTAACAAAACTCAATAGGAGGTCTGAGAAACCAGCAAAAATTGTCAGCCTTGCTTCAGAGCTGAAGAGCTGAAAACAGAGCCACGGCAAGCAGAAGTGGCAGTTTGCTTGATGAATTTCAATTAATGGCTGTGCCTTTGGTGTCATGCAATGCCAGCTGCCCAGTGCCTCTGGCAACACTGCCAGGCTAAAAGCAGCAGCCCACAGCAGGTATCTGGAGCAGCAGTCAGCAGTAGGTTTGGGAGTTGCAATCAAAAGAATAGGTTCTTCCACTGAGGGATGAGCTTTCAGCACCTGCCCTACTTCAAATGGGACTGTTGGACATGCCACAGGTGTCTTGTGCCTTGGGGTCCACGATCAATGGTTCTTTGGAAAATCCCACTGCTGCTGATCTTCAGTGAAGCTGAAGATCAAGAACATGCCCACAACCTGCAAATGTCCCACCAAGCAATAGATATCCACTCCTCCATCAGCTTTCATGTTAACCCTTTTTGAATAAAGGAGGCAAACTCTGGCACCTACAAAGAACTCCTCCAGAAAGCTGATGAGTACTTTTCCTACCTAATTATTTCCCTGACTTGTCTCTACTGGTATGAAACCTCCAACAGTGGCCAAATCACGACAATGGCACCAAGGAGTTTGCAGAATTCATCTTGGTTTTAAGTTAGTTTATCCTGCAGATATCACCCAAATCCATTCTGTAAGGCACAGCATCAGGCACTCAGTAAACAAGGTGAAAGTTTCGTCTAGATTCTTAACCAGTGATGTCTAAGAGTTTTTGCAGCGTGGGGTAATTACTTGTATTAATTGCAGAGTCCTCTAAGGTACATTATGCCACAGCATTCAGGTGACTGGATGTACAAATTGGTGGAGTGACCTTTTTGTTTGGTTGATTTGTTCAAAAAACTTACCATTTGTAGGCAGAGAGGGGACACAGACAAAGTCAGTGTGGATGTGCTGCCTGCAGTCAGGAGGACACAGTGCCAAGAGCAACAGCCCCACAGCTGAGGGATCCAAGTTTCTCACTCTGACACAGACTGCTCATGTGATCCCAAGTGTGTCACATAACCTGTCTGTCCCCATCAATAAGATTAGGGAAAGAGTAGTTAATTCATGCTAAACCCTGAAACATGTCAAAACAATATGAAAAAGGAAGTTATGTCTACACCGAGTCTTCACCCATCAGTGTCTTATGAGTTACAGAAAGCACTGTGACAAGATTGACTGCATTTCCCTGTCTGTGATATGATCACTGGTCCTTGAAAGATGGGTAACTTCTGACTCTGTGACTGTGCTCACTCCCTCTGCTCCTTGCCTTCTGAAAAAATTCTCTGCGAACCCTTTCTCTGCTCTGGAAAGGTGGATGATCGAACTTCACCATCAGATTCATCCAATTTACTTAACTCCCCAAGCTCTTTAGAGAGTTCTTCACCCTTGCAATGAATTTGAAGCGTCTCATCTGCTGGCAGTAAATCCCAATGTCTCACATGTCCCTTTACATCTCCTGTGATACCCACTGTGATTGCTCCTTACAAACAAGGCACAGGTCCTGTGGCTGAAATTCTGTGAGGTGTTGCTTTTGCAGGCATGGCAGAGTCATTTTCCTCCACTTCCCTGCCCTGGCAGCCCCAGCCATTTGTCTGCACAAACACACTGGTGCCACAGAAGCTTTGTCATGTGATGCCTAGTCACTTTAATGGGAATCCCATAGCTGCCATCCCCCACAGTGCTTTGAAGATCTGGGCTCTGTGTTTCATCCCAGATAGACAGTCCATAAAAGCATGGCAAACAATTCAGGCACAGTCTCTGGCTTGGCCAGCTCTCACCACTGACATGTTATCCTAGAGCAGAAGCAGCCCCTGGGCTTACATTTGGGCAGGAATGGCAGTGATGCTGAGTGTCTCTGGGAGCCCTCCTAGCCTGCAGATCCTAGAATACACAACCCAAGTGAAACAAGGCAGGGGTCCTCTGCACACCCCTCTGGTCTTGTACTCTCCAGGCATAACATTTGGCAAGCATCAAAGAGGGGCAGGAAGAATCTCCCCCCCACCAGCTCGGCAGGAGTTTTGGGGGTTTCTGTGGAGTAAGGCACGCTCTGTCCAGGCACACACCCAGGCACACACCCTTGGCCTGCAGTCATTTACAGAGCCATGCAATTACACTGAGCTTTCTGAAGAGCTTCTGTGACTGTGATAGAAAAAACTAAAATAAGCAAAGGCAGGATGAAGGGATGGATGCTGGAGTCCACTGAGAGCCTGAGAGGACAACTTTGCATTGGAGAACTTCCTGCCCACAGCCTGGGGACAGTTCCACTTGGCACAGGCACAGCCCCTCTGCATTTGTGCAGACCCCTCTTTCTCCTATCTCTGTGTCACCCAGCTGTGAGCTCTGTGCTCTGCAGATATGGTGGCTTCTGCAGACAATCCTACAAGCAGGGAACAGGACCAGAATGCAGGACTAAGTAGGGAAATGGGTTGCTGAGGTCCCAGACTCACAGGCACATGGGTTCAGTGCAGGTATCAAAGAGCAGGACCATGACACCATGGCTTTCTGCATCATTCTTCCTCACCTCCATGCATCCCTTGGCTGCCAAGAGCAGCTCCCTGGTGGGGCAGGCGCCCTCCACACAACCCAAATGTCCAGGAGCTGTTCTGCACCTGCAGCAGTGCAATGGGGCAACAGATCATGTCCTTGCCTAACCCTCCTTTCCTTCCCTTTATCTCAAACACTGGGCCTGTTGGTAGCTGTCCCCTTTACTGAAGAGCACTCCTGGGTGTGATGTCAGGTGAACAGGGAACAGTGTCTCACCATCACCCTGTTCCCTGGCTCTCACATTGTTGCAGCAGAGGGTGTGCAATGACAATCCCTGGGCCAAGCCCAGTGCCCAGAACCTCAGCCCTCTCCTCTGTGGAGGTGCCTTTCAGCAGTGCAAAGGGAACAGGAAGAATTTGGAAAGCTTTGTGGCTTTTTTTCTGTGCTATTTTCATGTCTCTTTACACACACTACCCTCTAAATGGGCAGAGATCTGTGAAACTGCTGATTCATTAACATCTTTGCCATCTGTGGCTGCTTCAAATGAGAGTTCACTCTGACCCAAGGATGATTTACTTTTCTTGGCTATTCATTGCAAACTGATGCTGTCTCCAGACCCTCAGACTTTGAGGAATTTGGGAAAAAAATATTATTGACTCTCTTGTGAAGCTGTTGAGTTAACTTTGAGCAGTGAAGCATTCAAGTCTTTGAAAGAGAAGGGGAAGATGACAAGAGTTAGTGTTGGGAAAGACCAATTTCATACCCAGCTATCTTCCTCAAACCTATGAGTATCAGCATGTTTGCCAAGTCACAGTTTGGAGACACTGAAGAATGAATGAGAAGCTTTGACACTCAAGGGCCCCAAGCTGGGTCCATGCATTGATTGGAAATAGGTTTCCAAGCTGCCAAATACTGCACCCGTCCAACCCATCCCGTGGCTACAGTCACCTCTTGTTGCATCACCAGAAAAGCTTTGTTTCCTTTTTCCTCACCCATGCCAGCCTCAGCACTTGATTTTGCAGATGCTGATCCTAGATCATTAGCCCTACTGCCTTTCCCTCCTCTCTTTTTTCACTGTGCTCTAAAAATCTGTTGGTCCCGATCTACTTTCCCACGAATGATCACAGGTTCCCTAAGCAGGGCAAAGCTGTGGTCAGTAAGATCTCCTGCCAGGGCATGTTATATGACACTGCTGTGGCCAAGAAACTGCCCCCTTCCTCCCTCCCAGCTACATCTTCCTCCTTGTGAAACCATCCCCTCCGAACCAGAAGAACTCGCTCCAGGGTAAGGCACCTGAATGGGGTTAGCACGAATTGGCCCTGAAACTTTGTTATTCCTGCTGACACTGGGACCTGAAGAGGTGCTGCTCAGCTGCACCCCTAATAATATCACCAGTGTAGAAGATGGTTTGCATACCTCAGTATTAGCCCCAGCGTTATCACAGGACAAATCAGAACCATCATAATAAAATTTTGCAATAACCTCAGTTTAATTAATAGTAAGGAGAAAAAAAGCCTTGCTGGGCCAGATGGCAAACTCTTAGTTTCTCACGTGATGACTGTCAAATTACCGTCTCCACATAAGAACATCACAGAGCACATTTAATAGACCTTGGAAATGTTCATCAAAGTGGCAGTAAAGATCCTGACTGATCTGCCTGGATCTGTGCACACGAAGGAGCCAAATGCAGAGTTGGGTTTAGGGAGTTACCACCGTAAGGAACTCAAGTGTATAAAACTTTCCTTGCACTCAGGCACTGCAGTCCAGGGTCACAGAGGTCCCTGCTCTCAGGTACCTGCACTCTGTGGTCTCTCCTTGGTTCACATTCAAGTTTTCAGCTTCCACACCTGCCCAGAACAGCATCTCCAAGGAGATGCACTTCACAGTATCCCCCACAGGCATCCAGGGATGAGGCACCCCTTCTGTGAATGCCCTGAGCTGTGGGGTCTTGTAAACCAGCTCCAAGAACACCAAATGCAGCCTGGGGCTCCTCAAACCGTGCAGCTCTAATCACTTCACTCTCAAAGAGAAGTTGCCCACCAACAGCAGGAGGGGCAGAGCAACCACCCCATTAGTGGAAGGCATGGTTTCACGCTGAAGAACTTCACCCAGAATAGCTGATGGGCTAGCAGATAGACAGTCTCATGGGAAGTGAGAGACAAACTCTCTGAGATTGAGGAACGCATTGAACCCAGGTTTCCCACTTCCTCAGCCAATGCTCTAAAATAAAAGACAGTGACTTAGAAGACAGATGCCAGCCAGAAGGAAGGAACGCTACTCTTTTACCTCCAAAAGCAGTGTCCTTGGGGACAAGCATGCCACCAGACTCCTTACAGGACTCAATCAGCAAGTCCTGAGTGAAGTTTCTGTGCTCTGATGGGATGGCAGGGATGGGAGAGTAGAAGACTTTGGAAATACCTGTATTTTCAGCCTGCCCTCAGACATCAAACATGGTCTCTTTTTGGGAGGGAGATGTCTCACATGTCTAGATTAGGTCTGGATGCAGCCCTGCCATGAACAGGGAGAACGAGGGGGAAGGAAGGGCTATGCCATAGCACAGCATTGCTGCTCCACTCCTTGGGAACACACGCTCCTCCAGACTCCAATCCCTTCAGCCCATCCCAGCAGCCTGGCCTGCCGAGCCCTCCCTGCCCAGGGGCGAGGAAGCCTTGGCACAGCCGTGCTGGGTTTGGCTCCAGGCTCTGGCTCTCGAGAGGAGAGGCAGCAGCACCTCCTGCTTGGATGGCCGTGCCCGTGCTGAGCCTCCTGCACCCTGCTCGGGGTCCAGGGCAGCACCACCAGCACAAGGGCTTTGTCTTTCATCTATGCTCCTTTGTGGTTCACCGAAGTTTCATAGGTCTTTTGGGTAGGGAATGGACCCTGGGAATTTGTTTTGGTTCTTCTATGGTTTTGATTTCTGGTGGGGCAGGACACTTTGAAAACTGCTTTCCTCCCTCTTTATGGAAAATAGGAGAAAAAATTATTTCACACTTTCACACTGCATTAAAACCCTCTTTCAACTGCACTAAGTTCTGCCTCATCAGCACAGTGTACTTTCATGGCCTTCTGTGTTATCTTGCAATAATAATAACAAGAAGAAAGAAAACTTTCCATATAAAACAAAGCAGTAAAAGTGCATCAGCTTCAAGTGCTGGTTGGTAATCCCATGAAAAAAAAAGGCAACATGACATGATTTTTGCAAGCTATTTCTCTTGGCAGATGGCATTTCCATTTCCAGTGTAACTCAACAGGCTGAAGTGACTGACACCACGCTTAACTTTAGTTAAACCCTGCTATAGCTGCTGCAGCCACTGCAGAGTTCTGCTTTCATGTTGCTGCTAGCACAGAGAGTTTCAGAATAATTTTGGATTGGCTGGGATACAAGTCTAGCAGGGTGCTACAAATAGAAATAGCAGAAGAAGGTAGTAGAGTAAAAATATGCAGTGTTAGATCACGGGTGGAGAAGCAGCACAGACAGGAAGCCAATGGCAGGGATAGGCAGGGATAGGCAGGGGTAGGCAGGGGTAGGCAGGCTGCTGCTCTCTGCCACTTGCTGGAGTTTGAATGCACTCCATTTCCAAATTCCTGACCAAATTCCCACTTGCATTAACCTTGCCTCCCACCTACATACCAGCACTGGGAGCTGCTGTGGATAAAAAGGCAGCCGTGACAGGAGGGGCAATGTCAGCTCTTAAAGCTGCCCTTTTAAAGCCACACTGTGCATTGCACCGAGTTCACACGCTCACCAGGCTGCAGTTTCATCTCACAGCAGGGACACTGGGGTGGAACCTCTCTGACCTTTGGGGATACCTGTTTGTAACCTGGGCTCAATCCACGCCTGTGGTGACCCACACCTGACCATGTGGGTGCTGCAGCCAGGCTTGGCTGATGCACCTAATGGCCTGGCTTGCAGTCCATGGGGCAGACCATGGCCAGTTCCTACTGACTCCGGAGGGATTTGTCAGTCACATTAAGGAATCTGAATCTGGATTTAGGAGCCTGACTTATGGCAATTGATGGGGATCACTTTAGCCAGTAAGACTGCACAATCCTATTACCAGGACAGCTTGGGAATGTGAGAACTCTGCAGTTTGGAATAAGGTGCCACATTAAAAACAGATTAAACTGAAAACAGCCCTTACAGCCCAGGGCACCTGGGACAAGTGTCTGCCAGCTGCAGTGCCTTGAAGGTAACTGTTCAAGTAGTGAATCAGGAGCTGGCTGAAGGTGCCCACAATTGCCTCAAGACACAGACAGATTTTTTTCCAAAGACACTGTATTTTTTTTTTAGCACCATATGAAACTCAGCAGCTCCAACCCTAAGGAGATCCATGCAAACCTCCTGCTTGCTCTGGTTCCCCTGGCACTCACATCCACCAAGTTCCACTCTGAATTTCA
This sequence comes from Campylorhamphus procurvoides, assembly GCA_013396655.1. Taxonomy (NCBI): domain Eukaryota; kingdom Metazoa; phylum Chordata; class Aves; order Passeriformes; family Dendrocolaptidae; genus Campylorhamphus; species Campylorhamphus procurvoides. The sequence goes on from WBMV01007468.1 coordinate 212,365, forward strand.
GCCTCACAGATCTCCAGACTTAGCCTAGAGAGATAAACTGTGCCAAACCTGGGCTCCAGCTATGGAGCAGAACAGTTCCCTTCCTCTGAGCACTGCTGTATGAAACCAAGTTGCCCTACTGTGACACAGGACAAATGGGATCAGCATCCAATGCAAGGTGTTGGGAGGACTTATTTCCTGGTCTGTTCGCAGCCTGAGGGTGAAACAAAGGGTGGGCTTGTTGCCCTGGCTGGCGTCTTCCTGCTAGCCAGGGCCAAAAGTCACTTGTCCCTTTGACTCTCTTAGATGTGTCCAGCAATGATGGCAGAGATTTGCTGACATGGTGGTGGGCACTTCTGACAGTCGACGGGGTTCCAGTGGTTCGGTGCTTTCTTCTCCGACAGCTCCCAGAGGACAGAGATGCTTTTTATGCACAATACATGCTGTCATTTTGTATTATATCTTTTCTTTGGAAGTAACTTCATAAATGACCAAAGCAAAACACAGTCCCAAACCCCAAAATCCAAACACCAAAGAAGGCTGAGGAGTGCTGCAGACATCACACATGAATTACTGCTCCTTCGACTGACAGAGAGCCAAAAGAAGCCATAGCCCTGCCTGCTTTACAGCAGTGAACTGCCACTGACTGGTGGTTACTGGTCACCAACATTACTTCCCTGGATTTCTGCTCTTTTTCTCCTCCAGTCCCATGATGTGGTGAGTCCCTTGATAGAGGCTTTTGCTGCTGTATCAGCATTTGTGGCACGAAAAAGAAAATTGTGACAATAGAGCAAACCTCTGGATTCCACAGCTGGGTTGTTTGTGGACATAAATGACCAGGCACAACCCCAGTGTCCAACTGTCCTCCTCCTCAGTCTGTCCTCCCATGCCTGATTCATGCAGCACTCCCAGTGACAGCAAGGGTTACTGTCTTGCATAAAGAACTGACAAATGACTTGCTCAAAGCAGACTGGATGTATTTGCATATAATGGCTCAGTGTGCTGGAATAGTATTACAAGCATACTCCATCCAATTTCATCTCCAGATGAGCACAGTAACTCACTCAATATTGCAATACACTTGACAGATTAAGAAACCTTTTTATTTTATTAGGTTTAATTCCCCTGCATCTCTCTCTTATTTTCCCTGAAGGACTGTGTGGGAATGCCTTACAGTAATAGGACCAAAAATAGAACAGGGTAGACCAGGTATGCTCAGGACTATGCCCCATGACAAAAACAGCGCCAAAACTTTGGGGTGATTTTCCAGTAATCCTATTTCTGTTGGTACAGGTTGTCTGAAAACACAATTGACCAGGTTCTGGTAGAATAAATAACACCAGATAAATGCCTGATGGGGATATACCTTCCCCAGGTCCTGGGCATGCTTGCTCCATACACTCTACACACAATCTATACATTTTAAGATCCAGAAGGCACCTCTTTATCACACCTAACTTTATAAATTTACACTGGGCTTTATAATCCTAAAATACCTCCGTGGCACAAAGCCACATACGCAATACGTGGGTGGAAAAGCTGTCAGCATAGTGGGAAAATATTCTGCTGAAACTGAAAACTTTGAAGAAACAGCTGAGTCACTCTTTCCCAGTTAAGGTAGTCTGGGCTTGTTACCCTCTGCTATGGCCCTGGATGGTGTCTGGCACACACACACCCATCCTCTGGCTGCCAGTGAACTCCAGCACACCTCTAAAGCAGAGCTGCCTTGGAGTGTTGGGCTGGCACTCCTCACACAGGTGTATCTTCTCATCCAGGCACAGGGGCTGGATGAATGCTGGTCCTCCTGGGGCCTCCAAGTCCTTGGGCACAGGTAGGCAGGTGGATCTGCACATCAGCCCTACCCTGGTATGCAAGGTGAGACTCAACAACATTGCTGACTTACAATGTGAGCAGAGTTCTCAAGGCAAACAATGTTTTCCTGGCCTCCTGAGAAATAATGCTTTTTTTATTAAAGAGCCTGAACATTGACAAGAAAATTTCAAAACCTACCTCAAGTGCACTGAGCTAAAGGAGCGAGACAAAAACCTTGAAAAAAAAAGTCATTTATCATTCTCCTTTTTCTATTCTTTCCTTTTTCTCTCTTCTCTCTTTTCTCTCCTCCCCTGCCCTCCCCTCTCCTCTTTTCCCCTTCCCCTTCCCTTTCTCTTCTCTCTTCCTTCCTCTCCTTTCATTTCCTGATTCTATTGTCAGCATTATCCCAGTTTTGGCTGGGAAAAGGCAGCTGCCTATGAGCTATTTATTACCAAAATTACTGAAATTGCAAAGGTCCAGAAGTCATAACTTCCAACAGGCTACAGACTCTACTAATGTCACCCATGAAATCTATAAAGCTCATTTGAAAAGGAACTCTAGTGCAGCCTATACATTTTGAGCCCCAGAAAACACAACTTGACTTGAAAATATTTTTATCCTTTGACCTGCATTTTGATCAGAATACAAGATTTTCCTGAAAACTTGTTTTTGTAAACAACAGCTCAATTTGTGTGTGAAAAATGTGCCAGATTTTCAGCCTGTAAGAATAATTTTCACACGAGCAGCACCAATATATACTAATTAGCTGCACCATGAGCACACAGCCAAGCAGATGCCATCACTGGGACACACAGTGGCTTGTGGGGCAGCCTTGCCAAATTGGCAGTATCAGAGGGAACTTTTGCATTTTAAGCCCTGTAAAGGCAAGCACACTTCTCCTGATAAATCTTCCATAAGAGCCTATTTCCCAGATCTGTGTTATGTGCTAATGTGATAGCTTCTAGCCAGTTTAACTTGCATTCATGTGTTTCTTCCTCTGGTGGGAGCATATAAGCCATATCGTACCTCACAGAACAGTGCCCAGGATGTAAAAACACAACCCAAACTTCAATTACCTTCCCCTGCTTTACCATCACATTGGAATTAGGGGTGGGACACTTGCTGATGAAAGAAATGGAGGGAAGGACTCCCGTCAGTTTCCAAAAATCTTCTGCAACTTTTCTTGCTCTCACATTTCACAAAGCCCAGCAGTCCTCCAGCAAGAGCACTTTGCTTTTCACGGGAAATGACTCTGACTGGGACAAAAATATGCTTTTCTAAATAAACAGATTATGTTATATAGCATGAAAGCTAAAAAAATAAAGCAGGCTCAGCACACCTACACCCTGCCTGCCATCAGCAGGCACACAAACATGCCCAAGCTTTGGCTGAGTAACATTTCAAGTGTTGGGTCCTCCAAGAGCAGATGTTGGACGGTCTCTCTCTCGGGCCCTTTTTCTCCTTCTCCTGGATTTTCTCCATGAACATTTGCTCCCAGTCCAGTTGAACTCAATGCAAGTTTTCCCGCTGGCAGAATTAGTCTCTAAATATCCTCCCCTCCACATCCTAACTGCAGCCTTTTTTTCTCCACTCTTCTCCAGCTTTCCCTCAGCATCACATTTGCTTCCAAATACCTCACTCCTTGTCTCCAGTGACCTTATCAATGGCCAAAATCAATGAAAAGACACCTGTAATCCATAGCAGGCATCTCGCACAGAAGGATGTAAGCCTCTAAAAATCCCTGCTCAGTTATAAGCACAAAATACAGAAAACAAAACATATACTGTTCAGCTGAGCCCTGAAATGTTTTCATTACCTGAAATCTTCTCCCATTGGCTACTGAAAGGGGAAGAGAAAATTTCACTCTACTCAATGAACACAGGAAAACTCTCTCAGCTGGCAGCTCGTGAGCTCTTGCAGGGATAATTCAGGTCACTGACATAACACTGAGGAATACATCCAGCTACTGAATAAAAGCCATGATCAGTCATGTCAAGAAACATCTGTCACTGTTTAAAATTCTAAGGAAATCATTCATATACCAACTAGCTAGTAAAAGCTAGTTATACTACTGATAGCTAAAAACTCAGATTTCCTACAGCACTTGGTAATCACATTATACAATATATTACATGAACTAAATTAAAAACATGAATGACATTCTTCACACATTATATAATGACCTATATATCGTTATGGGTCTCATGAAATATCCACTTGGAATTTGCCTTAGCAGAGGCCACCTTTAAACTGTTTTTATCAGCTCGGAATTCTTGATTGGATATTTGTAAATGTTATTGCTCACAATGCAAACAGAAAGCAGTATACCTAGAGATTTATTTATTTACACTGCCTACATGTTCACTTAAAATCAGAACTTGATGCTGTCCTGTGGAAATCCCAGATTGACTTTTTCCCATAAATGTTGCTAATAGAGTGGTTATATACATTTCTCACTTAGCAAACCAAACATACAGTGTTATTCTTAAAACTGCAGTGTAGGGAATCAAATCCAAGTTTTATGCCAGTCAACAGCAACTCCCCTCGCCTCCAGAAACAATTGGAACAAGCCAACTCTGGAACCAATAATAAGATAGGTCAAGAAATTTTTGGTATGAGAGCTCTGGCAACCCCATTCCTTTGATATTTAACATGAGTTCCAGTAAACACAGGAGGGTTGCTGACTGGAATGAAGCAAACAGCACTGGCACATAGCCTTCCAAATTTTACATTATTTTATGAGAAGTCTAAATGCTAATTTGCACAATTATGAATCAACAACAGCCATTCATTTCAGCCTGACTGTCATCAGGGTTTTAATGGAACTGACATGTCAATAAAAATGTGAAAAGTAACTTTAAAAAAGTTAAGGAAGAGACATCCCCAGTCCGCCAAACTGAACATGGTTCCAGCAACACAAATTAAACCCTAATATATAAATGGCAATATAACAAAAGTAAAACATGTATGTGGCAGAGATTACTACAACCTTGTGTATAAGAGCTAAAATATGTGACACTTAGTGACCAACAGAGATTTGGCATCCAGCCCTGATCTCAGAATTGCTGGTATTTGCTCACATCGTCTCCCCTCCCAGAGCGACCTGAGTACAAATCACATGGTAGGCCCAATATGTATCAGCAGCTCAAGATTTATTTGGTTCTTGAGGCAGGTCTGTAGCCAGATGCATTAGGAGCTGTGGAGGGAATACCCAGAGTGAGAAAACTGAGGTACAAAAGTTCCCTGGTGTTCAAGAGAGTTCCGAAATGCTTTGTGGCGTTTATTGAGCCAAGACTTTCCCTGCCTCCAGTGGGATTTTGGCAGAGAAAATGGTCTGAATGCCTAAAGTGGGGTTAATTCCCAAAGGTGGTTCTTTAATTTAAATGTAAACTCTTAGAAATCACAAAACCCCTCTCAGGAAAGGTTCTGTGCTAATTCCTCTCTCCTAGCCAGCGAAGCTGCACTCAGAGGAGCATCTATTGCTGCTTACTGCTGAGCATCCCCAGATTCTGAGGAAGTCAAGTCATCAAATTAATAAAGTAAAGAGTAATGCCTAAAACCAGGGGAGGTTTTGAGCCTCTCTGTTGACCAGGAACTGCTGTTATAATAGAAGCTGCCCTGCTGAAGAGAAGAGACAGTCAGTGCAGGTAACCAGAGCCAGCTTCCACTGCGTGGGCCCAATCCTGTTCCCACTGAAGTCCATGGCAGAACTCCAACCTGTTTAATGGGAATGGCAACAAGCCTTCTATCTATTTAATATAAATGAAGATATTCATCTCCTCTTTGACATATTTTGGGCTCAAAGCCATTGGCTGACACTTGTTTGGTTCTCTGCATGTATGTGACTCATGGGATAATATAATGCCTGATTTCCATTCTGCCAGACCTGTCTTTCTCCGTGGTTAACTATTAATTTCAGAGGCAAGATGCAATACTGCAGTAAAATAGGATGGTGTTAAAGTAAGAAAATTGCACTTAAATACTGAGAGTAAATGAATCAGATTCCATTTGTGAGGATTCCCCTCCAATTAAAGGGGTATACCCCCAGAGTCCTGAAGACATCACCCCATTGCTCCTGCACCGAGAGGCACTTTGTGGAGGTCTCTAGCAAAGCACTTGGCAGACAAGGCAGTGTGAACACACTTACTGCCTTTACCCTGCCGGGGGTAAACCTGAGGAGCAACCTGATAATGGACAGGACATAAAAAATCTGTATTCCAAACAGTTGGGTGTCTTTCAGGCTGCCCACACAGCTTGGGTTACTCTGGATATACAGCTGCTCCATCAGCTGAGCATATGCTGATTTTCCACCAAAGCTGTAAACTTTTTGGGATAAGGACAGATTTTCTCTCTGGATCCATAGCCTAAGTTTGAGATACTAAGTAGTACCATAAAAAAAAATTCATGATATAGTGTGAACTGGAAAGAAATATCTGAACAGATTTTCTGGTTCTTCTGAAGTTTCTTGTGATATGTATATTATCACTAAGTGTTTTGTAGGCTTTAAAATCCAGTTAACCCCAGTATGGTACAGCAAATCACACTCCAACACTGATATTTGGGTGGCGTTTGTATGGGATTTCGTGTGTAAAAACACGGATTTCACCATAGGGGAAGAAAGATACACCTAAAATCTGAGATGTCAGTGTATTAAACATTAGTTTTTGCTTAATCTGTTATGGCAGGAGTGGGCATGGGCCTGTTTCTCCACCTTTTACTCAGACATTTGCCATTCTTTTCACCACTGAATTAGGTCAAACTCAATTCAACCAGTAAATCCAAACCACTAAACACAAAGCACCTGCTTTCTCCAAACAGCAAAGCATCTCAGACTGCTCTACTTCAGTGTAGAAATTCATTCCTGTCCTCCAACCTCCTGAAGCAGGTGGATGAGGAAAGCTCCTCAGGGGCAATTCATCCATTGCAGCAGAGAAAAACAGAAGTCTGAGAAATCTTGACATTCCTCTGCCACCCCCAACGTGCTGCAGGACTTTGCCATGGTCGTGAGCAATGTCTCAACTCTGTACACAGTGCTAGCAGACATCTCCTCCCTTCCTCCCGAACACTCGCTCAGCCTCCCAGTCACTGCCCACTCCCACACCTCACCCCTCCGTGTCCCCAGCCCCTGTCTGGGACTGGCGAGGGTCAGGGGTGGAGAAGGAAGGACTGCACAGCCCCACTCGTGTGGCAGGACGGGCTGGCAGCATTTCACCAGTGCTGCGTAGGAAAGGAACAGGATCAGCAGGAAAACCAAAAAGCCACCCAGCAGTGGTGCAGACAAATGTCACTGAGTGTATACACCCACTGCACCCTCCCAGAGCTGGAGCTGCTCAAGCCTTGGCCATGCCAGCCTAGTGTCGGTGCAGGGGGGGGGTGTGGAGGGAGATGAGTGGCAATGCCACATGTGAGAGCTGTCCCTGCCCACAGTCCTGCCACACTTGCCCATGTGCACCCACAGCACCTCAGGGCAGCCTGCCGTCCTACCCTGCAGCAGCACTGACTGCCTGCTCTTCCCACAGCCCTGTGCTGGCCCAGAGGTCCCTTCCAGCCCCAAGTGTCCTGGGATATTTGGAGTAGACAGTGCATAAAGTCCTTTCCACCATGCAGTGTGTATAGAGCACGCCTATACACTGCTGCCACAGGCAATGCACGGGGTCAGGTGTGAGCCTGGAGCGCTGCAGTGCCACTGGCTTCGACCCTGGGGCTAAGGCAAACACCCCTGGACACGCCACTGGGAGAACCTTTTACTTCTGGGCAAAGACTTAGGGACTTTTTGAAGGCTCAGCTCTGTGCCAGGGTTCAGTCTGAAAGCAAAAAATGCAGATATGCAGCTGGGGAGGGCTGGGAGGGCGGTGCCAAGGCAAAAAGCAGGCTGCAAAGAGCACTGAGAGGCTGCGAAAAGCCCAGTGCTGAGAGAACTTTTCTGTCTAAGCCACGACTGAGGGCCTTGTCGAAGGCTCAGCCTACAGTTAGGGTTAGGATTAGAGAACGCTGCTCATTTTGGCACTGTGTTTAAGGCAAGTGTCTCTAAACACTCTTCTGCTATCAATAATTTACCCTTCATGCTATTCCAGGGCATTCTGTGTTTATATAACTATTGAAACACCTATGTGGTAGATAGGTGATCTTAATTTTGAATCATAGAATGGCTGATTCTTCTGCCACTAAAGACTAGTTTAATCTACAGTTCATTTAAATTAATGGAAAAATCTGCTTTGTCTGGGGTCATAAATGATTTGCTGAAACCACACACACACGGTGAGTCACAGTTCAGAACATAACTCAAACGACCAGGACTGTATTCCCATGCTCTAACCACTAGATTACAGTCCCTCCCACATATACCCTGCAATAATCTTTGCTCAAACGATAACAGCATTTCCCCACTTTACACGTTGGACAGCATTACTGAGCAAGGCACATCCTACCCAACGGGTGTACTGCTCTGCAGGGCTGGGGGAGGAAGCAAACACGAGTTAAAGTCATTCATTTCGCCCAACACCACTAGAACTTAACTCTCTCCTTGGAAAACCACCAGCTCTGGACCCCCCGATTTACATCGAACTGAGAAGTGAAATCCCTGATCCCGATCTGCATTTATCTTTCTCGCATCGCGGGCAGCGAGTGCTGGCGGAGTGACCACGGTGGATTTCGGAGGGGCAGCCTCACCTTCCCTCCCCTCCACAGCCCCGTATGAGCCCACCGGGAGGGGGCAAAGCCCGTCGGAGCGGTCCCAAAACCCCTCGGAGCATCCCCAAAGCCCCTCGGATTGGTCTCAAAGCTCCTCAGAGGGGTCCCAAAGCCCCTCGGAGCGGCTCCAAAGCCCGTCGGAGGGGTCCCAAAGCCAGGGGGGCGCTTCGGGAGTGGGGCACGTCCTGTGCCATGGCCAGCGCATCGCCGGGTCCCAGTGCTGTGGGTGCAGCTCTCCCTCTCCGGGGGCTGTGATTTCTGCAGGGATGTGCCGAGCCGGGACAGGAGCTGCAGGAGCTCGGCCGTGCCGGGCGGGTGTGCCCGGAGGGGACTGCTGGAGGGGACAGGGCTCGGGGCAGCTTTCCCGAGAGCAGCCCCATCCCGGGGGTCCCCGCTGCCCTCCTGCCGGGCACTGCCCCACCGCAGGGCCGGCCGCGGCCTCGGGGCAGCTCCGGGAAGGGGACGGCAAAGGGGACGGGTCGGGAGGGCCCTGCCGGAGCCTCCTCCCGGCTCCCGGCCGCCCCTCTGCCGCCGGGGCTCGCACAGGGGCTGAACCCGCAGAGGGTCCGGCCGGAGCCGTCCCGCATCCCCAGCCCCGCATCCCCCCCGGCAGCCCCGGTGAAGAGCGAAGCGAGGGGGGACTCACGGGCACACATCTGACACCGCAAGTGCTTAGGAAATTGCCGTTCTCTTTAAGAGGCAACCGCGTATTTGTTTCTCTGGGGCGAAAACCGGGGAGCTGCGCCCCACGGACAGGATGCTGCTCTGGAGGAGGAGGAGAGCTTTTGCGCTCCTGCTACAGGAAAAGGACTGGAAAGATGCATGGTTATGGTAGAATATATGTTGTTTATTTATGAACGTAACCAGGACTTCTGACAAACTTTATATGCAGTTCCCCCCCCCAAATTAAAAAAACAACAAACACCAATGTGTGTGCATATACATAGACGTATACATACCATACACACACACTGCACACACATACACACACCGCCAGCACTGTGCTCTGTCATGCTTTCAAACAGCTTCAGCCACCTTACTCTCTCTTGTCATGACTTACTTCAGTTGGACAAATTGTGCAGCCACAACACGAGGAAAAAACGCCCCGCATGGCTACCAGCACACCCTGGAAGGAGCCTGTTTGTTTGTTTGTTTTTCTCTCACCCTGGGAGAAGTTCCAGAGTCCAAAGGTGCTGCAGCACCAGGGACAAGCCTCCTCGCCCCACCGCCGGCGTCCTGCAGCCCCTCAGCCCGTGCCCCCTTCCAGGCACCCCTGCCTTGGGTTAGGAAGCCACAGCCAGTATAGGACAATGTGAAGAAGGCAACACACACTCACACTCACCCATCCACACAAATAATAAAATAACGTTGCAGCACAAGGGCATAGTCTCTGTCACCAGATAAGAAAGTTGTGTGATGGCAAAGATCTAAGTAATGCAATAAAAATAAAGTGTAGCTAGTATACACGGAAAGGCTTTCACATTACATGAGGCACAGCTTGGACGGACAGAGACTTGGAGAGGAGCTAAATGTCCTGGAATAAAGCAAAATACACTGAAAGTTCATAGTAAATACCCGCATCGATAGGTATTTATTCATTTGTGCTTCGCCACGTCGTGACATACAGTACACTGCTGCTCTTTCTTTTGCTGGAGGGAGCTCACCACACACTCTACAAGCTGCTGCTCCATCAGTCCCAGGCTGTCCATCGGCCCCGTAGCGGTGGTGGCCCCCTGCCCCTCTCCCAGCCAAGGCAGGGCACAGGGCTCGGCAGAGGCAGCCCAGCCAGGCTGGGACAGTCCTGGCAGCAGTCTAGCGGCTGCCCCACACCTCAGTGCTCCAAACACATGTCCAAACACTGCATGTCTCTCAGCCTCAAGTCCTCTTCTCTTTGCTGGCATCCCCACGGCTGCTCCTGCCTGCTGAGCTGTAGGCCAGCTGGGGAGGCCTGGTGGGACACCCCAGGCACCCCGACACTCCAGCCTCCACGTCCCTCACCCTTTTTCCTCGTGCCCTGCCAGGCTAGAGGACATAGAAAGCCACAGAGCTCCTGCAGCTGTCTTTTAAGGCACATCTGGATTGCTATGCGTGCTTTATTACTATTAATATTATTATTATTACTGTTATTTACCCTGTGTAGACACGTGGGCTTTTCAATTCTTCCTTCCCCTCGCCCTTCTTCTTAGAAAACCCACCATGTTTTCAGCTTACTCCTGTGTCATCCCTAAGGCACAAACCTTTTAATACTAGAGCTGCCTGGCTTCTTTGTATAGGTCGTGAATTGATAAAAAACAAAACAAAACAAAACAAAAACCAAACAAAGGAAACAAAACAAAAACAAAACCAAGCCAACCCCCCGTCCCCCTCGCCCCGGCACAGGGGCACATCAAGTATGTGTGGGCGGGCAGGGCAGCGCGGCCGGCCCTAAGCGCAGCTGCCCATGGCCTTCACCAGCGAGCTCTCGGGCAGCTGCCTGAAGATGCCCCGCAGAGTCTCCAGCTCCCGGGTGAGCTGCTCCACGCGCTTGCGGAGCCGCTCGTTGTCGGTGGTGAGCTCCAGCACCTTCTGCTGCGTCTCCACGTTGCGCTGCTTGGCCTTGTCCCGGCTCTTGCGCACCGCGATGTTGTTGCGCTCCCGGCGCACCCGGTACTCATTGCTGTTCTTGTCCACTGTCTTTTTGGATTTGCTGCGGTGGTCCGCGGGAAGCATCTTGAGGGTGCCCGCGGCGGAGAGGCCGCCGGGGGGGTGCGGGTGGTGCGGGTGGTGCGGGCTGGGCACGGGCGTGGGGGGCGGCGTGGGGTGCCCGGGCTGGAGGTGCATGGTGGTCTGTGCGCAGTGGGCGATCTGGTACTGCAGGTGGGACGGGTGCTGCTGCGGGGCGTGGTGCGGGTACAGGGCCGACAGGGCCGCCGACTTCACCTCCTCCTCCTCGCGGGGCTCCTGCTTGATGACCAGCGGCCGCAGCCCGGGCGCGGCGATGCGCTCGTAGAGCGGGTCCAGCTTGCCGTCCATGTAGCCGGGCACGCAGCCGAAGAGCGGCTGCTGGTGGTGCTGCTGCTGGTGCCCCGGCGCAGAGGCGGCGGCGCCCGCGCCGTGCATGCCGTGGAAGTCGAAATCCCCGGCCAGGATGGCCTTGGCTTTCTCCTGCTGCTTGCTGTGCTGGAAGAGGTCGGCCAGGAACTCGTCGTTGAAGGCGGCGGGGTCGATGTAGGCGCTGATGTCGATGGAGTTCTCGTTCTCGCAGATGTCGCCGAGCTCCGCGCCGCCCGCAGCAGGTGCCGCCGCCGAGGGAGCCTCTCTGTAGCTGTAGGCGCTGCCGGGCAGGGGAGTCTGGAGCTGGTGGTGCTGGCCGCTGCTCATCGGGGGCCGGGAATCGACCTCGTAGAAGTTGGCTTGCTCCATGAAGCACCTACAGTCTGCCGGGCATGGTGAAGGGCTTCTGCAATCCAGGTTTCGAGCGGGACGGCGGCGGCTCCAGCACTGCTGCGGCTCCCCGGCCCTCGGCACGGCTCGGCTCGGCTCGGCCGGAGCCCGTCCCCGGCCCGGCCCCGCTCCGCTCGCCGCCCGCCCGCCTGCCCTGTTGCTAGTGGGCTGCCGCGGTCCTGCCTGCCCTATATATACGGCCCGCAGCAGGGCCGGGGATCGCCCTCTAGTGTCCAACCTCCTGCTGGGAACCTTTGACCGCCGCGCACCCGGGTCCCAGCGCCCCGGACGGGCAGCGCCGACCTCCCTCCTTCCTTCCCTCCCTCCTTTCCTCCCTGCCTCCCTCCCTCCCCCGGGACCCGCGGGGAGAGCGCCCCGCACGCCCCGGCCCCGCAGCGGGCAGAGCTGCGGGCACCGCCCGCCGAGGAGGCTCCGGCTGATAAAGAGCCCGGGGAAGCGGCGTGAGGACTTTGGGCCCG
>WBMV01007468.1:224801-240733 GCA_013396655.1 Campylorhamphus procurvoides
GCGTGACGACTTTGGCCCCGCGGGGCCGGGGCCGCTCGGCGGGACAGAGGGGCCAAGGGCGGCCCGCACCTTCCCACCGTCCGCACCTTCCTTCTCTCCTCCCGCACCTTCCCTCAGCCCGCACCTTCCCACCGTCCGCACCTTCCCACCGCCCGCTCCTTCCCTCGGCCCGCACCTTCCTTCCCACCGCCCGCACTGTCCTACAGCCCGCACCTTCCCTCCTCCCGCACCTTCCTTCCCACCGCCGCTCCTGTCCCCCGCTGCCCGCTCCGTCGGAGCGCTCCCCGGCCGAGCTCCGCAGAAGAGTCTCAAAGTTCACCATCACCCGCGCGTCCTTGCAAACATTTGGCCAGCCGGGGATATTCGCCCCGTGGGGCCTGGGGGGTGTCCCAGGGCGCTGCCCCCGGCGGGGTCGCCCCGCTGCCCCGCATCTCCCCGCAGAGCCCGGCCCGGGGATGGGCAGGGGCGGAGAGACAGCTCGGAGAGACCCCGGTCTGGAGCGGGGAGATGCTGCCCCGCCTGCACGGGACAGCCCGAGCCGGGTCACCTGCGGGCCCCCCTCTCCCCCGGCCCGAATCAAGCAGGTACATTTAATGCCGGATTTCCCCAAATGCACACTCAGCAATGCCGAGCAGTGCCGGGCTGCCCCCGGGCCCTGACCCGCGATAAGGCAGCGCGGTGCCCCGGCCGTGTGCCCGGCCCCGCAGCGCTCCCAGCCCCTGTCTGCTGCGGGGTTCGGTGTTCCCGCAGCGTGGGGCTGCAGAGGAGCTGCACATCCCACCCCCGGCGGGTCCCCGCAGCACCGGCACCAGCCCCTGCCACAGCCACAGCCTCCCCTGGAGCCTCCGGTTCAAGATTCAGCCTGGGAGAGGGGGGAGCACGCAGGGAATTCCTCCTGCTGCCACCCCTCCAAGTTCCCAGAGAAGATGTCTCTGTCCCGCCCTGTGCCCAGGTGCTCCGCAGGGAGTCCCACGGGCATTCAGCTCTCCTGGTCCCGAAGGTCCCTTTGAAAGGGGCACAGGGAAGGGACAAGCCAAGGCCGCGGGAGCAGGTGCAGGCTGAAAATCGCTGCAGAAAGATCTGCAGGGAAAATGAATCAAACATAGCGATGGCTGGAGGAAAAAAAAAAGCTGCAATTCTTAGGCCTGGACGCTTTAGTAAAACAGAAAATAGTGATAGTAAATTCCTTGCTCAGAAGGGGGTTGACAGATTCCCTGCAATTAAAAATAATTGACAAAGTATTCAACAGGCAACAAAAGATGACAATGCACCAGGACCCCATGTTTTTGTTTCACACAATGCGTGTGTGAACCTCTGTTTCACAAGCAAACACAAGGCCAGCGCAGTCAGTTGGCTTTTGCACTCCACTGTCCTCTCAGGAGAATGGATTCTATAACTACAGCAGGGAAATATATTAATTTACAGACTGGAGAGTATGCTTTTCACTATCAACCAAAAAAACCCCTCAGTCCTAAATTGTTTTTATATATAGTCACTGTTTTCTAAAATTATGTGTCTTGGCTTCAGCACAGCAGCAGTGCCTCCCAGGGCTGATTCCACAGGGAGCTGTCTGAGCAGCCACAACTCTAGCAGGGACTCTGAACAAAGCACGATGCAGAGGAAAAGCCTCAAGTCGGTGACAGAGGTGAATTTTGGGTGTTTCAGAGTAGGCAGTAAAATGTCCCTGTCTGCACCCATCTTTCCAAATTGAGCTTGTTCTACTCAAGTGAACCCATTTCCAGAAAAGGGACAAGCCCAGAGCTGGACTTGTTGCATGGTGGGAGAAATGTCATCTGGAATAGAAGCTGGTAAGCAGTTTATACTCGGAGCTTTTGAGGAGCCTTATTCAACTCTGAAGTCAGCAGAAACATGGAATAGGCCATGGATATTTAAAATGAAAGGTCAGTGCTGCAGGAAACAACAGAAGGATAACTAAAAGAAAGCAGAAGCATATAACTAAGGTTGTCATTTAATAACAATACCTACGCCTCTTTAGTCTTTAAAATGCTCTCACATTTTATAATCATTCTGAAATTAAGGCCTAACCACATATTAAAAAAAATTCAAAGTAAATCAGAAAGTTTAGGATCAGATTCCATTCCTAATTACTGTAATTAACAAACAAGTCCCCACAATTTAAGGACTGGTTTGCTCAGTCTTTCTTTTTTTTCTACATAGACCCTTTTTATCTAAGGTAAGAACTTTAAAATCGTCTCTTTTTACATGAAAACAGAAATTCCTCTTCAATTTGTTTTAATACTGTATAAAAAGGTGTTCCCTGACTTAGCAAATAAGGCATATATTTGTCTTTTTGTTGTCCCTCCTTCTCTGAGGACAAATAAAATGTTCAGAACGGGATCATCCCCAGACAAGCACTATTGCTTATTTCTACAGCGACTGATAGCAGGTATTTCAAATCTGGAAGAGCAAACTTGTTCTCGTTGCTGCAGTGACACGAGCCAGGGAGCTGATTTACCTCTGAGAGGAAGGATGTGTGTTGCATGCTATGGCTCCCCGAAGCAGCACTGTCAACTCTTGAGGGTGCTATTCTTCCATCTCAAAGCAGACCTCTCTGTCCAGAAGCTCGGGGAGACCGAGAGAAATGCTCCACAATTTGAAACAGCACCGAGTCCTCTGTACAAAGTGAGCTGCACTGCTCTCTGCTAAGGGAAGGAAGCTGAATAGAAAAGTGTAGTTGTGAAGGAATGTGAATATCTCTGTACTTTGTATAAGTGCACTTGTGAATATTAAGAATTTTTAATTGCACTGGAATGCTGAAGTCTCTTCATTTTACCTGAACTTCGTTCCTGTGCTGTTCTCAGGCCTTTCAGTCCCATGGGCTCCAGAGCAGGTTACCTGGCTGCAGGATGCAGGCTGGCTTTGCAGGCTGTGTGGGAGCACAGCACTCTGCTTGCTGATCCAACAGCCCAGCAGTTTGTACAGAACACGGCATGTGGCAGCCCTGGGAAGAACCAGAGTGCTACTGCACGTTTATTTTACTACCTTGTTAAACTATTTCAGTGCTACTGACAAAGCTCCAGACACAAAACTTCTTGGGGTGAATGACAGCAACAGCCCAGCCTCTCCTCTCTCCCAGCTGCAGAAGAGGTGAGGGGAAAGGAAACCAATTTGGCTGGGGCAGAGATGGACTCTGGAGCAGAAAGGACAGGATGGCTGTCCTGGGAGTGACAGGGGGACATTACCCTCAGCTGGGTGTAGTGCTGTGCCCTGAGGGCTCCTGGGGGGTAGGCAGGGACAGAGCAGCAGTGGTTCCCTACACGAATAAAGAGCTGGCAATCTACCATCGTACTTGCTGTGGTGTACTGAAACACAAACACCTCCCCTCTCCTGTGTTTTCTGCCCCAGGGAGGAAAACATGATACTGAACAGAAAAACTGCCACCCGTGACAATTTTCAAAGGAAAAGACTTTATATGCCAAAGCCTTGGAGGCTGGTAGATCAGTGTACAGCATTGTATGATAAGTCAACCAGAACCTTCCCTTCAGCTGGGGACTGCTTATCATTTTTTTAATGTGCTTTTTGGTCCAACAACAGATAATTTAATGGCTTATCATTGCAGCTTTTCTTCTTTGGAGAAACACTGTTTACAGCTCCAAGATGAAGCAACTCAAATCCATGCTATGCTCTTCTTCCTTTTCCCCTTGTCTTCAGGGTCTCTGTGACCGTGTCCACAACTCTTGCTGTCCTTGTGCTCCACTGACTTCTGGCTCTTCTCCTGAGAGCTCAGTCCTTTGCAACTTCCAAGCTAGCTGACCAGGAGCATCTTTTCACTTCCATTTGCCTGATTGTTGCTCACCTCCATTCAAATGGCCCTCACAGCCCCATCTGTTTCCAGCTTGTCACCTGTAACCTTGTACAATCAGTCTGTGAAGTTGTGCTTATCTGTTCACAATTCTTGCATGGTTAATGAGCCATTGCATACACACTTTCTTCCTTATAATCAGGACCATATTTCACTGACCATATCCATGGTGCCCAAAATATTCCAAATGCTTTTCAGATACAGGATTAAGTTCTGTTCCAAAGAATATACAGTTGAAATTCCACCACCAAAAAAAAAGTGATAGTGTTGCTCCTCACCTCTCAGTGTACTGTTTTCTTCTGCAATATTAGGTCATCACCTTTGGCTCAAGACTTGCACAAATGATGTCATGGTATTTACAGTTCCCCTGCTGGTTTGCATCAGTTATCCCTTTGCTCAATATTTGGCCTGTCCACAAATCACTCATTCTCTCTCTCTAGTCTTTTACCTCTGGTTAAATAATTACCTCCCTTCTTTCACACCTGAATTTACTTTTCAATCTTCTGTCTACCTTACCAATTTCAATGATTTCTCTCACCATTCTCTCATTATCTTTCATTCATTCATGTTACCCCTCCCTGGATGATGCAGCAGTGTTATTTCTCTCTATTTCACAGTTCCAGAGCTGTGAGATGGCACAACTTGCCAAGGCCATAGAAGAAACATGGCAAAGCTGAGAATTTCATCTCTCCTATGCCCTGAGCCAGTATCACCACCAATGTGCATCTCCTTTTACCTCAAAAGACTTTCAAAAAAAAGATGAGATAGGATAGCTCAGGCTTCATCACTCTTTGTAAGTAGTTTGCACTGTAGAGGTCATTTTGTATCTGCAAAAATAAAATAAATGTATTTATATGACAGAAATACCAAAGTGTGTTAAGCATTTTACAGAAGTAAAGACATGTTTTGCTACACAAAGGATGTACAATCAGAAGAACAAGATATGAGAAGAGAGCAATGGGACTTGAAGAGGAAGACCAGCTTATAAAAATAGTCATAATGATGTATTAATGCATGACACATCCTGTCACAAAACTTAGTCCTTGACATGGA
Organism: Campylorhamphus procurvoides; assembly: GCA_013396655.1. Classification (NCBI taxonomy): domain Eukaryota; kingdom Metazoa; phylum Chordata; class Aves; order Passeriformes; family Dendrocolaptidae; genus Campylorhamphus; species Campylorhamphus procurvoides. The sequence goes on from WBMV01007468.1 coordinate 229,678, forward strand.
ATATTTCTGTGTTCTCAACCAACTTACTCCCCTTTAGGGGAGATTGTTACAAGGATCAAAATTAAAGAGTAAAAATGTGGTAAAAGGTTACATTGTGTAGTAAAAAAAAAAAAAGCCTCATGCAGTCGTTTCGCAGGTGAACACCTCTCTGAATCCATGGCAGACTTCAGCATGAGGCCTCTCCAAGAACTCAAGGGTCTGGTGAGCTCCTTCCACGTCTCTTGCAGTGAAGCTCTTGTGTGATTCACAAGTCAGGCACTGGGGTAACCTCACCAGCAGTGGCTCACAGGTTTTGATTGCCAGCCTGCAAATATTCAATGCTCAAAGCATCTATGGAATTAAGGACTAAGACGTGGAAATATGAAGACAGTACACCCTTGGTGCAACCCTTCTTTTATTAATGTCACAAAACATTTAACTTCACTGGCAGAAAGTTTTGGGAACACACTTTACTCATATTTTAAAATGTCAGGCTTTATAAATATTGACTCTATACTAAGAGAAAGCACTTTTAATGCTCAGTGTGGATGCTGTATCTGACAATATGAGCTAAACTCATCTTTCTCTCATTATGCCACTTCCAGCCCAGGGATTACTGGCATGAGTAATCTAAGCAGGAGTTGTCCTACTAAATGAAAAATGTCAATGGCAGCGAGAGCAAAGGGAGTCCCAAGGAAGCTCTGCGAAGTTCTCAAGAGTCACTCAGTGACACCACCAGTGAATCCAAACCATGATCAAAGCAACCACCAGCACTGGGGAGCAACAGGCACGTAAAGGAAGAAATCAAGTCAGAGGCAATCTCATCTTGAAAAGGATTGCAGTTGTCTTATCAATTTCAAGCTAATCATAGTGACACTTCTGGCAGCAGAACTTCCCTGTCTCTCCTCAAAATACCCCCTGCACAGAGATGAGGCAGCTTACACTGAGGAGCTGGCACAGTGCTGAAGTTCCCATCTGCATCACACTGACCCTACAGAGGGACTAACACTGCAGAAGGACTGACCCTGCAGGACTCACCAGCTCCCCTGGCAGGTGACATGAGACACAGCCCTTTATTTCCTGCAGGCGTTCCAAAGGTCACTTGAAAACATCCAGAGGAAGAACCTGCCACTTCTGCCTGCTGGGTAACACCTACTCTGCCTTCTAAGCCTTCACAGAAAGAGAAGTTGCACACAGTAACATTGAGTACCCCAGTCCTGTTCATAAAAATAAAGAGATGTTAATCACCATTGCATGGGTTCCCCAAGGCCTTCATATTTACTTTTTTCTTTGTTCAAACTGGAATCTTACACTTTAGATAAAACAAATCTTAATCTTAAGTGAAATAAGAGTTAATCACAAAGGAGGTGAGTCTAACAATCAGTAGGTTTCTCCTGAAAGGATCACAGACACATAACAATCTAGAATCTAAACTTGTAAGGTTACAAGGACATTTCAAAGGTTTGGAGGAAAACAGGGCAGGCTACTTCAACTAATGTTGCTTGGAACAAACCATTCCTTCTGCTTAGTGTTTAAAGGTGGCTGACAGCTGAGCTACAGAGTGATTAAAAATATTATCAGAATCCATATGAATAAAATCAGAAGGCTTCTCTTGATGGAAGCCATTGTATTTTCTTTATTCATTTTATAGAAGCATAGAAGTATTTTGTCTGCAATAATATTTCAGAAAGTAAAAAGCCAGTGACAGTGCTATGCTGTTTGCAAGGTATTTGGGTATCTAAATCCTCATAAATAATACTGAAAAGGCCCTGCCCTTCAGGTAGGAGGAAGCAACAATGTCTTGTGATTTCCCTGGCCATACAGTTAATAGTGAAGCTAAGGGTAATCAAGGCTAATCGTTCAGCAAGAGCCCAGGGCTCAGAGATTTCTAATTCCAAACAAAAACTCCTTACAAACTAGTGTTTCTAAGGAAAAAATGAACCAGCTACGAAATGAGCTCCCATACTGCAAAAATGTCTGTTTTTTTCCCCTGTTGCTGTAGTTAAAGATAGGAAGTGGGAATAAGCTTTTGGACTCGAAATTATTCTCTTTGAATAATTCCATCAGGCCTAAATTATTAAACTAGATATTAATTTTAATTGAATGATGTAGTATATTAATATGAGCATAAATCTTACATTCCTTGACAAACATCAACGTTCAAATTAATAGGGAATATGACCAGTACAAGCTGCTCACATTTATGACATAAATGTGGCAAACATAAAGTGAAATTTAACTTGGCAAAGTAAAATTTAATTTTAGAAAAATAACTCATGTATTCTTTAAAACAGGCAAATTTTCCAGATTTCTAATTACAAGTTGCACGGTTCTAAAACAAATTCATGCAACATGTTTTAGTGCTGGGTGCTACAATTCCTGATTTTTTTTTACTAAAAAGGAAGATGACAATTTAAAAGCCTGCATGCCACAGAACCCATAGCATGGGAATGCTGGCTCCATGCTGGTTGCCTGCAATCTGACACTCAGCTGTCAAAAGAGAAGGACAGGAAGGTGTAACTTGGCACAGAACCCTTTCAGAGAAACAACCACTGAGAGTTACCACAGCCAGCACAGCATTTAGGTTGGATAAGACAGTACAGCTGATAGTGGGTCAGTATTTTCCATTTAAAAAGGGACTATTCCACACCAGCATGAACCTTCTGGGACTTTTCAGAAAGGCTTAGTAGGTGGAAGTATTTATATAACTAAGTGCAGGTCTTATGGATCGTTGACATTTAACATTTACATTTAACTTAAGTTGTCGAGAGATCATTTGCATCTATGGTAAGGTCTAGACCACATGAGAATGACTTTTCTCCTTTATTAGTAAACTGAAATAAACATCGCTTACCCAGCCCAGGGTGTTGCTGATAAAAGTCTGAGGCTCCCATTTCCTTCTCTTTTATGGAAGTTCAAGACACTGTGGGTCTCCTAACTACAGCTGCCCTCGTGCATAGCCATGCAAGCTCAGCTGCTGATTCCACTGGATATGCAAGGACTTTTGCCAATGTTTGATGAAGACAATCAAACCCACAAACAAATGTATGTGTCCCTATTCAGAAGAAAGGCTAAATGTTCATACCGTGGGAAATGCTGCAGGTAGAGCTCAGATCTTCTGACACACCAACTGCAAACTCAGTCTGCAGAAGCCAGACTTTGCCCCAGTGCCCCTTGCCTGTTTGTTTCAGTGGGTTCAGAGCTACTCAGTCAAATCTCCCTTGCAGCCCTGAAATGCCTCTAAGTCCTTGGACCTACATATTTTCATCACAACCGTCTGGTTGTAGAGTATCAGAATATGTGACGTATCAGATGTTAAGCCTACTGAAAATCTTTCCAGAACTCTATTAAAACCACTCACAAAGCAAAAGCATGCAGCTCTTCAGTTTCCCACAGCTCAGCTCCCAATGCTGCTACAGCATGGGCTGTCTGAGAGCTGTCTGTGAACTATCACCAAAACTACAGCCACGGGTACTGTGCCTTACCATGAGCAAAGGCAAGGACACAAGGGCTGTTTCAGACTGTGCTGCAGTACTCCTTACTAAGGCCAGATGCTGGCATGTCTCTATATTAAGTCAGTGTTCACATAAAGGAAACATTTTGTTATAAACTGTGCTTAAGGCATTGGCATTTGTGCCCGAGGTTTTTATGGCACCAGCAAGGCACCCCATCCCACGTTAGCAGTACAGAAGTCTCTCATAGCTGGAGTTCCCTGGGACTGGTTACCTGTGTGCATATTCCTGCTAGTACACATCCACCTGTGTGCACTCAGCCTTGTCTTCATTTTGTTCACAGGGAGGAGAAAGGCCACCATGTGCATTACTCCCTTTGTCCCACCTGCTGAGACCCTCAATGTCAAAGGGCTTTTCACAAGAGGAAAAAGAGGACATGAGGTGAAAGTTCACATAAGCAAACATACCTTGAAGCTTCTCATTTCCTGGTAAGCAAAGTCCTTTTCTCCAGCTGCCCAACCACATTTCCACCAGGACTGCAGGTGACTTAAAAGCAAAGCCTGTACCCCCTCGAGAAGGGCCTCAAAAACCCAGATAAGCAATTGTGACTTTTACCACATTCATTATGCACTTTGAAGGTTTCTAGCATTGTGCACACCTTGCTGATGTCCTCTTTCGAAGGTGTATGTTCAGCAAAGATTGGGACTGCAGCAAAACAGTCCTCAGGGATGCTGCTGTGCTTTGGTAGAGCAAGTCTCAGTCTCTGCCAGGTGGCTGCTGCCAGTATATTGGTTGCCAGTGCACATGCAGCTCTGGGAGTCCCTGAGAGCAGGTTCAATGTTTTGAAGTGTTCTGTGTTGCCATCTACTTCTCCTTTGCATGTTACTCTATTTTCACAGACAGGTTGTTCCAATCTAAGTCACTGACATCAACTTTGTAGTAATATAGTTGAGCCTGGATTCTCTCTTCAGGCAGGATTCTTGATAACTTCACTTGGTGTCTTACTTGTGTAAGAACTTCTGATTGAATAAATCATGCCTGATGCAGAAAAAGCCCACACAATGGCTAAACAACTCAGAATGAGGAGACTTTCCTCTGGACAGAGATTTGCCAAGTTGATTCTGGAGGTCAGTGATGTGCACAAACATGACCTCAAAGGACATGCTAGTGATGGAGGGAGCACAAAGCTTCTCCTGACTGTCTCAGGGAAATCTGATCTAGTTACTGCTGAGAGGAGAGAAAACCACGAGTCCTTCTCCAGTGACATTGATGTCCCTGGAACATACTATGAAAGTGGCTCTTTCTACAAATTTGGCTGCAGTGTTTCTATTCAATACAAACCTAGACTGTGTCTTGTAAATTCACAATGAGAGAGATATTCAGATGCCTGCAAGTGTAAGGGTAATTGCTTTGTGCTTCTGGGAGTCTGTATCATGTTCAAAGGTTGGCAGAGCCGAAGAGCAGAGAGCTGTGCCCCACTGTTTCTTTGGAACTGGCTTCCATTTCAGGAGGCAGAAGAATTAGAAACAGTTAACTCACCAAATGCAAGGAGTCAACTTTCTGGAAGGAAGATGGCACTGCTGAGGTAAGCACTTACCTTCTTTTCTGCAGGGGACAGAGATAGACTCGACTTGCCTGTATCAGTCACTGATTATCCAGTCTAAAATTCTCCAAGATGTTAGTAGCAGGAGGCCAAGGACAGACATATTTTGTACAATCATAAATAACTCATTTTCTATCCACTTCTATGAACAGAAGTGAGACGGAGTAGACAATCAGATGGAGTGTCTCTGCCAGGTGCCAGACTCTCTGTTTCGTGTTTCAAGTGGCCCTTCATTGAGCTTTTTATAGTATTTCAGAGCTCATATAGGCTGCAGGGAATAACAAAGCCACTGATAAAATGAAGTTTGTGTCCTCATCCTCCCAACACCGTGAGACCATGAACAAAGCTATGCCTCTCCAATTTCATGGCTTTCTGGAAGGATATTTATTTTAGGCTTCTGTTCTGAAGAACCATTTTGAAGTCTGAATAAAATTCATGCCTAAAACTATTTACTCTTCTTGATATCACAGGACTAAGGTAAAGTTCTTCACTAGAGTATACTCCGTGACAAATAATGCCCTAGTAATTATGGGTGGGGATTTTCATGCGGTGACTGATGATGCCTTGGAAAAGAGCCATGGCACCGTGCATTCAGAAGCTAAGCTATCTAAATCCTTGCAGGCCTCATTTATGCTTTTGGGAATATAGGACAGGTGTGGCAGTTACTAAACCTGGATACTTGAGAATTCACCTCTTATTCCCAGGTGTGGGCCATTAATTCTCGCTCAGACTTGTTCAGTTCTAACAAGTCTCTTTTGAACCAGATTTTATATGTGCACATATACTGACACAATAAATGGCATTTTCCTTTCAATCAATATATCTACTTTGTTTTTACTCATCTTTAGCTATGCAGTCTCATCTTACCTAACATTTTTACATATGCATGGCAGCAAACCCCCAAAATGATCAGTGGCAGTCTACAAATCCCTGTCACATTCCGTAGATATGAGAAGACTTGCAGTTTGCATTGTTTAGTACAATTACTGAAGAAACTTGGCTCAAACTCAAGCCAAGCCAAATGAAATTCACAACAAAGGCTATACTAAGTTTAATTGGATCACTAGACATCAGAGCAAAGCCAGAGAACACTCAAACACAAACACATGTTTGTAAAATCCTGTAAAAAACTGTAAAGGAACACGGTGCTCATTCTTTTTGATAGATGATCTTCCAGAAATCTAAGACACCTTGAGGTGACACATGTAGAGCCCCCTCCCAGACCAGGCTTTCTTCAGGGACACACTTGGTATTTTCAAACTCACACACCTACAGGAAAGCTTCTAATTCCATGTTCTGATATTTCCTTAGAAGGTAAGACAGTAGTAACCTCTGCTGCTTCACTCACTTCTAAACGTCTTGTGGCTACTGAACATGAATGTATATCTGGTTATCTTTACATACCTAAATCTACTGGTCATCTTCTAAGCAGTCCTCTGGAATAGGGTGAAGAGACAGGACAGTGTATGTTAAATTATGAAATAACACACATTTTTTATGTGCAGAGAATTGCCACAAGATAACAAAGGATTAGTCAGGGTAATGAGATGTCCTTCTACTTCCAAATCCCTCAAGAAGCCATTGCTGTAATGGTACACTTCTCAGATCAAAGTGTCATCTGGTGAAATGGAACACTGGTATTGGAGAACCTGAGCTGGTTTGGCTTGAAGCACAAATTCCTGACAGCATGACAGCATAGGCTGAGTAAGAGTTTCATTAAAATATAAATTTATCATCAACATGTATTTTATAGCTACGAAAGAGAAGACTCTGACACGTGACTGCTGAAGAACCCAGCCTACTAACCAGAATACCACCCAAAAAAGTGAAACCTGCAAAAATGGGCACACCTTTACCTCTGCAGCTGGCTGATTCTAAAAGTGCTTGCTAAAAGTTTCTGATTAAAAAAAAATTAACTTCCTGGTCACAAAAATATGGCAATTAAGAAATCAAGTGTCAGGGCACCATGAATGCAGAGTCTACCTAAATGAAACCAGTTCATCAGGCATGAAGTACCAAAGTTCTCATTCCCCTTCAAATTGGAGAGGAAATGGGAACAGCTGGAGCTGGAGAGGAGCATGGCATGTAACACCTATAAAAGGGACAGCTTGGGTTTCTAGTAAAAGCACATATATCATCAATGCATTCGTTTTCTACTGTGTATATATGATGTGTATCTCTCATTGATACACTGTACTTTTCAGACACTGTAAGGCTTCTGTGTTAGCCTGATTCCCTTTGCCATCACCTCATAGCCTGCTGAAGTTGTGGAGGAGGAACAACTCCCTGTTACAGGGGTTTTTGGCCTCCTTCATTTTATTCTGTCCATGTAATTGAGTTAATCTATTTTCAGAAGCCAGTATGAGTAACTCCAGATATCTAGATAACTTTAATATTTTATGACTGCAAATAAGAGAATCACTACTGGAAGATGCAGAACTAGAAACTGGAAATACTGGGTTACAAGACTTTTTAGCTGCACAGAGAGAAAGAATTTTTCACTGGATTTTTCCTGCAAATGAACTCCAGGCAGTGTGACAATGAAATGGATGTTTGCTATTAGAACAGATTGGTTCCTTTCTTTACTTAGTATTTGCTAGAACAAAAGCTCTGTGGCTTTCCCAGGCTGTAGTGAGTCAGTGCTAGAATTAGCAGTAGGATACTTGAAATAGCGATCACCACTCAGCAATGTTTCCTCTCCTTTCCCCTCACCTAGTCAAAAAGGCTACCTCTGACAAATCATCTATTAATAGATAAGTTTCTATCATTTAAATTATTAAATTGTATTGAAAAAACAAACTCTGTGCTTAAGAAGTATAAACTTTCCAAACAAATAGACAGAGCCATTCATGATGCTTTTTCTTTCTTTTTTTTTTCTTTTTTAATGTTGCCAGATTCCTGAGAAATGAAACTCAGCAATCCTTCTGCTTTCTGAAGCTTTAAGAGCCTCAGCTCTGCAAAATTTACATTTCTAACAATGGATTTTGGTCTTTTTGCGGGTCAGTCCAGAACACGAAAGGTAATTATTGTAATACCCAAATGCAAGGGCTGTTAAGAGAAGGGAGGTTTGCAATAATAAGATTATGGAAAACCTCTATTACAGACTTTGTATTTCTGTGATATTCCTGAATGAATGCCATCTGCTTGGTAAGCATAAGGAATGCAATCATACTGAGAGAGTCTTTCTATCCAGTTTTGAACAAATCTAGGTTGAAGGAATAGGGCTAGCAGTTACCAAGAAAAGGTTATATTTTTATATAATTCACTGCATTTGCCCTTAAATACATCTCAGTGTTCAGCACAGCCTGGAATTACATGTTTTTACCTAAGGGGCCTATTTATTTACACCTGTAAAATATATATACAAATATATTTCTTTTCCTCTCTGCTGAATCTTGGGAGAGAAATGACTGATTTCTGCTCTAGAATTCAAAGGCATGGTTGTTAGACCAGAGTGAATAACGACCCAGCAGCATCATCTGTGAAGAGTAAACTTTTAACCATCCAGTGAAGGCTTATCCATGAGGGAAATAGAGGCAAATAATGGAGTGCTTACACAGTAACATATTTTTAAATGTGGAGGTTGTAGTCCAGGGAGTTTGTAGGGTTTTATTTTAGGACAAAGAAATAATTGCCCATGCAGACAGAGGTAACACCTGTAAATAATGGGATCAGACACAACAGAAATTATTCCAATGGCAACAAAACAGTTTTCAGCTCTAAGTGGAGGGCTGCAGAGCACTTCTTAATTCCTTAATAAGTGTTAAGGGAACATACTGAGTGGGCAATAAACAGGGACACTTGCCCGAACCAGCTCCTCTCCCCTTTACACCTTCTGACTCCATTCCCAGTTTTTATTTCCTCAACAGCCTCTCTGCCTCTGACTGTGAATTGCTGTACATTACTTGAAAATTGCTGAATAATTTTCCCAGGACTAAAGAACCAAAGAACCATGAGGCTGGACTGTGCAGGTGAGAATAAGATATTGATACAACATTATCTGTGGTCCTAGGTGGACTGTTGCTATAGGAACACATGCAGAATCAGAGTGAGAAGGACTCCATCCCAGCAGGGACCAGCCTGCTTGTGACACCCGACTCCAGAGGTACTGCTCATCTCACACAACTTGTACATAAGTGTGGATTTCCATGCCACATCCCATGTCCATATATTTCTGGGTGTACCTTTTAGATGGCTTCCATCATGTTCTATTTTTACTGTAACACTGCAGGGGGGAAAAAAAATAATCCTGCAAACACTGAAGTACACTGTGTGATGGTTTCTGGTAACAGAATACAATGCCAACCAAGCTCTGGAGCGTCTTACATGCAGGGAATTATGTGTGAGCTTTAATGCTTACAATAATCACACTCCATGAGAAAGTTTGCCTACATTTTAGGTTCTTCAGCTATCTTTGATGAGGATTAATGAATAAATGGTCATAAAGTGCTCTAAAATCCTAGGAAAGCATGCTAAGAGCACACACTTACTTAACTATTGTGAGCAAAGGATAATGTTTAATGCTTACCTGGAATTTCACTCTAGTTATAGATGGATGAGTCATTGTCACAGAAAATTTAACAGTTTCAACTGAGAAACAGAAAAACATTAGAGAAGTTAAAGCAATTCCTTGGTAACCCACACGGAAAAGTATCTTCATAGTAAATGAGCTGAATAAAACTGTCCAGACTAACCCTCAGACTTCTGCAAATCTTCCACAGGGCTTTACAAAACAAAAACAAAATCCCTCCACAACATCAGACAGCCATAAAAGTGGCAAATACAAATAATGATATCTATATTACTGAGCTCTGTAACTATGTTTACAAATCTAATTCTTCTCAGGTGTTTTCAGACATAAAACATCTCCCAGGCAGGTCTGTGTGCCAAACCAGAGTACCAAGCATTGGTACTTTTCCTCTGCATTAAAACCCCTGACTTTCCCAACGCTATTGTTTTCACTGTCTGCACACCTAGACTTATTCAAAGCCTGCCTTACAAACCAGTTGTTGTCAGACCTGCAAATACACACACCTGTGGACTGAAGTGTGCATTTCCCATTCAGGGAGCTGCAAACACAGCTTGAGACTCGAGCTGGGTATGTATACATTTATATTGCATATGCTTGTGTAGGCAGAACTAAGGTGATGTAAACCAAGGTCCCTGGAAAATACCAAGGGCAAGAATTCTTCTTCTCCACAGAAAGTGATGTGTTTTATAGTAACAAACATACCAGTGAAATGGTGCATGATCTTATGACATTTATGATTCAGATGTCTTCTAACCTGCCAGCATTTAGGGGGTTTATTTTATAATAGTAAGTTTGAAAAGAAAAATTAACGAACAGTGTATGAAACTTACAAATTTGCAACAATTTCTTTTGTCAAGAGAACTGTTGAATTTTATCTGATGTCCGTGGCATTCCTTCCCCTGTATCTCTCAGCATCCTGCAGAGGCAAACCAAGGGTGGCCTGATTGAGATGGGAATACGCGGCCAGGTATTGTATTATATATATATTTATATATAATATTAATTAACAGTAGATCACCAAGGGCAGTGGACAAGCACTGGGGACGAGCAATGCGGATGAGCAATGGGGATGAGCCCCGGGGTTTGGCCCCTGCCCTGGCCCTGGGGGACAGCTCTGGCCCTGACTTGGCCACGGGTCCCCCGGACAGCGGGGANCAACACAAAGAAACCCCATCACACGCAAACACGCAAACTCCCGTCACATACACACAAAACCCCCTCACACACATACACACACAAACACCACTCNATATTAATTAACAGTAGATCACCAAGGGCAGTGGACAAGCACTGGGGACGAGCAATGCGGATGAGCAATGGGGATGAGCCCCGGGGTTTGGCCCCTGCCCTGGCCCTGGGGGACAGCTCTGGCCCTGACTTGGCCACGGGTCCCCCGGACAGCGGGGATGGCACCGGGAACAAGGCAGCACAAAGAGCACAGCACGGCCCAGCAGAGTCCAGCACGGCCCAGTAGAGCCCAGCACGGCCCAG
>WBMV01007470.1:0-15515 GCA_013396655.1 Campylorhamphus procurvoides
CAGACACACCGACACACAGACACAGTAACACACCGACACACGGATATACAGACACATGGACACACGGGCACAGTGACACACAGACACAGGGACACACCGACACACGGACACAGGGATACAGGAACACACCGACACACGAACACAGTGACACACTAACACACCGACACATGGACACAGGGACACATGAACCATGGGTTCACACGGGCCCGGCAAGCCTGGGTGTTTTCCAGGGAGTCCTGGCCCCATTACAGAGGGTCCTGGCTGCAATTCCAGGGGTTCTGGCTGCAATTCCAGGGGTTCTGACTGGAATTCCAGGGGTCCCGGCTATGCTACAGGACATTCTGGCTGCAATTCCAGGGGTTCTGGCCCCATTCCTTGAGTCTTGGCCCCACTACAGGGGGCTTTGACTCTGCTTTTGGGGTTCTGGCCATGCTCCCAAGGGGTCCTGGCCTGTTTAAAGAGGCCCTGTCCCCTATCTTTGAGTCCGAGCCCCACTCCAGGGGGTCTTGGCCCCACTCCTTGAGTCCTGGCCTCACTTTCAGAGGTCCTGGCCTCACTATAGGGGGTCTTGGCCCTGCATTTGGGGTCATGGCACTGCTCCTGGGGGGTCCTGTCCCTGCTCCTTGAATTCTGGCCCCATTCCTGGTAGTATCTCGTCCCACTCTCAGCAGTGCTGCTCCACTCTTGGGGCTTCTGGCCCCAATTCTGGGGTGCCTGGCCCTGCTCTGGGGGGTTCCTGGCACTGTTTTTGGGGGCCCTGGACCCCCACTCAGGGTGCAGAACACTGCAGAGTGCCTGTGTTCAAACCCATCAGCATTTAAAAATCCATTAAAATTAAAATCCATCGCCTGACAGCAAGTTAACCACAACATTTCCGACTGTTGCTGGCCGTGCTGGCAGCTGCACTCCTACAAAAGCAAGGATGTGCTTCTGGGGGAGGACGTTCCTGGTGGATCACAATCATTTCAGCCAGTGCCAAGCTGTCATGTACCCCAGGATGTGGACAGGCTGGACATCCTAGTCATTCCCTTCAAAATTTGGCTTTGTGGGATAAAACAGACCTGGGCTCTGCATGCCCAACCCCTCAGTGTGCAGAAGAGGCTCTTGCTGGAAGTGTGTGCCCATCCCAAGCAGAATTTCTCACTCTCTGGATGCAAACCAGCCCTTAGCAGCCAGTGTTCTTCACTCCCCAAATGCTGCACAAAGGGACTGTTACCTGGGGATGTTTTTCTCCAGCTGCTCTCTCCCACAGCCTAATGACGCTAATTGTCTTCTGGGTCGCAAGCCTAATGTTCTAATTTGTTTTAGAGCCGAGAGGAGCATGGTGTAGTGGTGTAGTTCAACTGGGAGCTGAGGAGGGGAAAGAAGGGGATAAGCAGTGACACTCCACAGATCCACAGACACAGAAGGAGCTGCTTTGGGGAGATGTGGGTGCTTCCATATCAAAGGATCCGCTGCTCCTCCATCGCAGCGGTCACGGGTGTGCTCTGAGCATGTCGAGGCACTGAATGCACCAGGTGTGCTCGATAAAACACCAGGCACTGCAACCAACTCCTTCACCCACTTCTGAGGAGAGACACCATAACCCCAAGCACGAGTGGGTGGGAGGGTGGGAGCTTCCCTTGATCCCTCTGTTTCTGTGTGACTGAGCAGGGAGAGGCCTGCGCTTTGTTTTGCGTAGACAACAAGATAAATAATAATTCAAAGGGGCAATTTTGGATGAAACTCAAAGTGCCACTTGGCTCTGCTGTTCTTTAAGATCCTATCTAGGCTCAAGTGCTCTGCTCTGCTGGGGCTGGGCGGTGGGAAGTGCTGCAGGGGATCCCAGCCGGGACATGGGCTTCCAGTTTCCTTTGAGGAGACTGGGATGAATGAAGGCAGAGAGCGTGTCCTTCCCCTGGCACTGATGTCCAGTGCCCCAGGCACGTCTGGGTTTTAGAGCAATGCTCCAAACGAGGGGCCAGGGATGGCAGAGCTCAGGTGAGCAGGGAGTGCAGGAGCGGTGATGGGCTGGGTGGGGAGTGAGAAGCCACGGGACAGCATTGCTGCTCCTGTTCCTGCTGCTCCTGCTTCTCTGTCCTAGAGAAAGTGGAAAGGAGTCCTTCCTGCTCTGTGCTGCTGCAGTTTTTTCTCCTTTAAAAGACGGATTTAATATTAATCCCATTAGGAATCTTTTTCTTGTGAGGAAAACAGGATATTGTTTCAGGATATTGGGCAACAAAGCTGTCCTTGAAAAGCAACGCTAAGCAGCCTTGCAGTCCTGCTTCTGACTGCATTTGTTGTGGACACTAATCAAGTCCAACATCCGGGACAGCCATATCATTTCAATCCCAGAGTGCAAGAGAGGCCTTGGCAGAGCAATTCGAGTTCAGGTTTTCTGTGCTCTGTTTTAAATACTAAGGACCTCTAGTAATCTCAAAACATAATCACTAGCTCTGATTTCTCTTGGAATTAATGTCTCTAGCAGGTGTAAAAGTCTAGCCCTCATCTGTCATGTACACACATGTCCTGCTTGATAAGAGAAGTAACAACATGAGTCTAAATCCAGGAATTATTGGAAATCTCTTGGGAAAATCTGTTCTATCGAGATATCCATCCTAGTTTCCGGATGAGGCTTTGGGAAAAGGTTTTCTGAACTTTTGGATTCACATTTCACTCCAGCTGAGCTTCCAAGCTCTGAGTTTACCCATCATAGCAACCCCTTGACAATGGATGGGGAAGAGAAGGCGTCGGAGTGCTGTCCTCAGGGAACACACAGGTTCTCTTCAGCTGGACGATGTAGGCACGACATTTTTCAGGGGTGTGTCAGTGTAAAAGCCTCTGTCATTGTTTAGAAAATAATCTGCCTGCCAAGATGCTCAAAATGGCCACTAATGCCATAGAAAACCTTTGTGATTGTGGCTGGTTTTATGCTCATTTAGGTCAACGCTGCTTCTCACTTGTCTGGGCTTCTGTGTCAGGCTCACACACATGTCCCCTGGGGACACAGACCATCCCTCAGCAAGGTTGGGTTGTGTCTCCCCAAAGTGCTCCCAAGTCCCTTGGATCCTTGTGGCCTGTATCTACCAGCATGAAGAGCCCAATATGTGTTATCCAGTGGCAGTAGAGATAATTCCTGGTCAAAATCAGCTGTAGCAGCACAGTGTGGCCAGTGAGTACTGACACAGACAGTGATTTAGGCCCTGATATGATGCAACACCAGCAGAAAGAGGACAGTCTTGCACAGCCTCTCCCAGTAGCCCTCACTGAAGGGGACTGTCACCTCCCCATGAGCCCTCACAGAAGGGAAGTGAAAGTGGGGAGGCTGGTGTGGGGTGGTGGCAGTCAGAGGCACGTGGCAGCAGGTCATCTGTTCACTGTTCCAGTTGGGAAGAGGGTAACTGTGCCCTGTGGAGAGCTTTGCTTGCTGCATTTGCTTTGGCCTGGCTTTGCTGCATCCTGCCTAGGAAAGGGAAGGCTGTGCTGTGCCATGTGCTGGCTTCAGGCACATCCCAGCAGCTGCTGTGCCTGCTCTTTGCCAGGAGAAGTATCCTGTCCTTGGAGAGCTTGTCTAGAGGTGGGGGATCCTTAACACATGGAGACCACATGGCAAATGCTAAGTGATGTCACACATTGCTGTGGCCCTCCCTTGTCCCTTGCACTGTGCCTTTTCCTCCTTCTCTGGGGTGAGATCTCTCTGGCTCCATTCCATGGACCCCTCAAGCTGCAGCCTGCCACCAGCACATCACCTTTCGCCAAGGAGCTTATCTGGCACAAGAAGTAGTGTCTCTGTTCCTCCTCCCTCTCCATCCCTGGAGCCAGAGGAAAGTGATGCTGTTTGATGTCCTTTCCAATGCTAATTCAACACTCTGTGAGGACTCACTCGTGAGGGTCCCTGCTCGTCTTCGAGGAGTGTGGGGGCTGCTGTCCTTCTCTGCAGATTGCCATCCCATATGTTCCCAACGTGGTGACTCGTTCTTTCTGTGCTCTCCTTCCTCATTTCCCTTCTGCTGGCTGCCTGACAAGCACGTCTTGGCAGTGCCTGTCCTCCACTCAAGCAGGCAACTCATCCTGTAGGGTCTGTAGCTGGTGGGGAAGGGGTTGGTGCCTCCTCTGGCATGAGGGGCTCAGTCCTCTGCTTGGGGGACGAATCTCACCCCAGGGAGCAACAGCCCACAGGAGCAGGGCATCACCATGTGCTGGAGGGGGCAGAGAGGTGATGCTGGTGGATGAGTACCCATCTGCATCCCAGCCACACTAGTGTCCTCTTGGAGCTGGGGTCACCCAAACCAGTCTGACCAGCGTGAGAGCCTGTTCTGCTACATACACCAGATGCTGGGCTCATCTTTCTCCCAAAGCTTTCTGGCAGAGCTGGGGACCCCTGAGGCAAGAGGCAGGGGGACTGGGTGAGGCCAGAGGAGGGGGTGTACCTCTCACTGTGTCCAGCTCTCCCAGGGGATCACTGCTGTCCCAGAACATGCTGTTTTAATGACTCTATTCCTGTTCTTGGGGTGGGGAGGAAAAGGTGGGGGCTCTGCAAATAATTTAACCATATCCTGCACCAAATAACTTCAAATGTCGATAACACGGCCTCACCTGCATTTCACTCTCCCTTGTATATCTGCCCAGAGCGCCTGTTTCCTCCTGGTTTCAGCTTGCCTTGTGTGATCCCTGGCTGTCAGAGCCTAGTGGCATTCCTGACCATGTCTCTTGATCTCCAAACAGGCTGCAACACCTCTCCCTCTCCCTCTCCACAGGACTACACATCTTTAGGATCGATTTCTACTGCTGGTGGGTTTGGTGACTGGGCTGCTTCTGGGAGGGTGGCACCCTCAGCGAGCTCAGGGTAGCATCACCATGGGGATGAGCTGGAGATCCGGGCTGAGCTCCAGCTCTGGTCCTGCTTTGAAGCATCTCTAGCAGCTGTTTACTTGGGATGTTGCACAAAACCCAGCTTCTCACTGTAGTCCTTGACATTTGTGGGTCTGCATCATCTTGGAGGAGCTTGGGGTGCTCTGAGAGGTCTGAGGAGGAAGGGAAAGGACTGCAGACAACCTGAGAGTCGAGGGGCTTGTCCAGCTGGCCCCGACACCTGTGGAGGTTCCTCTCAGTGCCCATGAGCACTGCTCCCACCTCACAGTCACACAGCACTGCCCACAGCACTATTCCTGCTGCCTCTGGTGACCAACACCCTCAGTGCTCCCAGCTTGGGGCAATCCCTGGGGACACCCACTGGGTGCTTCAGGACATGGATGTGTGGAGTCCAGGGATCCACAGCCCAGGGCTGCACCAGTCACACAGAAGGAGGAGGCTGAAACAGAGGGTGAGCACTGGCCAGGGTGAGTGCCACGGACCTGGGCATGAATCACCTGCTACGGCCTCGGTCACCATCGGGCCACTCCTGCTGATAAAAGGGGCTGAGCACTCACACCCCACAGCACACAAAGGATGTCTTGCCTAGGTGCTCCCCTCCCAAGCAACAACGTTGGGTGGCCACCAAGATGTGGCCAGGGATGGCCACTGAGACATCACAGCCCTGTGAGTCCCTGGGGAGGCAGCGAGCACCGAGCCAAGTGCCTGCTGAGAACAGACAAAACACAACCCCCAGTATTTGTCCTGAAACCTGCCCAGAATTGCTTTGGCCTTCTGAGTCTGGAGGATTATTTTCCTTAGGTATTTTTAAACTGGAGCCTGGCAAGTACCAGAGGGCTGGGATTTCCTGGCTTGAGCGCACAGGTCATGGACAGCGTGGAGCCTGCTCCTGCCACTCCACCTGGGAGTTCTGTCTGCCAGTGGCCAAGTTGGCCAGCACTTGGGAAAGAAGCCACTGATAGGGCAGGCCATGAGGGTCACCTTAAGGTGATTTGTGAAGCCCCTCGGGACTCAGCACCCATCCATCCTGGAGGGAGGCACCAGTGCAGATCCCTGTGCCACAGAGCCTGGGATGCTCCGTGGCTGGGACACTGTCAGGGAGGGAAAGCAGAAGCTGCAGGAGGAAGGCAGGGACATGCTCCCATTGTCCTGCACCAGTAATGGGGATGCAGAGCCCTCGTGTGAGCTCCTGGTGGTTCAGCCTGGGTATCTGAGCAGGAGCAGCTCTGGAGTCACATTTGTGTCGGTGGAGAGAACATGACCCTGCTTATGGGGCTGTGAGGTGGCAGAGGGGACAATAGTCTGTGTGTCTGTCCCCTGGCATCCCTGCCCAGGTGCCCCCATCCCTCCTGCCCAAAGGGATGGCAGCAGCATGCGACCATCCAGCCCTACTCTCCCTCTCTGGGCTGGCTCAATACCTGAATATTCCCCCAAAATAACCCCTTGAAGCCTATCAATGAAGGGAGAGAAAGGCAGTACCTGTGGCACGCTGTGCCAACACCACCCCAGACAGTGCAGCTGCCTGTCCCTTCCCTGCAGACATCACTTCCCTGGCCACATTCCCAGCTCTGCATAGGGAGAGGTGCCCCAGGGCACTGCCCTGCTCTGAGATCATAGGGCATGAGGGAGAGCAGAGCCCAGATCAGAGGAGCCAGGAGGGGTTTAAACACCCACCCCCAGCCCATCAGGCTGCATGGAGGTGCCATGGATAACAGGAAAGCAGACAGTTTCTCCGTGGCTGAACGTGGCTGCTGTTTCCATCTCCCCCTCGCTGGCAGTGCCTGGCAGCAGGACAGCCACGATGCGCTCCCATCCCACCCTGTGAGCACACAACCTATTGTGTGCACGTGTGAATGAATACATGTTTGTGCTGCCTGTTCCAAAACCCCACTCGCTTCGTTCCCAAAGAGCCAGGGCTGACAATGTCAGGAAAGCCTCTGTCCCCCTGGCTTTGTTTGACTGTGCTTGTTTGGAGGAAAGATCCCCGGAGAGGAGCTCGCAGCCGCCCCATGCCCTGACACAGGTTTGCTGCTGGCAGGGAGCAGCCCCCAGTTGTGGGCAGGGAGGACGCCTTCCTCCCTCCCAGCACCCATCCCAGCCCCACTGGCAGCCCTGGGCAGGAGGGAGCAGGGAGCAGTGCCCGTGGCTGGCACTGGGGCCCCAAGCACTGGCTGGAGCCCATCCCAAAGGCTTGTTTGGAGCCGGCTTCTTCTGAAGTGGGTCAGGTGCCTTCCCTGCACAAACACAGGCCTAAGTCTGGCACCACCAAAGT
This sequence comes from Campylorhamphus procurvoides, assembly GCA_013396655.1. Classification (NCBI taxonomy): domain Eukaryota; kingdom Metazoa; phylum Chordata; class Aves; order Passeriformes; family Dendrocolaptidae; genus Campylorhamphus; species Campylorhamphus procurvoides. Next base: position 7,124 of record WBMV01007470.1, read on the forward strand.
ACACTGACAGCTGGAGGCAGCCCTGGCCCCGGGACAGGCTGGGGGGACTTTGCCTTTTGCTGCCACGGAGGCCGGGATTTCATGCCCTGATGGCAGCAAGGCTCGGGGTGGGATGCAGGTGGCTTGTCCCTGGGAAACTGCTGCTGCTGCTCCTTTAGGGACATGTTTACTGCCCCATTCACCACTCAGCAGCACCTGCCTCCCACTCCATCCTGTTAGGATGCTCTGCCCATTCTGCCCACTGTGCACGTCATCACAGAGCCAGAGAAATATTTGGGTTGGAAGGGACCTTAGAGATCATTTTGTTGCAACCTGACCATGGGCAAGGATGCCACTCACTAGGTCAGCTCCCACTCCTCTCTCACTGAAACAGTGCTGTCCATAATGGTGAGCAGTAAGAAGGTTGTTTTGGGAGAGAAAACCCATTTACAGACCCCAAATCCTGCCTTCCTAGTCCACCCTAAAGCGGATAAGATTTGGGTAAACACTGTGAAGTGTCCATCAGAACTAGCTCTCGAGGGCAAATTCAGTCCTGCCTCATTCACATGCTGTTTGTGTTGGTTTTGCACACACTCGGGGGGCTGAGCTCTGCAGGCAGGAGGAATTGCATAAAGCAATGTAATGAGTCTTATGTGCAAGCCAGAACTGCTTCCTCACCTGGGCAGGTGCCCTGTGAGCTGACTTTTGACCCACCCTGGCGGCACAACCACCCATGGCTCGACTGCCAAATGGGCACAGGGACTCCAAAAACCCTCCACAGAAAATCCTTGCAGCAACCCCAGTAACAAATCCCAGATCTTCCATAATCAGAGAATGGGGTTAACTGTGCCTAATAAGCTGCTCATTCCGAATTGCCATCCCCTCTCTAATAATAGCTGATAAGCCAGCCTTTTGTGGGACAACAAACATTTCTGTTATTCCCCAAGCCCTGCTTGGGGATAAATAAAGCCAGCCCTTGTTTTAAAGCAGGAGGTCATGCTTCATCTTAGGATAAAGGCACCGCTACCCTCTCCTTGGTTTATAAGCTTAGCGGAACAAAATGCATTGAGTGACACAGAAAGTCGGAGGAAATTAGAAAATTAGAGCAGGAGCAGCTAAAGACAAGTCAGACACGGTGGCATTGAGCTCCCTGCGGTTGTGTGCTTAGCAGATAATTTGTTATCATCCCAGTTCAAAGTTAACCTGCTGGAAGGCTGCGGTGGGAGATTTGGCTGATCTGCAGTGTTTCAGATTTCCATGTTGCAGCTGGGCAAAAACAAACTGAAAAACACTCTAGAAGCTTGTTTTTTGATTAAACCTGTTTCTGCCCGGCACAAATACTTATTTTCTGGGTGGAAGTTCATTAGGGCACAAACACCAAACATGATTAATCTCCGGGAACACACAGACTGTGTGCCCAGTGCTGTGGTTCGGGCGGTGGCAGCTTTTGATGATGCCTTTTCTTCACTTTCCCATCCCCTGTCGGAGGAAGGAAGGAGAAGGAGAAGGAGGAGGAGGAGGAGGAGGAGGAGGAGGAGGATGGAGTTTCCCACCACGCTTTGTCTTGGGGGATGCAGGCACCAGTCCTGGTGGGCTGGGGTCCCACACCCCTGCACCAGCCACCCTCCCCTCTCAGCATCACCCCAAGGCCCCGTTTGGCTGTGGGTGCCCCAGCATGGGGACAGTCTCCATCAGCATGGGGACAGTCTCCATCAGCTCCATGTCGCCGGGGCAGTGGCAGGAACCTGCGGTCGGGGTTGTGGTTGTTTGTCTGCCCCAGCTCATCTGCTATTCTTACACACCTCGGGGCGGGAGCGAGCTGTGTTTTCATTGCCTCCGAGGGCTTCGCCTCTGTTTTGCCTTGGAAAAGCAGCCAACTGCAGGGAGGGGGAGGTGTGAGGTCTGGGCTCGCAGGAGGTGTTTGTCACAGGGCCAGCAGCAGCCACAGACCCACTCCCAGGTCTCCTGCAGCATCCCAGCCCCACCAGCCCTCTGTGCCTCGCAGGATGCCCTGACCACGCTCCCCTGGGTTTCCCAGGGCTCAGGTCTCCCAGGATGGAGAATTTCCCTCTCTGGGCCTGAGTTCTGCCAAAACCAGCCCAGCATTGGTGTTGCATTCCAGGCTGTGTGGGCACCTCTTCCCCCTGCCCACTGGGTGAGATCCCAGCCCCAGTGCCACCAGGAATGGCCACAGTGCCACCTGCCAATGCTCCCCGTGCACCCAGGGGCTCAGTGCCCTGCCTCAAAGCCTCCTGTGGTCCCAGCTGGCACCAGCCACCCTTGACTGACTGACCCCTCCTCTGCCACCTGGTCTCAGACCAAACCCCAGCAAAGGGACACCCCGGGCAGGTCCTCATGTGTCACCAGCCATGGGCACAACAGGGCTGTGCCTGCACGTGGCTCTGTAATGCCATAACGAGATTACCCTGGGACATGATGGCTGTGAAATAATCCACAGTATCATTCAGTAAATCCTAGGATCCAATTACCCTCCCGCATGACACCCCTTCCCAGGCATGGGGAGGCCAGGGGGCTGCAGCCCTGCCCCTTCAGCAGCCTCCCCCTCTCCTCCTCCTCCTCTCCCCCACATTTCTGTGCCTCGGTGTCATTCAAGATTATCAAAGTTTGTGTTTCCCTGCGGGTGCCCGACTCTCCGCCAGGCTCTGCTGTGTTTTCTCTCCCAGCACCGTGCTGACCCCCCTGCCCAGCCAGCCTCAGCTCCCTCCCCACCCTGGCAGCATCTGCCCAAACTGAGCAGCGACTGGAGGGACCAGGGGGGTCCCCAGGATGCAGAGATGCTGAGTGTTGTACCCTCAGAGCCCTGCCACCCTCCCACTGCTGTCTGCCAACACTTTTATTTCCAGGGCCCTTTCCTCATCCTGGCACCCCACAGCCTTTGGNTTTCCCACCACGCTTTGTCTTGGGGGATGCAGGCACCAGTCCTGGTGGGCTGGGGTCCCACACCCCTGCACCAGCCACCCTCCCCTCTCAGCATCACCCCAAGGCCCCGTTTGGCTGTGGGTGCCCCAGCATGGGGACAGTCTCCATCAGCATGGGGACAGTCTCCATCAGCTCCATGTCGCCGGGGCAGTGGCAGGAAGCTGCGGTCGGGGTTGTGGTTGTTTGTCTGCCCCACCTCATCTGCTATTCTTACACACCTCGGGGCGGGAGCGAGCTGTGTTTTCATTGCCTCCGAGGGCTTCGCCTCTGTTTTGCCTTGGAAAAGCAGCCAACTGCAGGGAGGGGGAGGTGTGAGGTCTGGGCTCGCAGGAGGTGTTTGTCACAGGGCCAGCAGCAGCCACAGACCCACTCCCAGGTCTCCTGCAGCATCCCAGCCCCACCAGCCCTCTGTGCCTCGCAGGATGCCCTGACCACGCTCCCCTGGGTTTCCCAGGGCTCAGGTCTCCCAGGATGGAGAATTTCCCTCTCTGGGCCTGAGTTCTGCCAAAACCAGCCCAGCATTGGTGTTGCATTCCAGGCTGTGTGGGCACCTCTTCCCCCTGCCCACTGGGTGAGATCCCAGCCCCAGTGCCACCAGGAATGGCCACAGTGCCACCTGCCAATGCTCCCCGTGCACCCAGGGGCTCAGTGCCCTGCCTCAAAGCCTCCTGTGGTCCCAGCTGGCACCAGCCACCCTTGACTGACTGACCCCTCCTCTGCCACCTGGTCTCAGACCAAACCCCAGCAAAGGGACACCCCGGGCAGGTCCTCATGTGTCACCAGCCATGGGCACAACAGGGCTGTGCCTGCACGTGGCTCTGTAATGCCATAACGAGATTACCCTGGGACATGATGGCTGTGAAATAATCCACAGTATCATTCAGTAAATCCTAGGATCCAATTACCCTCCCGCATGACACCCCTTCCCAGGCATGGGGAGGCCAGGGGGCTGCAGCCCTGCCCCTCCAGCAGCCTCCCCCTCTCCTCCTCCTCCTCTCCCCCACATTTCTGTGCCTCGGTGTCATTCAAGATTATCAAAGTTTGTGTTTCCCTGCGGGTGCCCGACTCTCCGCCAGGCTCTGCTGTGTTTTCTCTCCCAGCACCGTGCTGACCCCCCTGCCCAGCCAGCCTCAGCTCCCTCCCCACCCTGGCAGCATCTGCCCAAACTGAGCAGCGACTGGAGGGACCAGGGGGGTCCCCAGGATGCAGAGATGCTGAGTGTTGTACCCTCAGAGCCCTGCCACCCTCCCACTGCTGTCTGCCAACACTTTTATTTCCAGGGCCCTTTCCTCATCCTGGCACCCCACAGCCTTTGGGAGGGAATCAAACCTGGGGCACAGGTAGGGCTGTGCCTGGTGGCCCTGGCAGCGGTGCCAGGGCATGCACAGTGCCCTGCAGCCGGTCCAGCACACTCCCCTGCAGGCACTCCTGGCCCTGGCAGGTGTTCAGACACCGATGTTGCTGCCAAGCCAGGCAGGCGGGGAGTGTGGCCAGCTGCAAATTTCAGCTTCGGTTTTTTTGGAGCCTCTGAATCGCTGGCCGCCTGCCAGGGTTGTTATTTGTTAGCCCGAGTATTCCTTTTCCCAAGTGAATTTCAAGCTGGCGAGAGGAGCCGGGCAGAGCGAACCTGGAGAGGGGGGACCTTGGTATCTTCAGAGTGAGGGCAGGATGCTGTGGAGTGCTCTGCTTTGCCCCAGAGACCCCCCAGGACAGCAGGCAGAGCCTTCACACCAGAGAACATTTTGTTTCACATCCCTTATGAGGGAATGGAGCTGAAACTGCCACTCCTGGGGCAGAATCCATGGATCAACCTGTCCGGAGCAGAGTCTGCACCTCTGCACATCCCTAAAGCTGCACAGGCCTCGGTGAGGTGTCAGAGGCTGTGACCCCAGGCATGGATCCCTGCGATGAGCAGTGGGGTTGTAACACCACTTTCTGCCTGAAAATCCCCCAAATCCCACCTGAGGCAGGGCTGAGACCATGGCCCTTGCTGGGCCAGTTTGCATTGCTGAGTCCAGGGGTGCAGGCAGCTCCCTGGGAAAAGCACCTGGCTCTGCATCCAGCAGAGCCCACAAGGGGCTCACACTCTCCAGGGAACAAAACAAAACAGGGGCAATTTTGCAGGGGAAGAAATAGATTTTCCACCTTGGAAACCTGAGCCTCAGACCCATCGGTGTCCAGAGAAGGGAAACAAAGGCTATGGGAGGGAAGGGCCAGGCAGCTGCCTGGGAGGGCAGGGAGCTGTGGGGCAGGGATGTGACTCTGGACAGAGGCAAGTGCCAGCAGCAGGGATCCTGCAGGGCTCTGGCAGGGGCAGGGCACAGGGGACCAGAGCATGTCCTGTCATTCCCCCTGCATTTCCCAGCTCCCTGCCGCCTTCCCTGCCATTGTTCAGCAGCTCCGGGGGTAAAGCACGGCATGGAGAGAGGCTGCCCTTCCTCCCTGCCTCCTGCCTGCCCTTCTGCTCAGGACATGTGCCACCAGCATCTCAGGGACACAGGGCTGGGGCTCTGCTCTTGCCTGCCCTGGCAATCCCATCACTGCAGGGAACAGCAGCTGGCTCATCCCAGCACAGGGTGACAGTGACCAGCACCAGTCCCTGGCCAGAAACAGGGCCAGGATTCAGTCCCACACAGCCAAGGACACCCACAGCAGCCAGGGGGACTCTGGCTCTCCCCTGGTGCCCCATGGGCCTCTCTGTTTAGATGGATAAATCCTCCGTGATCCCATCTGCAGGCAAAGCCATTTCTGTCACGTTGCCTCATTCCCCTGACATTAATGTGGTGGGTTTTGCAAGGGACATTTCCATTGAGCTGCCAGAGTGCCTTTCCTGTGGCTCAACAGTGGCCACCACAGCCACATCAACACCTCTCTGCCCAAGGCAATGCCAACCCACCTGATGGCAAATTGAAGGGCTGCTGCTGATGGAGTGGGAAGGACATCAGTGCCCAGCACAAGGTGCCCTGCAGCAGTGCTGGAGGGGTGGTCCAGAGCCCTGGAGATCCCTCCCTGTGCAGGGACCCCACTGACACAGAGCTGGCAGCTCATAGCCCAGGCAGCCTGGCAGGAGTGGGCAAGGGGGGCACGTGGGAGCCCCCAGTGCTGCGAGTCCCACACGAGCCTGAAAGATTAATGACCTTTTCCCAGTGTTTGCTTTAGGCAGAGGCTCGTGCTCCAGGCTCTGCTCAGATAACGGGCTGGTATGAGAATGAGCTCCCCTGGTGAGGTGCAATTTGGAGAACTTGAATGGGGGCTCCAAAACCGGTTGCTGAAGAAAGAGATTAAGATCAGTATTTGTACTTTTCTATTCCTTTTTCCTTCCTAGTGGAGCAAAAATATTCCTGTTTATTGCTATAAACCCTTGGGGGCTGTGTGGTAAACTCCCAGCGGGAATTACTGTCTCAGGAGATCAGAGATCCTGAGAACATCCCCTTGCCAAATTTACACTTAATGTTAGCTCTAATCAGCCTTGTTTATCTCTCCCTGCGGTGGTATTTGGGCAACCAGCTCAGGTCAAACACGGGGCAGTTCCCTTATTGTTACCAGATATCCCAAATCTCCCTCCAGGCCACACTCCCTCCCTTGTGGACACCTTCCTCATGCTCTGGGATGCTGCGTGTCAGGGCCCAGCAAGCAAATGGTAGCTCCTGCTGCAGGGGAGCTGCTGGGAAAAGAGCAGGAGAGGAGGAGAGCCCGTAATCCCAACCCCAGCACATCCCTCAGCCTCCCCAGCCGCTCAGCTGCGACGCCTCCCTGCTCTGTATTCTCCCTAAGAAAATAAAGCATCACTGTCCTATTAATTATGTGAGTTCTGGAGCAATATTTTTCCCAGAGTCACCTACTGGTTCACATATTCGTTTTCCAGGCAGCTTAGTCAGTAGCCTGGCAACAGGGTGACCTTCTGCTCTGCTCAGCTTTGAGCATTTTATTAGCCACACTGGACTCTCTCCACTGCTCCATATTGCTGAGCCCCTCATTAGTACAATTAATAAGCTGCTTCTGTCAATTCAATCAAATGCCAGGCTCGACAGCAGGAGAAAGCTTTGGCAGATCGAGTAGGGGAGATTCTGGGTAGCACTGGGAAATTGTAGGAAACCTTTCATCTCCCCCAAGGAGCCGAACAAGAATGGAATTGTGGGATTGGGATTCTCTCAGGTCATGTTTATTTATCGCCGGCTCGTTAGTATAATAAATCAGGTCCCCTGTCACTTTGAATGAAGTCATAGGTTTGCTGGAAGGAACTTGGCAGAACACCTTGATATTATTAGTGATGGTGTGGACAAAGCCCCATGAAAGGCGATGCCCTGGCTGGGCGCACGGGCACCCTCACACGCACCCACTGGGCCCTGCCACCCACCTCGGTCATCCCAGGGGACCGGGATGGTCTCGGGACACGCCACTCAGTGTGCCCCAGGTACCTGATGGACCACAGGATGGGCTGTTCTTCCTGTTCCTGTGCCTGTGTTTGGGAGACATCCCCATCATGGCCCTGCTGTCCCCCTGTGCCCACACATGCCACCAGAGCAGAGCCCTGTGGGTGACATCCTGCGCCTGCAGTCACGTGCGTGGGGCACATGTGACAGCACTTTGCCTTTCACACCTCTCTGTGTCCTGCCAGACTTTGCTCTGGCTCTGACGTCGGTGTGCTCTTTGGATCCCACACTGACTCCCAGAGCTCCTGCTGCAACAATGCTGGGAGGTGCTGGGCAGGACAGGGCTCTGGGGCACAGCACAAGGCCTGGAGCTCACAGGGCTGCAGCTCCTGAGCCTCATCCCTGTGTCCTCTGAGCAGCACCTGCCAGCAGCAAGGGACCAGGAGGAGGTGGCTCTGCAGAGATTTTGTCATGGCATCTCCCCCCCGAACTGGGCACCCAGGGATGCTGCAGAGCTGACAGCCTCTTTCTGCCTTTTTCACCACAGGGTGGTTCCAGTCCCATCGCTGGAAATAACACTGGGAGAGCTGTGGCTGGTTCCATAGTCTGAGTGCCCCAAATAAAACATCACAGGTGTGTGTCCCAAATAACACTGGGAGAGTTGTGGCTGGTTCCATAGTCTGAGTGCCCCAAATAAAACATCACAGGTGTGTGTCCCAAATAACACTGGGAGAGTTGTGGCTGGTTCCATAGTCTGAGTGCTCCAAATAAAATAACGTCACAGGTGTGTGTCCCAAAAACGTTCCTCAAATAAATTCCCCTGGAAATCCTTTGATCTGGTCTGACAGTGAAAATGTAAATGTGAATAAAGTCAGGTTCTTTAAGAGATTGATTTCCATTTAGTTTAAATATAGCTTAAAGGTTATAAAACAACAGTTCATTTTTTCACAATATTAGATTTCCATGCTGGGATAAATATTACATTTTTTGCTCATAGACCTACTTTCACTGTGGGTTGATTCTGTTGTCTCTGAGCTGGACCTGCACCACCCTTGTAAAGCAGGGATTCTGGACTCAGCTGTGTGCTGCTGGAGCATTCC
>WBMV01007485.1:0-32396 GCA_013396655.1 Campylorhamphus procurvoides
TCCTTTGAACTAAGACAATGCAGAATCCAAATATCTACCCTTTCTATGAGATTGAAAATAAAGTTTCTCACCTTGAAATCTATTTATGGTTCCTACTTAAATAGCATGAAGCCTGTTTACTTATAGATGAGTTATAGTTATGTGCTGTAAATGGCATTTCTGTGATGATAAAGGAGGGTTATAGTTATTGGTGTACAGCAGAAAAGCTCTTTCATAAAAAATATATATATGTTCTGGATTGTCTTTGACCTTTTTAATTCTGATTTATTTGGAAAATGAAGTAATGAACTATGAACCTTTTAGCTAGCTATAATTTTGCCTCAGGAATGCCTCTGTCCATCTTAAATTAGTGTTGTTGTGGAATACAGCTCAATCTGTTTCATCCCATTTTACTGTCATCTTTTCCTACAGAAGAAAATCTGAATGGAAATTTCTAGTTTTCACCCATTGCTCTTTCAGTCAATTTTGCTTTTCTTGTTGTCCATAATGCTTGTTCTCGATTCAGTGATTGTGTTGATTTATTGACAAACCACAGTTTACAGTAAATGTCATCCTAGGGTAACATTATCTGAAGCACAGGTACTGAGTGACAGAGTAGGAGCTGTCACAATGGATTATTCAAGACCATACTTTGCAAAACCAACATACATCTTGAAAAGATCAAACTGACAATGATGATTTTAATTTTTTTTTCCAGGATATTTATCAGCTATCATCTGGGCTCAAAAGAGAGAAATTATCAAGGTTAGTGACACTGTAAATTAACATTTTACTGGCCAGAATGACTTCAGGGTTAGAGAGATACAAAGGTGAACTTTGTAGTTGTTTTTTCCAAACTACGTTCTATCTGAGTCTGCCTTTGCGTATGCTTGCACAATTTTATTAGGCTGTTTTTGCTTGATAATTGAAGCATCTAATGTGGCTTAGGTCCTGATTCTGCTTGAATCCAAATAGTCATACCAACGTCAATCTTCCTAAGCTTCATATTTTCATGTATTGTTTTCAAATACTGACATATTTATACAACCTTTCAAATAAGGAAGTTAAAGAGTTCCTTAACCCTTAGCACAAATGATTGCTTTTCTTTATATTAAAAAAAATCTTATTCTTAATTACTCAATTACTTAATTACTCAGCTGTCTCTTTACTTTTTAGCTACAGATGCATCATAGAGAGTGCAGCATGAGCATTTTTTGTAAACCAAGCAACCTTTCTTCTAACTGCGGCAGAGTTATACAAGAGGAATTTTAAACAAGAGCATTTCCAGCAGCTAGATAAGCAAGTGTCTTGCTGAGAAAGATGGAAGGCTAATGGTAATTCTTCTGCCAGAAAGCAATGGAAAATAAGAGCTGTCATCTAGAAAATGACAAAGCCATTTCTAGTCCCTGTAGATTAGCACTCTATCTTTCACTGAACAAATATGCTGTTAAAGTGTTGGCCTGCAAACCAAACAGAAAAATGTCACACTGGTATCACAGTGGAACTATTAATCTGTGTTTGAAATGTATTATAATTATTAAATTGTTTGCATTAGGAGTGATCCTTCCTAGAAACTCTTCTTAAAGAGATAGGCAAAACACTAAACCTATATACAAAGCCATAAAGAAAATGCTTCTTTTTCAAAAAGCTTGTGAACAAAAGTATTAAGAAGTGGCCCAGAGGGGTGAAGAATCTTGCCCTGGTGTTGGTTATGTCAGTGGCAGAACCAGAGATAAAGTATGAATTTCCCCAGTTCCCCATCTGGTGACCTGTTCACTTGATAATATAGGTTGATAAGTGATGACACTGAGTGGCATGCAAAATTTTTTGAAATATCCTCTCTAATTCCTCTGCATCCTTCTCTTGCATGACTTTTCACCTGTGAAAATATGTATGTTTCTTCCTGGGTAAGACCTTACCACTGCCCTTCTAATAGTACTTTTTCCCTTCTCTGATTTACTTGCTAAGCTGGTTATTAAACAGAATGCTGAAACAAATCCAGTCCAAGATATAAGCTACATATGTAGCTTTTTTTAAGTGATTCTCCTGTTCCTTCCTCCTATCTTTTGGTCAAAAATATATGGTTTCAATCTGACTGTGGTTGGCCTCTGCTCAACCTTTTGTATAGGGCTGATTTAGATTTTCCAGCTCAGTCACAGCAGGAAAGACAAACCCTTAACCACATGATGATGTTGGCAGTGTCAGACGGTGGAAATGAAGTCTCCAGGGGATACCAATTGACATTTCAACACTTAGGCCGCCAGAGAATGGGCTTGCACACATTAACAAAAGCAAACAAAAAACAAACAAAAAACCACACACACAAAAAAATAAACAAACGAAAAAACAAAACAAACCAAAAATAGCAAAAAAAGCANTGGGGGGGAAATAACATTAAAAGTCTTAAAAGTTGAATGTACATTGATGTGTCTTTACATAACAGAGGGTTACTGACCTTAGATACTTCCTGCCCTCTAAAAATACCACTTTAAGTTCCTGGGAGTTATAAGTAACTCAGACATACTTTAAGCGAAGAGTTATATTTAAAGTGAGACTATGATTACTTTGTTCCAGTAGGAATTGCCAGGATGCAGAGGTCCCTTACAAATTTAATTTCTGTGAATTTTATAATGCAGCAGCCTAAATTTTATTTCTGCATTACACTCAACTTACACCAACACAGCTCAATGGCCTCTGTTAGCTCTAATTCACACAAGCAGCAAACAAGAATCTTCCTGAATATTTTTGACAAAGAGTAGCTTTTTCTCATCTGTCTCCTGCATTTTAATTTTTCTTCAAGCTTTAAGTTACGTTTCTGTTTTCTTAATTAGAAACAAAGCAAAACATAAAAATGTGAGAAAACAGAAGAGCATATTCAAATAGTACTAAAACCTCTGTTTGATTTCTCCCACCTCTTCTTCTCTTTCTTCTTTCTTTTCAATGACATTTCCTATGATGAGCACTCAGAAAGAATAGCTATTGCCTCTCTTGTCAGTTTTGTTTTGTCAGCTCTGAATGCTGGGTCTTGCTTTGCCATTTTCAAGGTCTCTTTCAATCCCTTGAACACAGCTGGTGCTTCAATCAAGAGCTCACACCGTGAAGAAGCTGGCAGTTGATCCCCAACCAACTATGTGGAAGATACATAATATATTTCACAGTACACAGTGGAATACCCTTTTCATTTCATCATTGAGAGAGAGACTGCTTCACTCAGGAGTTCTTCTATACAAAAATATTAATAATGTCCCATTCTCCTCAGGGATGTGAACATTTGGGAGTTGAACTTCAGTGACCCCAGCTTGTCAGGTTGATGTGACTTTAACCAATTCAGTAAAGGAAGCTTTTTGGAGCCTCAGTTTATGGTTCCATTAACTTCACATTTTAAAACGGATTTTTTTAATCATTTCTTGTAAGACGCTGTGGGAATTGAAGGCTGTGAAGTGAGTCTGTGGATACCCAAACATCGCAGAACTGCGTAATCGAACTGTGCTATAGAAGTAATGCTAAAAAATAGGAATATGTTCAACTTTGTTTTTATTAATTATATTTCAGTTTTCAAAGAGACAACTGAAAACTCTTTCTTTTGCTTTCATTATTTGTTTTCTCACTACTGTATTAGTTGATGCACTTAGAAATTGTCACACAAAATTCCCACTAGTTTGATTAAGGACTAGTGTAAGTGCAAAACTAGGAATGCTGCCAGAATTTTTTACCAAGTCTTGCCTTCAGAGGGGAAAAATCAGGTGCCAGTGAAGCATCATGAGCAGGACTCACAGCAAGCAGAGCTCATGTATAAGGCTTCTGAATCAGTGACTTTTGCCAATCATCCTTTTGATTATGGAAGAAGGGATTGTAAAGGCCAGCAAATGCACAGGAAACCTGACAACAAGTCTACTTCCACTTCTAAGCTAGAGAGGATCTCTACTTCTTGCTGTGTTACTCTGGTCCTGCAAAACATATGATGATGACTGAGAGTCTTTATCTCCTATTAGCGTTGTTGAACCAGGATCTTAGCACTCAAACAAGACAGTTCATTCAGCTCTATTTTCTTCTTATGCAATGAGTTAAGGGAGTTTCATTAAGCATTTTCTTTCTTGTTTTACATGTACAATCTAAAGTGATGTGCTTATTAGCGTATTTGCTTTTAAAATGTGCACACTTTAGAGTAAATTGGAATATGTTAGAAATGCTCATAAAATAGAAGCATTTTCCCTCTTATCACAGGGGATATAAGTATTCATTGTTACCATTCCTTATTTTAGTCTAGAGGGAAAAAAGACACTAGGGGCTCTTAGAATTTCAGACTACAGGAAAAACAGGCATCTAAGGGTGAAGAACATGAAGCCCATTTAAAAACGACTTTGGGAAACCCTGCCTCTTTTAACTTCAAACGCAGACAACCTGCCAGATGAAGTCCATTTCCAGCAATGTCCAAAGTGAGTGAAATGTACAATACCTTCAGAAAACTGGAGGTATTGCTTCAGTGGTTTGATGTGCTCATCAAACACTTTTTTTTTCTCTTTAATTTTTTATGTTCTCTCCATTTCTCCACTCCCCCTTTCCCTCACATGAAATGACAACCGTGGCCAGTTTAGCAAGTTAAGATGTCAGTGTGGGTTTCCATTACTACAAAGGAGACACATCACTATTAGCAACTGATCTAATAACAGGCACACTGGCCTGATAGCTGAAAGCTGTTCAGAGCTATCCTTGCATTTTTCTTTCTTCTTCAATTCTTCTTGTCTGGGGAAAGGCTCCTCTCTTATCTTAACACCTCTTTGCTCTTTGTAATCAGTTTGTAAATTTTTCAAGTACTAGTTTCAAATACTGGTTTAACATTAGGTGAAGCATACTGCACACATGTTGCAAAGGCTTAAAATCATCCCTCGAGATGACATTTGTACTGGTAAGATGCACTATCACCATAGTGAGATTTGGTCAGTCTGGGAATGTTTTCAATAAAGATAATGAATTGAGATGAATAATTTTGCAATTACTTGACCTGAGGGAAGACAGTTGCCATCTTTAATTTCTCTAATTTTATTTTAAACATAACAATTCACCCTGTGTATTAACTTATGTATTTAATTAATACAGAAAAGATACACTATGTATATTTAAACAGCTTTATATGTTTGCATAAAGCAAATATTTTGATTGTAACAGAGATTTGTGGTGAATCATAATAAATTAAGATAAATGGTCCACTTTTTCTACTTCTATACACACAGCTGACATGAATGGAAAATTCTCACTGAGTAGGAATTGCAGATGCCTCATTTCCACGCATTTTAAACTTCAGTTTTTTAACAGCCAGTAGCTGAAACACCTTATCTTAAAAATAATAGCTTTCTTGAAAATTTAATTAGGTCATCTACAGGGGTTATCTTTGGCACTCTGAAATTAGCTTTGTTGCACACACATGGGAGGACAATTAGGACCCATCTTATTAGCAATGAAGGCTAAAACTCCAGTACTGTCTCGTATCAGGACGTAATCTTTCATGCTTCACAGCTTTAGTTCTCACAATGTGTTGCATTGGAAACAGGAGAGGGGGGAAGGGAAAAGGGCAGACCCGAAAGAGCTAAATAAATATCCAGTTTAAGGAAGTGCCTACAGACTTTTTATTCAGTGAACTTGATAAATATGACTCAGAAGAAGAAACAAAGATGGCAGGGATTGGTGAGCTGCAGTTAGATCCTACAAATTCTCTTTATTGAATTCCTTAAATTATATCTAAGGAAAACTATTTCTTTATATTATATTGAAGTACATCCCTTATTTTGTGTAGGAATATTAACTACAAACTGCATTAAGAATTCTTGTGGTAATAAGATACATTTGCTCAAAATGAAATGGTTTCATTTGCATTTTGGTTGGGAAATACCATGCTTTGACAGCTGTACTGATATTAAGCATGAAAGTCATGACTGAATTTGTGTTCACATGATAACTCTGGAAAAAATTTCATATCTTGTAATGCTTAAAAAAATGCACACTATATTTAAAAATACACACTATATTATACAGTTGTTGAACACGGCGTGTTTCTGGATTTAACATAATCAATTATTCGTAAAGATATTTGCTTCAGGGAGATAAGTATTTTATAAAGCTGCATTTTTCTGTGATAAAAGGAAGTCGTATCTTGCTTGCTGGCTATACAAAGCCTTTTCATAGGAAGCCTCCTTCCCACATGCATTGTGCAATAACAAGCAAAATGACCCTCCAGGGTCATGGGATAACACTCATGCTTTGCTGCTTGCTGCCTTTTTTTTTTTTTTAAGTGGCACCTGCTGTGTGGTTCTCAATATAAATAGGGACTGCTTGCAGCAAATCACAAATGTTTTACTCACTGGAAAAATGGGCAGGAAGCAATCTCTATAGGAAAAGCAGAAGCAGTGGGGAGGACAAAGAGCGAGGGAAAAGAAACATTTTCTTATTATTTTCTTACTTAGCAGTGATCAGGCATTAGTTTTTAGTTACAACCTTCCTTAGCACATGCAGAAAGAGTTATACTCTTCATGAACATCTAGCCAATCGATAATTGGAGATATGGGAAGTAGGCTTGCTTGGTTTTCTTTTTACTGTATAAGTAAATAAAACTATGCAATGAAAATTGCTCATATTTCTATTTTCTTCTGTTGTTGTTCTTAATTCTCTCCATACGGTTTTATCTGATTGAATTATACACGTGTAGAATTAATAAAGACTGCAGGCTCTGGAGATTTATTTGAAAGGTGACTACCAGTTCTGTTGAGAAAGAGAAAACGCTTTGTGAGCTGCCCTTTCAGACACTATATTGCTTTTATTTTGTGTAAAACCTTCTCTTTTCCCCAGTCTCTCACTTTTTCCCATGTAAGTATAAGCAATATGTTTTAGCTTTGCATATGGAATGAAACTCAGTCACGTCTCCAAGACTGGAAGGACAAAAACCCCTTGAATGACAAACAAGAATTTTTAAAATTTTAATGTTTACAATATGCTGAAAGCTGCAGGCATGTGGGTATGTCCTATGATACTGTAGGACAGAACTTTTCACCAAACAGTTCTTCATTCCACTGATGGCAGGGTCTCATTAGTTATATGAACTTTGTTAAAGAGTGGCAGAAATTGAATAATTATGAACAACCCAGATACAACAGAAATAGCACCTAAACTTAATAACATCTTTATATGTGAGTGGGTTTTGTTTGTTATGAGGAGATGTTTATCTAATTTCTGTTGGTTGTTATTTTTACTTTATATTCTAAAGGTTGGATTGCCTTTTCAAAGTTATTGAAGCATAAATTCTCTGAATTTTGGTGGAGGTTTCTCCTATTTACATCCTGTGCCTTGGTCAAGGTATCAGGACTCATTCTCTGCAAATACGTTATCTCACCTCCATGTCAGTATTGCCCGGAAAGCTATAAGTACAAGGCTGTGACTATAACTGCCTCACAGCCATGACCTGAGGAATAGGTCTGGAAGTTCATTGCCTGCATTTTCCTGGCTAAGACTCCCTGTGGGATGACAGTTTTTGTAGCTTTTACCAGGAATGCCTTGTGACAGAACAAATTGGTGTTTGCTTGGATGTAAACTGAGGAATCAATATAAACTTCAGAATGGTTTAAGGACATGGACATATAATCAGGTTATCTCAGGGTTACTAAAGAAAACATGTCAGAAGCATCTAATCTCCAGGTCCCAAAGAGAGAAGATCTGGAAGATGATTTTACTTCAGGTTTTTTCCTTATGCTCTCTACCTTTTATTATTTTGTTACTTTTTTTGACTGTTTCATATTCCTATGCTAAGATTAAGAAAGTATTTTGCTTTAAGAAGTGCTTGAGTCAATATATGCTTTATATTTCCTTTGTCATATCAGACATCAAACCATAATGTGTCTGCTTGGAAGGCAGGACTAATACATCATGCAAGGTAGGAACACCATGGCATGATAAACTTGAACAATTTACAGCAACACATAGAAGAAAGGTGCTACTGCTTTTGACTTTCAGTGTGGTATCTATCCTCAGTGTGGTAAGGCATACTTGACCACTGATGTCAGAGGACTGCCCACCAGAAAATCTAATATCTAGTGTGTTGCAACTGTGTAAAATACCATCTCCCTCAGATTTTTCTTAATGCAGATCAAATCATCTGTAGTGTTGATTTCGCCCCAGGCAGAACTAAGATCTCTTACAGAAGGGATCTGGGTGCTACGTGCAGTCCTAGAAAACTACCTTCTCAAGGCTGATCTAATTGACCTGCTGGCCACAGGGATTACTGGCAGCTGTGGCAAAGTGTGTTTCCTTCCTCTGGATTTAGAAGTTCTAAAGAGCTAATCTGTGTAAAGACCACCCAAGGGTCTTCCCTAATCTACCAGGTGAGGTGTAGCCTCCCTTCTCCAGGAGCAGTTAACAGTGCCCTTCCCATCACATCATGCATTAGCCCATTCACCACCAATGTAGTTGGTGGGTATAATCTGCTAAGCATGAAGATTACTGTGCCAAAGACAAATATCTCTGTGAAGCAAATCTTCATTGCCTAACTATGCAGTATATTTACCTTACGCACCTTTTAGTTGCAGGATTTCTTTGGTTTTCTTCAGCAAAAATGAATGCAGCTTTCATTAAGGTTCTGAGATCTGAAGAATTAGTACACAGATCTCTCTATTTAGAGCAAGTTCTGAAAACACAAGGGCAAAATCAGAAATCACTTTTTTCCAAGTAGCTGAGAACATGGCATTGACAATTTCGTCTGAGAAGGGGGTTTCAAGAAAAAAAATGAAAATGACATCTTTAGACTGGTTTCAATAGAGTACCCTCATAAAAGAAAATTATTGACTGTCCCCATACAACTTGCTACCTTTCTAAAAATACACACTCAAACCTATCAAAAGCTTTTCTGTGCAGTTAAGAAGTTAGATGACAGCTGTATCTTTCTTATTAACTTCCATAACTCTGGCATTTAACAACATATATAATCATGAGATAAAACTCCTGCAACCTCAAGAGCATATCTGACAATACCCTTTTGAACAGTCAGACTAGTTTCAGGTAAAAAATAACAATGAGAGGGAGTAATACCATTTTGAAAGAAGATTCCTTAAAAAAAATAGGCCTAAAGAAGGCCTTTAATTTATACAGTCCTACTTTAAATCTTTTGCTCCACACAATAAGATACACATTTTAGTCCTATATTTTAAGACTGTAAACCTTGGGTAGAGAGTGCGTGAACTAACTGTATATCAGAAATATTGAATCTTGCTTAGTCTGAGGCTATAAAATTCTTAATTTTATTGTGGAAAATTTTGATTCACTTTTATTAAAGATACTATTTGTCATTATTTATATTTGTGTGAAATTTGAAATTGCCATTGGGTTGGTTTTCCTGTAACCCTTTTCTATGTACTTTCATACGTAGTATGACTTGCCAATTTTTTCACAACTTTACGTAAGAATTTTCATATATGTTGTAAAAGATTTTCATTCTTATCAATTTTAGGTGAGAATGAGCTGACTTTTGAGTGCTAAGAAGTGACAAAGGGTGGTTTTGTTAGACTATGTCTACACAACCGAAGGCAAGCAAAAAAGGACTCGCTCTAAACCAACTAGACCTGAACTTGTTCCAGACTAGAAGCTGTGTAACCACATTAGTGTGGCATTGAGCCCAAGCTAATAAGCCCTACTAAGAGGCATTAAAGCAGTTACACAATTTTTAGATCAGAGTTGGCTTGCCTCCAGCTAGCTTGGAGTGTAACCAGGATGATCTCAGGTTTGTCAGGAAAAGGCAGTGTAGACAGAGTCTCAGATCCTGAAACAAGCAGGCTTAACCTGTACTCTAAACTCGTTTTGTAACTTAAGAGAGAAGTATGGAAAAAGTGTGAGAAAAAGCAGGGTTTAGATAGGGATATAAGGTAGGAAATAAAATAGTGTATGTATATTCTAGTTACTGTTCTTTCAACTTGTTCCATTAACAGATCAGTTTGGCAGATGTTTTTTTTTTTAAAAAAAATGCTTGAAGGAAGGACAAAAATGATATGTTTATAAGACTTAGGCAAAGTTAGTAGACTAACCTGTGTTGTTTAGTTCTTTAATTTTCTTTTGTCATATGTATAATATATATATACATATTATTTTTTAACTCTGTTCAAAACCACCTTTTGCTTCATTGTCTCTTGTCTCTTTTCCTGAATGTCAGAATTCATTCCCATATTATATTAATCTATTTTTGCTGTTTATACCTTCGGATGAATTTCTGCTATCTTCATAAAATAACTTTTTGTGATCTTGCTTGCTTTTCTTGACTTCTTTTTTTTGCTGTTTCCCCCAGGCTGAGAGACTCAATTTCTTGAGGCCTCCTTCTCTTTTGATGCTGTTGGTGTGGAAGTGGTGCTGGAGACACAGAGTCATTAGACCTAGAAAGACATAAGCTTTGTGAGTATAATTATGACTACTCCTCTAGACACCTGAATCCTGATGTAGTGTTATTCAGTTAGTGACAAAAAGGTTTTGAAGAGACTGATTCTCTAGGAGGATATCAGCAGAGGACAGCATCAAGTTCCTGTGTTTGTCTGTCATCCAGTGTGACTTCTAATGTACTTTAAGTCCTATTTGGTCTTCTATAAAGCATATTCTTAATGCCTTGTTCTTCATTTAAATCACATTAACAATATACCCCTAAAAGTATTTTCCCGAGTAGTCCCATTTTTTTAAAAATGACAGTTTCTCTAGAGAGAGGAAAGAGCATTTGAAATAATGTTGGGTATTTTGCCAAGTCTGTCAAAAGAGTAACACATCCACTTTCTCAGCTCTGTCTCATTAAAATTGTATTCTAATTCTGTCTCAACTTGGTCTCTTTGCTTCATAAGTCATTGCCTGCTCATTACTTGTAGTGTGAGAGATGAAATTTATTCAAACCTGATAGCAGAGATAAAGAATTGAAAGGCAGGCATCTGGGAGAAATGAAATTAGCTTATTCTAATGCTTTTTTGACAGGATTTTTTTCATTGCCATGGGTTACTGTAAGTGTCACTTTGGATTTGTGATACTGTCTTTGTTAGGTTTGTGGGTGATTTTTTAAAACAGTCTTAACTGCTAAACTACGCTTCCCTTTGTCACATCCATTGAAATAATGTTCCATGTCTGTGTTAATATGGTCAAATATTACTTGCTACGGTAGTCTGTAATTGTTTTACCTTTATAGTTGTAAGAAAGATTAAATTTTAGAATTGTTTTAAAGTAGATTCTTCAGCCCAGTATTTAGATAAATAGGATGCACTTAGTAAGGTCTGGGCAAATGATAGAAAATGCAATATAACTTATATGCAATTTAACATGGAATACAGAGGGCAGCTTTTTTAACCCAAATATTCTCTTTCAAGCTTTGAATGTCAAAAGAATACACTTAGGAATTTCTAATTTTGAATATAGGAGAGTATTAGAAGCAAATTGACTTAAAGCACAAGCACTTTTCCATTATAAAATTGAGTTGTTAAGGAATTATATGGTCTAATTACTGAACTTGGTATTTTTGACTACTTGGATTATGAACTGATATTGTCATTAACTAGCTAATTAAATTGACTGCAATAACAAGCAGTAATTTAGAAATATGTTCTAAATTAGTTTTTATATGAAAGCAAAGTCTTTGTTGATCTGTGCATGTGATTAATGTCAAGTGTCATGAATTAGCTCAGGGATCTCTGGTGCAGGAAGGGCATTATAAATAGAAGTATCTGCATATTTGACAGAAACAGATGCAGTCAGAAGAGCAATTCCTATTCGATTAAAAATTTGAATTAGAAAATGTTAATAAGTATGCATATGTGTATTTTCTGGAAGCGTACAACATAATGGCTCAGTGCAAAGTGAATTATGCTTTTCTCTCAAAAGGCAGAACATTATTTCAGCTGCAGTGCAACTGATTCTCTTACCCCAGGATCTTCGTGCTTGGATTATTTCATATTTTACTACTCAGAAAACAAAGCATAGGATTCTTAATCTTTATTTTCTTATATACTATAAACATCATCAAGAAATTTGGCTGTTAATATCTAAAATGGCCTGTTAATTAAGTATGGTGTCCTAACAGCTTTTAAGAACATAAACATGAAATGCCCTATGTATTGCCTTTGGATTTGTGGTACTGTCTTTGTTAGGTTTATTTACTGTGGCTTTTAAATGCACACTAACTTAAATGCCAAAATGTACTTTCATCTGTCACAGGATAAGTAATGTTCAATATCTGTGTTCAAAACATTCACTGGGAGTACTCCAAAATACTTCCAAGCAGAGAAGTTTGACCGGAAAACATATGTATCAACACTTTACAAACTAGATCAGTAAGGCGGGGGGGAAGGGGTGGTGGTAGAGGGGTGTCTTTGTTCTGCATTTTCCTTTCTTTTCCTGTACAATATCCATGGCACACTACTTCTGTAATTGTTGTTTCCCCTTTGGATGTTAGATTCTTTAGATGAACTGATTTACAGAGGGAAGTAACTGTAAGAGAACAAAAGTTACAGTCATATAAGTGGAAAAGAGAACTGTTATAGATTTTCAGGTGGAAATACATGAGAGATGTTTCCATCTAATAAGTCACCTGAACAGATTTCTGAACACTATTTGACACCAATACAGTAACATGAGATGAATCTCAGAGTACTGATGATCCCAGCCTGCAGCAGTCCAAACACCACCATTCTCAGTAATCTCGGCTGGGGACAGACAAAATGTCATCTCAGGTATCAGTCCTCCTTTTAGTAACAAAATCCTGCAGGGAAACAAGGGAATGGTAAGAACTAGGTTTTCTTTTTTAGCCACTTAGCTTTGTAGAAATGGAGAAATCCTTGGCAGTTTAAGATTTCTAGGGTTAATTAGGGTTGAGATTGATAGGCAACTATAAGCTTTCTCCTTCAAAGATCACCTTAAAATAGTTAAAACAGAAAAATCATAATTCTAAAAATCATTTTATGTTAAATAGTTATGAATACTCATAATCATATACAATAAATTGAGCAATAGATTATAACGATAATTTTATTTAACTTCCACTGATAAATAAGAATCAGATTTTGCACTGTCTTGATTGAAATGAAATCTCGGTGAATAATTAATTCTTCAGTTTCATCACAAAAAATAAAAACTTGCATATCCTGTGTTAAATAAAATGGAAATCAGTTTTTGAAGGAAACAATTTCCTGAAAAATATTGGACTTGAACCAGGTGTTTCACTTTATCACATGGAAGCAAATCTCATAGCTTGAGATGACACCTTGACTTTAGTTAGTTTTCAAGATAAATAGACTAGCTACTCTCCACAATGAGTCTTGAAAGATTTTCACTAGGAAACTGAAGGTCCATTACTAAGTGGAGTTTTTTTAATATATTAGCCAACTTGAGAGATGGTTGACACACAAAAAGCAAATAAAATACATATTTAAGGAGAGTATCAAGAGAGGAATTAACTTCAAGGACTTGTAAAGCTTCAGAAGAAATTCTGGAGGAAGGAATAGATGAAGGGGCAGAGGTCAGAGAGAAATAAATTCAGTTTAGAATTTTAAAGTTACTTCCTGCTTGATTTACAAACATCTCTGCTTAGAAAATTTTATGTATTATCAAAAAATGGGATAATCTTACGTATCATGACTATTAGTTTCCCAAACTGATAGAGTCTTCCAATACAAGTAATAGAAGCAAGAGTTTTATATAGATTGATAAATTTGAAAGGAAGGAACCAAGGAAGATGAGGAATCACAATGATTGTCAACTGAGTTTTGTTACCTAGGAGGACATTATCACATCACATGCATTTCTAAGTAGAAGTAAAGGATTTGCAAGGAATTCTGAAGAGAAGGTCTCAAACTAACTCCTGGAGAATGTCATGGGTACCCATGTATCCTGAATTTTTGAGTGTATGCTTATCCTCTCAATGACTACAAACAGTAATTATTGATAGCTCTGTGTATGAAGTAAGGTGTCTTATCATCTGTTGGGAAGGAACATGTCACCATTACCTCTCTCTACTATCTCACTTGTCTTTTTGACCAACTGCATTACTTTGTGATTGATGTGTTGAGTTACATTTTGTTTCTAAAAAGAAAATATGAAGAACAAAGGTGCAGATACTTACCCTATCACATAACAGGGTTAACCTTCAAGGTGTCCACTTTGTCCTGTGACTCAGAGAAGTGAAGACAGTAAGACCTTAAGATATTTATACATTTCATGACAGTGCCACTGACAACACCTGTTTCTGGAAAGGTTTGATCCCACAATACTTTTTCCTGTAGCTTGAGGCACTGGTAATCTCTTGCCTTTGCTGAAACATATTTGCCTATCAATTTTCTGGACATCTTGGGAAGGACAAATAGCCTCTCATTGGAAACAACATGACTAATAGTATATTGGTTTTGCTGACCACCTCTGAATTTATCTTGATTAAATGGACTTATTATACCACAGTATTGGTTCCATGCATATTTTCCAAAGGTTCTTGTAGATGTAAATCTTGCCACAATGCCCCAGCCAAATATCGTTCACCTGGAATGACAGCTACACGTTTGCTCTTGCTGTCATTCTGTCATTCCAGTCAGCTGCTGTTACGCTTAAAGGCCACCAGCAACAAGCTGCTACTCCAGCTGCTGAAGAGGTAGCCAAGCCTCACTCACTCTTCCTCCCTCTGTGTCCCTCTGCTAGCTCTTTTACTCCTGTTTTGCATTTCAATGCAACATTATAGCAAGACGTGGTGGAGCTGCAGTTGCCAGCCCCATGTTTTGTTCCTCACGCTGTCTCTGACTTGGAACATGATCTTTGTGCCTGATCTTTTACACACAATTTTACAATGTCCTTTGAGATCTACAGATGCAACAGATTACTCAGATATAACCTAGAAACTCTGTGTTTTCAATTAAGATATAAATGACAGACATACATTCTAATTTTATTTTTGGAAAGGCTTACAAAATATCTTTGGAACATAATTTGTGACCTTGTGAAAACTGAAACTTGATTTCAAAAGCAGCAATTGCTTTTGCCTGTGTAAGTGAAACCCTTTGTGTTGATGCATAGTTATTTAGGGAAATAAATACAACTTTGAATGAGCTAAGTTAATGCAGCTTTAATGTGAAGGGAAAGAATTATAGCACGTTGGGAATTTTGGTAGAAACAGAGATACAAAGAAGTTGCCGCAGTTGCTTAAAGTGTGGTTATAACTCTGGTTTGGGAAAAGACAGAAGGGCAGAATTGGATAGTTACTTTATGAATGTGGATGTAACTCAGAGAGCTCATTGGTTTCGTGGGTCTCTGTTAGATTCCCACAGCCCTGAAGAAACAGCTCTCAGCCTTATATTTTCTAAGCTTTTGTCTTCCCACTTTGGAATTCTGACTACGGGCACATTACCAAGCCAACTGGATTCACTACAAAGCTCCAGTGTAGCTCTTTTTATCACAAAGATCAAGACAACAATTGTATGCCTACAAGAAAAGAACAACTAAAACCATCGAGCAAACATTAAAAGAACAATTCTAGAGATAGTTGCCTTTGAACTGCAATAATGGGCAACATTCAGTCCTGAGATTTGAATTCAGAGTAAAAGGAACTCATTACTAACTGCCTTTCCTTGTAATTATCCAAGCTGCTGGCAGTGTATATTTTCAGCAGCATTAATTTTGTGCAACGTAATATTTTCTAGTTGTGCTGAACCCCACACAAAAGCAGCATTGTAAATCTGCTTTATGGAGTTTTGTTTATTATAGAGTTCGTATATGAAAAAGGAAGAAATCTAAATTTTGTGTTGGCTTCTCCCCAAACCACAGAAAATGGAGAATTGTTTTACAAGACCTTGTTCTGAAATATACTTCCCGACTGTAAAAGAAGTATGGTATATTTGCAAATGCATTCCACAAGCATGCACAATGTCCAGCTGCAAAAATATAGCAAGAGTTGATTTTTTTTACTTTCCAGAATAGTCATTTCACACTTTTGGGAGAATCAGGAGGTGTGGGGAGATAACTAGAATTTTAAAATAGATGCTTCATTTTGCAATGCCCCAATAGTAACTGAAGTTGAAAACTACCAGACACCAGTAATTCAGAATTAAATTTCTATCTGAGGATTTTTGACCACAGTTATTTTAGTTCTGGCACTAAAAGTCTAAACCATACAAACAGTTTCAGTGAATCATCCTGCACTTTTATTCCTCTTCCCCACTTTCACACTGCCTTTTTAGTAGCCTAGCTTTGGAACCACTGTTAATCAGATGACTGAAGCTTTATTTTGAAGGGTGTTGCACGATTTTAAAAGTTCTTTGTAGGTATTTTGGTTTAATAGAAATATACTGAATGGGAAGTGAAGAGGAAACACCCAATTTCAAGCTGGTAATTTTGGCCATTGCATGGATAGATGATGAAGTAGGCATGTGATGCGTGATTTAAGCAAATTGAATGCTGTTCCTGACCCATAACTGACAAAGAGGACAAAATTTTTCACTTCTATCCATTGAAGTATGGACAGATGTGCAGTATCTCTTTGGTGTCTTCACCTCCGCTTGTGGAAAGAGGGACCCAGAGATGCAATGGCACCAACTCCCATGATGTTTATGGAGAAACAAGTAACTGAGTGATCATTTCCATAAGAAACACGTCAGAACACTTGGTTTCTCATCCACACAATTAAAAGGTTACAAGAATTCAGAACAGGAATACATTCAAAGTCTTTTCTTTACCCACCATCTCTAGGACACCCTGGAATTGGTATAAACTCAGATGAAAGTTCCATCATAGGAAGCTTATGAAGAAATTACTCCCCTTTGCCCAGTTCTGACACTACATCAATCAGGGGATGATGATCTTAAGGGAGTCCTCCTTTAAGAATTGAATAAATGGAACACTGACGTCCTGGAAAACTAGGGTACAGGAGGGGAAATTGTGCATTTCACAATGCTCTGGATCATTTCAGGGAACTTATTCAATGTGACTGAACTGAAATTTGGGTTGCACTTTGTAGATCACATTATGTTGTTTAAAACCTCCTTGGAAAGCATTTGCCTTTTCTAAAAATGTATTTTTAAATAGGAACTACCTCTTGTTTGTACATATTACAAAAAAAATATCTCTAGTATCTAGAAAATATGAAGGTTCTAAGTTTCAAGATATTTGTGGGAATGGATAGATTTCTACATTTCACAGGGTTAGCACTTTGCCAAGTTATGATATAATAGAGCGGCAGTCATTCAGATTGTTAAAAAAAAGAAAAGAGGGGAGGAAGTCAAGGAGCAGTCATTCAGTAGGTGTAGTTTACAGCCTTATCAGGAATGCAAATACCCTTTTTTCCCAGATTTCCACACTAAGCATCTTGTACAAAACAAAAGTTATTCTCCTTTTCTCAATTCTGCTCTGGCCAACCTTATAAATTATGCTGCTCTGTGGAGGCATCAACAGAAAACAGACTTTCCTTTGATCTGAAGCTGTCATTGGTCTATATTTGTGGTGTCCTCACACTTTGGTGCAACTCTCATTTAGCACTGCCAAAAGCTGTGGTACTTTAATAGTGGGTAAAACTGTGTCCTGACACCGCAGAGGCTCTATGGTACGCACATTTAGCAGGGACATCTTGGCTGTTCTCCTGTTAGTAAGCTATTCTCTTCATAACTGGATTATTATCCAGTACAGTTCGAGAACTACTTTACTTGAGTTTCCATACCTTAGGTGTGTGTTCTGAAACCTGGTTCTTTAGTGTTCACAGAGTTCTGAGAAAAGATACAATGAAGTAATGAATAAAAGGGTTGCAAGAACCTAAATGGTTATTTTTCCAATCTACTGTTCTAAATTCTACAAACCTCATAATATCAATGACCTATTGTGGGGGGGAGGAGGGGGAGGAGAAAATGAAAAAAAAAAAAAAAGAAAGGAAGGAAAATAAAAAACACAAGACTTTTCAGGCAGTTAGCAGCATTGTCCATGAGATCATACTAAGAATTCAGTTATGGCCTGTCATATTTTTGTAATATCTGAAACATTTCTTTCACAAGTTTGTATTTTATTTCAGTTTCTCACTGAAGATAAGAGTTTCCTAAGAACTACACCATCTAAGAGCTAGACCTTGGGGTTCCCACTTTAGTTCCACCTTGGTACTTACTCCCCATGCTGAAGTGGTATCTATCTTCCTGGAATACTGCATTGAGGATCTCCTCTCTCTTTAAAATTATTTGCATTGGTAAATTAGCACAAGTCCAATCAATTCAGCAAAGAAATTTGGGTACTTTTTGTAAGCATTAAATGATACGGTTGACCCTGAGACAATAATGCAAAAGTGTTAAATGCCCATCAAGTAAAGTTCAGTAAAGGCAATCAAAATGAAAATAATGTAAAATGAAAAGAAGTGGTGAAGCACATTATATCATCACCATTAGATTTTTAGTAGGCATGTCAGTTTATTTGTTTTACATTATCTGACATTAATAGGAAGTCACTAATACGGAAATGCCTACAGATGCAAAAGAATCTTAATAAAGGTCTAGCACAAAAATTAAATATTATTCATATATGTGTGTGAGAGAGAAAAATTCTACTGTGGCTTTAATATGCTGCAGTAAGATGGGGAATTACCATTAA
Source organism: Campylorhamphus procurvoides (assembly GCA_013396655.1). Classification (NCBI taxonomy): domain Eukaryota; kingdom Metazoa; phylum Chordata; class Aves; order Passeriformes; family Dendrocolaptidae; genus Campylorhamphus; species Campylorhamphus procurvoides. The sequence goes on from WBMV01007485.1 coordinate 18,574, forward strand.
AAAGTAATCATATAATCATGCATTATTTATACAGTTATAAGAGACACATTGGGTATCCTGAGTTTTACAGTGTTATTATATTATTTACCTTAAACTGCAAGTCTTCAGCTTATTAAGCATAAAAGCATAGGACATTGTTTTAAAAGAATATTATCTCAAGAAAACAAATTTTTAGATTAGCTTTGACAGCTTTTAAAAACCCAAAAGGCAGATATAATCCCCTCAGCATTAATTGCTGTTTTGGTAAATGAACTGTTCTCATTTGTTTTAAAGCCTCTGATCAGAAATGTTATTATAATGGTATACAGCTTCCAGTATGAAAGTGAGGAAAGGGTGCTTCTGGGGAAAAAAAGGAATAGTTGCCTAAATTTTCCAGTATCTGTTGGAGCTGTAGTGCATTTACAACAGCTTGTTGTTAATGAAACTATAAGAGCTAAAATGTTACAAATGATTTTAATTTCCTCTTCATTTTTGTTTTATGTTCATAAAAGTGCCGCTAGTACTGGATATTATTAAATATGGGCTGTAGTACAGATTTTTGTATCTAATTAGATAGCAATTCTATCAGAGTAATGAAAAACAATAACTGTGCTGCCCGAGCTCTAGAATTTTAGTTTACGGGGAAAAAAATAATAGATGCATAGAAATTATAGAACAGCAGATCATTGCTTCAAATGTTTATGCCTTGAAAGCATTTTTTGGTGTTTATATACCTTGCTGACCTGGAAACCCAAAACTTAGCTACCCCAGGGCTTCAGTGGAAACTTTTTAATGAAGAACATATCTCTCAGTGCTGTTTCTGGCAAGTGATCCTCAGTTTGAACTGGAGGTGCTAGGAATTAGTTTTTGCCATGTGTGGGAAGAGAAGGTTCGTTGCAGTAGAAGAGCAAAACCAACTGTTTGGCAGTAAATCCTTTTGTGCCTTTGGGTATTTTATTTTTAATAATGTGTGTGAGAATTTTATTTGAAAGCTGATGTGGAAATTGGGGTATATTTTTCCCTTAAACTGGAGGATAGGGACCCTGAGAATCTTCCAGTCTCAGTACTGGAGAGGAGAGAAGGCTGGGGAAGAGTCTGCACAGATAGACAGATGAGCAAGACAGCTGTTTAGTACACTTTCCAGTGTCACTAGGTAAAGTAGCAGTAAAAGAAGAAGGAATCTACTGTGAAAACTTCTTCAACTCCTGATGTGAGATCCAGTGCAAGTAGTGGTAAGTGTCAGGTAGTCCCCTCCATCTGCTTTCAATCCTGGATGCGCTGCACTGTCTGTAAGCAGGTTACAAATGACAGTCAATCTCTACAAGATACACAAGTTTTCACTTGCCAAATTATCAGTGTGTATTCATCTGATATCACTGAAGCTTTCTTTCTCCTTTACACTAAAAAACTGGCATTCTGTTCATGAGATTGTGCAAAGCAAGGGGTTAGTATAATGGATTTAAGAGCTAACTACCAAAAATCTGTGAAACATTCAATGTGTGCGTATGTCTTCCGTTAACTGGAAATTGGCAGCAAGTGGTACCTTCTGGGCTGCATTAGAAGAAGTGTTGCCAGCATGTCAAGGTTGGTTTTCCTCCTTTCCTGCTCAGTGCCTGAGAAACACCTGGAGTGCTGGCTGGTAAAATATATGGAAAGACTGGAGTGAGCCCAACAGTGGGCAACAAACTTGATTAAGGGCTCAGAACACATGACATGTGAGGCCAGGCTAAGAGATCTGGGTTTGGTCAACCAGGAAAAGAAAAGACTGAGAGGAATCTCATTCATGTGTACAAATACTGGGTAGCAGGGGAAGGTTGTGAAGGTGGAGCCAGACTCCCTCCTCAGTGGTTCCCAGTGACTGGATAAAAGACGTTGGGCACAAACCAAAACATAGCAAATTCAAACGAAGTTGTTTGGCTTGATTTTTTTCCTAATGCAAGAATGATCACACAGTACAACACATTGCCCAGAGTAGTTGTGAAGCCTCCATCTCTGGAGATATCCAAAGTCCTGAGTAATCTGATCTAGCTGTTCCTCTTTTGAGTAGATGGTTTCAATTGGGTGGTATCCAGACATCCTGTGGGAATAGACCTACAATATAAAGAGTGGAACAGATCCTGCAGGAAATGGGCCACTGAAGACAAAGAAACCAATGAAAGCATTTTGTAAAACTGTACTGTAACATAAGGTTTATTGCTGTGTTTACCTTTTCCCCAGGCTTTTGGAAAGCCACCTTTCCCTTCTCCCAGGTCCTTAGAAACCCATCTCCCTCTTCCCCAGGCTCTGTAGAAGACACCTCTTACCTTCCTAATTAGTATTCAAGCCCCCTTTAGGCTGTGTTCTGATTGGTTTCCCTTGTATCCCTCCCCTTTCCCTGGCCATGAGGTGTATAAATTACCTGACCAGGTGAATAAAGATCTCTTTCTGCTTCCTGTTCCTGGAGTGTGTGAGTCCTCCTTACTGCGATCTGGGGAGGACCCTGTGGCCTGCCACCCAGCCACGTGGAGGGAGACAGGGAGGGGGAGAGCGTGCCCCATTCAACCGTGCTAACATCCCTTCCAAACTCAAACCTTCTGTGAATCTGTGACATATCAAGAATTATTACACTGTGATACAATATGCTGGGCACATTTTTTCTCTTTTTTTTTTCCTTTTTGTAATATCTAATAAGAACGTGAAAAATACTGATTTTGTCATTAAACTCAGAAGTGTTCAAATCTTCACCTTCCTTCCCTTTTTGAGCAATATTCTCATGTCTTCATTTCTTCTATTTAATTTCAGGCTCTTTTTGCTTTGTTACTGTATTTATTAGAGGTGAAAGACTTGGTTCAAATAGTTAACCTTTCTCCTTCCCAGTCACAACTGAAAGAAAAATAAAGCAAACTTTTTTCTTACATTTTTCTAATCACTGTGTTGGTCTAGCATGGTTAAGAAATAGCATTACTTGTACTTCAAGTATGAAATGCAAAGGAGAAACAGTAGTGAGCAAAGTTACCTGGTTAGGTGCAAACCAACCATAGGAACAGGACTTCATGCCTTGGGAAGAGCAAAAGTCCACCTTACTCCCCACCCCAGCTTGTAAACTGATGCATACCAAGGAACCATGATTCTCAAGACCAACACTGGCCACAAAGAAAAGAACCAGTTTTACCTAAAAGTTTGTTTGATTACTTGGAACCCAACCTCCCTGTTCTCCATTGTCACTGCTAACTGCCAAAATCTCCTTTCTTAAAACCAGTAACAGTTCTTGAAGACACTTATTTCTGGAATGCCAATGTTTGTGTACACTGTCAGTATAAATTTATCCAAACTACATGTGGTGAAGTGACATGGTTAATTAGTGCAATGTTTTACTCATGTGGGTCCAGAGAAAATATCTCATTAAGTTTTTACTTTTTTTTTCTTTCTTTTTTTCCCAAAATCATAACTCTCAGAAATAATTAGCAGGACTATGGTGATCAGGGGATGTTATAGTTTCACTGAGAGACGGAGCCCTGCAAGGAGCTATTGATATCACCTGGGATGGAGACGTGGCAGCTGCAGGGGCAACTTCTCCAAAGCTCTCACCCTACCAGTAGTAACTCCTGATTATGTGGATCTAAAATCCTGAGACTGATGAAAAAGAAACCTTTTTGAAAGTAGAAGTTAAAACCTCAAACATTTATTTAGCACTTTAAAATCATAAACCATTTTGGTTTACAACAATGATATCCCATAATAAAACATATCAGATTAAAAAAGTGTGGTTTAAACATTTCAAGCAGAGTCAGGGACACAGAAAGTTCTTTGTTTTCTTTTAACAACTATTTTTTTCACAAATTTTTTTAATCTACAGAAGGGTTCTTGTTCACTTCAGAAAAAAGGTTTACTTGAATGATTTGTATGGCCATTGCCCAGCTCTTTTGCTTCCGATTAACATTGCTGAAAACAAAAAAAAACTCATTTATATAAAGGTTTATGGAAAACAAATAAAAACATCTCCAAATGCCATCAAAGTATATATGTTATTTTTATTCCTGCATATGTTTATGAATACCTTCTTGAAGTATTCTGCCAGCTTTAGCATTGAAATTGGAGTTTAAAAAGCATTTACAAAATTCTTTTCTACTTCCCTCTGAAACACCATGTTTACTCACTCACACAGATTTTGTACTTTCCATATATTATTTAAAAAAAAAACAACAAAAAACTCAAACAAACAGAATTCCACAAAACTATGAATGCAGAAAATCTTGAGGCAAAGAGGGATCTCACATTTTCCTTATTAAAATCTTGTGATATCCATCAGATATATAAAACCTAAGCTCAAAAAGCAGTGAACAAAACTGTACACTTACTGTATTGCCAGTTACATAAAACAATCTGCCACCACTTTGTGGGGTACCATGATATTTTCTGAGCATACAGTCTTAATGTTAACACTGATCTGCCTGGGTTTCATGCTGTATTTTGATAGGCAGATTCTGGCTCCTGACCATATTAGTGCAGTGTCGTATTTTTCCTTTTCACAAGAAAAACTCACTATGTGCAGCATTAATAATTTATGCCCAGGAAGTAGAGAGGATGATAAAGCTCTGACTGTCAGACTTCCAAAACTGCACAAATATGTTTGCATGTGCCTTGCTTGAAAAGAAACCCTTGGCAGGAACATACAGACTGGGCAAGCATAGGCGCTGAGCCACCTATAGAGACATTTACTTTACAAATCCCGCTTTGTATGCATGAAAGATGGCTGTCTGCCTAAATTAAGTTTATATACTGTTCCATGTAACATCTTATCAGGTCAGATCTGATCAATTTTTCTTAATTGCACGGGTTCTTTCAGCTGTGCTGGTACTTGGCTTATTTGGTAAAAGAATGTAAAAAATAAATGTATTGGATTAATAGCTGCATTGTTCTTATTACCACCATATCTGCTATACATTTTTGTTGTCCCTAAATTTTGCTGCTATTGTTACAATTGGTGCTATGGTTGGTTACAGTACCACTCCAAGCAAGGTGCCAACATTTTTACTATCATAAGATATACACCAATGTCACTATCAAGAAAAGGATACAATGATACATGAGAAGGAGACACAAAAAAAAAGCAAAAAACCAAGAAAAAAATTACCTTAACCTCACACACATATATAGTTTGTATACACTAATGTATACAAAAATGTAATATCTTAAAGGTCATATTCGGTCTGTATTATTATAACAGCTCAAAAAATACACTTCTGGGTGTTTTTAGCCATACTGTAGATAACAATACAATGTTGGTGGTCTTTATTGTGGTTTTGGGGGAGGGGGAGGCTATTTGCTTGAAAGCAGTTCTAAAAAAAATAATAGGATTATTCTCATCTTTCATTTAGTTTAATAATACACTACATACATTTGTCAATCAAATTAGAATTACTGTCAGACCATAATAATGCATTTTAGTTTAGCCAATATCAGTCAGACCTGATTTATTTGCTTAATACAAATCTAATTGACTTTCAGGCTGCTCTTCTCTTTTCAGCTGTTAACCGACCAAGTACATCTTTAATTTCCAAGACCGATGGTTTGGTAGCAGTTGAGAGGAAGAATGATTTGCATAAGGCCCCAGAAGGGTGCCAAAACTCTTCACGCTTTAAACAACAGCCTTTATTATTCTGTAAGTGGATGTGTTGAATTTTCATGCTTTTGTTTCCAGTTCAGCCCTGACAGAAAGAATAAAGTAGATTTTGCCAGCACCCCTGCTGTGGCCTGAGGGAGAAATTCAATGTGCCTCATTTGTCTTAATTGGAGAACCGCCCTTACTACCAGCTTTTTCTATGAATATATTAGCATAACAGACAGAGAAGCCTAAGCCCACTTTTTTTTTTTTTGTAGAAGTATTTTTTTCTTTCTAAGAAAAATAAAAACTGTGAAGAAGAAAAATATATGCATCATCTTCCAGGCTTCTTACTATTACTGTTGCTGTAAACCACACTACACAGGAAAAATGCACCCAAGTCTACTTTATCTCTTCAGAGTTGTTAGGAACTCAGTAGAGAGAAATGTGATAAATACCATCCGTGAAAGAGAGATGAAAGCTGCTCTTTATTCTTCATAATGTACTAATCCTATATATTTGTTCTTTGTCTGCTTGTGTTGCTACTTTTTCTGATGGAGGAGATGGTTTTACACAGAGACTGATGGGCAGTAACTAGGAATGAATCCAAGAAAAAAAATAAACTTACAAAAGTGAATTTATTAACACTGAAACAAAATGCAGTTACCTCTGTCAAAGGAAGATTTCAAGCCCCTGCCTATTCATTTGAGAAATATTAAATTCACCTTCACGTTTTTCATTTCATAAAAGAACTCTAAGTCTGGACAAACAATCTCTGCAGTGTAAATCATTTCTATACCAGGGGTCTTTCACTGTCAGATTGAACTAATGAGATTAAAAGGGCAGATTAGAAGATGTATTTAGTTTACATGTTCTTATGGCTAATATTAATCTTTACATCTGTTAAATCAACCACCTGTACATGAAAAACGTGAGAAATATGTAATTTTTGCTAGGATGTGAAGTATACATTTTCTTGGAAATGTGGCTGCTTTTTAGAATCTGGTGAATCCATATTTAATCTTGATATTTTCCCCTTGAGACTCCAATACACTGCATCAGTCACTTAAATAGAAGCTTTCTATATATGTTAGAAAAAGGCTTGACTGTTTGTGGGGAGTTTAGGCATCTTGTAGGTGTTATGAAAAATTAAACCATTCTTTGGGGCTAGATTTTTTTCAGTCAACTGGACAAATTAATGGCTTAGAGTTTTGGTTCTAGCAGGAGCTAGGATGAGGTCGTTAACATAGTCCCTGGAGAAGCAACAGACTTAATTCTGATATTTACTCTCACCTGTTCTCTTTGGCAATTTATCAAAGCCAGGCACCATGGTAGCATTAGAAGTCTTTCACACATCTTCCTCCTCCTATTACTCATTCCTAAACCATTTTTCTTATACACGAATATCCTGACTAAAACATGTTCAGCTACTCCTGGGTAGCATTTTCTTACATCTTGAAGAGTGGGAATAGATGAGCTTTTTGCTTTCTTGTGCAAATGGATCAGCAGAATAACTATTTAGTGTGATGTATTTTTGAAAATATAGAGATGTCCTCTTTTGATTGGAATGAGAGTTAATTTTTTTTTCCCAGAAGAATATGGTGGTTAGACCAAAGCAGCAGGCATTCTATTCTGAATGGTTTCATTTATATTAAAAAATGACAATGATTTATAATATTTCATCTGATAATCCAAACTGTTCTACTGAGCAAGCAACCCACCAATTCAGAAAGACAAGTGTGCACTCATTGCCCCTGTTTGCTTGGTCCCTCCACGTCTCTAGTATTTTTTTTCTTTGGTTTCCAACTGGAAGCTCTTCAAGCCTGCCTAGGTTAGAACAGATAACTTTCTGTGATACTTCTCAGAATAATCAGAGAGAATATATTCTTTGTCTATGCATTTACAGAGAGATCCTGGAGTATTTATTTCTAATATGGTTTGTTTCCTAGGAAAGGGTTTGAAATCTCTCAATGCAGCATAAACAGGATGGTAGTAATATATAGTTCTTGAAGTATTGAAATGGTGGAGGAAAATGCCTTATCTCCACACTGTGCTCTGTAGATTTTCTGGTTTAAGCAAATTACAACATATTATTTGTGTGGAAACAGAATGTTAATATAGGTAGAAGGACACATTGCAGGGTTATATCATTGTTATTTGCTATGGTGTTAGGAAGCTTCTATGAATAGCACCCTTTTGATAGATCAAGGCATCCTCTCATTTTTTGCATTACTAAACCCTTTTCCAATGCTGAACAAACAGATGGTCACAAACCAAGGAATGTACACTTTAAATAACTCTCTGTTGATTATTTGCATGTGTACCACACTGCACATTCACAACAAACCCTTTTTCTGTCATGTCTGTCTGTGTTTTGAAAGGTGTATATTTTCCAGTGTTTTGTAGGATTATGTGGCTTCCAGTGAATGAGATCTATTGTTAGACAGGTTCTAGAGGGTTGTGGTGAGTTCTTCACAAGGATTTTTTTTTCAATCCTCTGAATGACTGAGTCTTCACCTGAGGACTCTGTTGTCATATTTATCCATCCTGCCCCTGTAGATTGCTGCACTTTCCTTCTTCTTGAACTAAATCATGAGGAATAGTACTGGCCTTCTCTAAGCATCCTGGGGATAGAATCCCTACATGGCAACATTTGAAAAGCTTGCTAGGGAGAAATAGTGACTGTATTCTGTACAGAGAGAGACCATCTGAGGAATGGTTTTAACTGCTTTCCACAGATGGTAAATACATGATAAAGAACTATGTGGACTTAATGGGAAAAGTAAGTGGTGTTTGAGGGACGCAAGAAAACATCAGCAGCAGGCTGATAAGAGGGAGCATATACAGAGTTAAAAAAATTCTCATGAGTAATCCTCTACTTGAGAACCATAAACTCAGCTCAATATTCATGGGTGGGTTCTGCATATGTTTATTCACACAGCCACCCAGTTAGGTGAACAGCTGTAAAATGGAACATGCATTTAGTTCAGGGTTTTTCTTTCCCTAATTCAAAAAGGTACCCACTTTAAAAAATAGCCCTCTGCTAACTTTTAGTGTGCACAAGCACCTAATCATCTGTTTCCAGTTATACCACTCCATTTCTGAACTTCTGTGGATTCACAAGGCTGTCTGCGTGTGCAGTGGCTTGAAACATTCTCTATTCACTATGGAAAATGAATAAAAGTCCTGTTTATGACGTTCACAAGGCTATCCCACATTGCTAACCCTGGAGTTCAATATTACCCTCCCAGAGTACTGAAGGAGGCAAGGATATGTTATGTGTTCCAGTGGGTGCAGAACCCAAAAAGAGGCATTTACATCTTAAACACACAAACTGTAACTATTCATATGTAACATAAATAATGTTCTTTTCCAGCAGTATGGTTTTCAAGACATACCTCACTGAGGGTAAGATGGTGTCATTTTCACTGTTTATGAATAGGGCAGTGTGCAAATCCAAAAGCCACATACCTTCTGCGTAGCATCTGTGTCTTAAAAAAAGGTCTCTCAGTCTCCACGTCACACAAGGGTCACCATCACAAGTACTTATTCCTATTCAAACTGTTGAGTAAATCGGAAAATAAAATGCTTGCAGTTTTCTGCCATATTCTGAGATGTTTATTCCATAGATCCGTAGTTACTGGGACATGAGATTTTATTAAACTCACTGAAATACTTGAAACCTCCTATTTTATTCCCATTTTATATATTTGTTTTCACTGGTACTTGTTGGTATTTTTTTGGGTTTTTTTGGTTTGCTTGGGTTTGGTTTTTTTCTGAAAGAAGTATATGTTTCAACAGGAGCAAACAAAGAGTTTTAATGTACAGTCGTGCTGGGTCTGTGGCAATGAATTACATAAATAAATTCTACATGGAGAGATAAAAGTCCTTTCCAAATATTTTTGAAAGATTAAAGGCTAGAACATTTGCATTGGCATGTGCATAACCTAATTAACTTCTGTGAACATATTCCTAATGTTCAAAGGATAATTTAGTACAGAAAAGGTTATCCTTTCTTTCATATCGCCTTCATTATTCAGGAGTTGGACACATATCAGTGCCCACCTGATGTCTGTTTCTCAATGGTACACAAATAGAGCACTGAATTGAAAATTTAGTGTAAGACTTATTTTTAAGCAACAATTGAATTGCATGCAAGAAGCTAGAGTGACTGTTTATTCTTAATTTATTGATAGAATATACAGGATTATGCACAAATATTGGTGGTACACAGTAGGCTGCAAAGAGTTCTCTGCAGGTAAATTTATCTCTGCAGATAAAATTACTGCTCTTATCAGAAAGGATCTGAAACGCAGATCCCTCTATAGTGACTCGTGTTCAGCTTTTTTGTGGATACTTAATACAGAAAGTTACCGGCCTGCCAGAAACCCATCAAAAGACATTTGTCACTGGATCAAAATCAAATATGTATCCTGGCTGTTAAGAAGGGCTTTGTTGTACTAAATGACTGTACCATTTTAGACAGTGCTGCAAGATTAATGATGACACTGGTTGTCCAATTTTCACCCTTGAGGCAGTATTACAAAGATGTGCCCTTTCTGTGCACCTGATGTTACGCATATCAAATGCATCATTCTTTCTGCTGTGAGTCTCAGTAATGGTCCATGTTTCCTGCTTCCCCTCCACAGAGAAAGATTAACATGGTGTGGGGGTAATTTATCTTGGGGAGGGGGCTGCTGAATAGAAGTATACTTGCTGAAGTTATATAACCTAATCACAGAGAATGTTTAACAAGTGCATGTCTCTGACGGAATGAAGTCTCTGGCGAGTATTTGTGAGCCAACACAAATTAATAGTTCCTCCCCACCATCATTCTTCAGATGTAAAAGCTATCAGTGAGCAACCTGCTTTTGATTAGCCTTATATTCTTTGACATAATCCAAAGACCCTGCTTCCTCCAGTCTTTGTTTTTTAGGCCCTGTTACTAAATATAAGCATAATTTCACAAGACAATTCAGAAAATAAGACTCTATGAGGGAATTTTGGCCCTTCCATACATTAGAAGATTGATGAATAAACAGCAGGGTTGGCACAATTCAGTATCTATGCAGTGTTTTTGTCCTGGGTTGTATGCTGAGCCACTCTCTGATGTTTCCTTTTGCCCTGATAATGACTTTATATTCAACTTCCAGCTTCACAATTTTCTTTTTACATGGTACTGAGCTGCTTGCTCTCTCCTGCTGCTCATGTCAGAGGCAGTTGAACTTGGAGGTCAGCACAAAGAGAAAAGAGGAATATAATTACATACCACAGAGGCCAGATGTTTAGTGAAATCATGGGGAATCTTGTCAGGAAGTGCCACTGACATTCCTACGAGATTCACCACTTTCCCAAAGGAAACTGGAAATTTGTATTCCAAAGGACAGTTGTTCCTTAGCAAAAAACAAGAGAAATAACATGTACCTATTTTTGCTATTTATTCTGTTATAGGTCCTATCTTTCCTTTCTCCTTCTAAATATCTTTATATTTCTTTCTGATCCATCTCTAGTACAAATGTGACAAATTAGGAAGTGCTCTTAATTTGTGGAGTGGTTTTGTTTCGCTTTGTTACGATAACATGACAAAAAGATCACAAACTTCTTAAATATTTTTTCATACAAATGTACAGGAAGTACAACAGCCTTTCTTCTAGCCATGGTCCTTCACTGTTTTACCGCAACCAGTTGAAAAGTTTGACATGTTTTCTAAAATATTATGCTATCCTGTGGCACAGTAACTAACAGAATTTGTGAATTCTGGGTGTGAAAAACCTGTATGAAATATGAGGCTAGACATCAGCTTCTTGAATATCTGAACTTCACTTTCATTTTTTGTCATGCCAAGAGAATCATTATAACTAGGAATGAAGATGTGTGTGAATAAATTCAAGTTAACAACAGCCGAGCAGTGATCAAACTTACGACACTATAGAAAATTATTTATATCACATGCAATTGCTAAGTCATTAGAACCAGAAGAATATTTACTAATATATATATATCCGTGTGTGTAAATATATCTATATGTATATAATCCCAATACTTGCACCTTCGAAGTCCGTAATTCAGAAAGAAGGCATTCACATTTACAATATTACAGACTCCGATTTAAAATAGCTGCTGAAGCAGAAAGCCTGAGGTCAACATACACATTTGGTACTTCATTAGTGAACTGGCCAAGTTCAACTTATGAGATGGGAATTACAGTCTAGTAAGCACCAGCTGTCATCTTCATTGTTACAAAGGTACAAATTAGAACACAAGAGGAACGGATTTTTGGTGCTCACCAGCTAACTTTTTCCTGTGATAGATACTAAGAACAATTAAATGAAGTTAGGCTGGATGAAAGCTGGTATTTTTTCTGCCTTTACAGCCTTGCTACAATTTCTTCCTTTTTTGTCTGCACTTTCTATCCACATTATTACCATAACAGTGGTAGTCTGAAGGGGAACTGTCTTTTTCAAATAACTTTGCTATCTTACTTTCTTCCACTTTCATGGTTGTGAAATCTTCCAAGGGGAGAAACTTCGGGGACAAACTCCTCATGAAAGGATAACTTCTTCTAATTCAAGTAATGTTTCATTACTACTGGATGAAACTCTCTTAAGCAGACAGATGTGATAAAATCTGTATTTGCAAAACTTTTTTATTTTTTAGACACTGCAATCTCCAGACCTGTCACGTTTTCAAAGGCTTCTCTTATGAAATAATGCAAAAAATTATATTCCTTGGAAATCCTCAAATTGCTCCCATTTTTAGAAATTAATCAAAACTAAGTTTCTTGTTTGGTCTGATTAGTCTTCAATAGAACATCTGAATAGCTCATTGTGTAAAAGATACATAAAAGTATATAAAACGGAGGAGTTTCTTTGTCTTGAAAAAACATCAATGGAAGTGTTGACTTTCCTGAAAATGTATGACAGGAATTACTTGTATGGAATAAAAGCTATGTAGAAGAAAATAAAAATGCTGCAGAGTGGTATCTATGAGACCTTAGATATCTTTCTTGACACTATTGAATACGAAACCACTTTATCTTTCTGACCCCAGCACTCAGATCAAGTAAATTCAACTTTGTTTTTGATTCCAGTAACAAATTAATCAATGGCAATCTCATCTCTGTAACAGTTTATTCTGTCAAGCTCAAATTTCACTCATTTTGCTGACAGGACAAAGTTGTCCATTTCAAGGGGATACATAACTGAACAGTAGTATTCACCCAACAAGCTGTTCCTCACCAAGGTTTGGATATGCCATGTATATTACTAGCACAATAGTGTCTAGTGCACGTGTTTTAATAGCTCCTTGCACTAAAATGCCTTTATAATATCCTTTGTCTCTGATGTTCATTTACCATAAAAAGGTATTGGCAACATTACGCTTTTCCTCAGTTGTCAGCTGCTGATAAGTTGGGCAGTGTCTACCCTCAGTGATTGTGGGTATTGAAGGATGTATTATTAGATTTTCTATGTAACATAGATATGACAAGACTTTTCAAATCATTGTAACCACCACATAATTTAATATAATTTAAGTCTCTCATTTTCCACCTTGTAATTAGAATATATTAAAGTGGTTCAGTGATCCTGGATATGAAAATGCACAGACACTAAAATATTTCTTACCCTAATGGTATCAAGTCTGTAATATTTTAGCTGAGGAAAAGAACCTACACCAAAACAAACTAAATCAACAAACAAACAAAACAAAGCACAAGCTAAATGCAAATTTCCATTCTTTTCATATAATATTTATACAATAAAGAATGAGTTGAGCATATGGTTTTTCATTTCTAGGTCGCTAGGAATAGTAATGCAGGAGCTGCAGAAGAGAGCATTGATCTCTCGAGCTGCTAAGCAATGCAATGTCACATAGAATGACTTGTTCTTCACTGGTGCTTTTTCAGCATTGAGGTTTTTGGTTTGTTTTTTTTTCCCTTTATAAGATTCTTCATCAAAATAGAAAAAAAAAAACAAACAAACCATACTTCTGATTATATTCTATTAGACCAAAGCCATAACCTCTCACAACTTGATTTAGATACTGGGTTTGAAGTATGAAGCTCCCATGTATCATTCCTTTCTTTTCATGGATAATTTATATTCATAGTTCCCAAAGACTAATGTTGGTCAAGTAGAAGATGAAGGCTCTTCCAGTTTTTTTACACTTATTTTATTATGCCACTACAGTGTTAATTTTTAAAAAGGACTTTTTTTTTAATTTTTCATTTTTTATTCTTCTGTTTTTCATTTAGGCTAACAGT
>WBMV01007486.1:0-17146 GCA_013396655.1 Campylorhamphus procurvoides
GGGGTGTCCATGGAGAAGAGAATCCAAAATACTGAGAAATTGTTTTGCTGGTTTGGGGTTTTAAATTAATTCCTTTGTCTATTCCCCTAACATTTTCTGTGGTTTCTTGTTTAATTTATTTAATAGCAATAGCTTCAAAATCAACAGGAAATAAGAAAAAACAAACCCCAAAACCCAAAGTTGTGCCTCCTTGGCAGTGTAAGCTCTGCTACACATGTGCTGGTTGAAACTTGGGCAGGCTCTCTGTGTTCATACCCTGAGCTAGAACCTGACCTGTGTCCATTTAAGTGGAAGCGAGTCATGCCTTGAGTTCACTGGGTTTTACTTCACACTCCATCTGTAGCCGTGGCTTATCAGTCAGAAATTTGAACACTTGTGGGATTTTGAGGGGTTTTTTTGTTTGGTTGGTTTTTTGGTTTTGTTTGGTTTTTCATTTTTGTTTGTTTTTTCTTTGTTGTTTTGTGGGGGGTTTGTGTTTTGGGTTTTTTTTGTGGTATTGTTTTGTTTTTTAAGACTTCAGCTAGCTTTACATTTAGAAATGTAACTGTGTTAATTCTTTAAACCTTCAGTCTATGTTTTGGCAAATACACTCATCTCTTCAGTTAACATCACATGGAGATAACTATTTTCCTCTATAGCAAAGCTGTCCAGAAGGTCTGCACTATCGGTAATGTTAGAAAACCTTTGTTAACAAAGCAGAATTAGAATCTCCTTGGGATTTAATTGCCGTAATCTTGGAAAAAATTAGTTTTTCCATGTGGTTTTAAGACTTGCAGTAAATTTAACGCTACTAACGATGGAAAACAAAGTGTGTTTAAATTTTATTTTTTTGTTCAGGTAGAGGATGACTTTGACTCCATGGGCAGAGGAACAGCCTCACATCTTTCAGTGGTGCAAACCACCTGGTTCTTTCTCTGTAGCCTGAGTCTTTGTTTCCCTTTGTAGACAGACTTCTGCTTTGGAAAAACTGGACATAATACCATCCAGTGGTCTGGTACTTCCAGGAGGAATGCCCAGAAGGCCACCTTCTAGATACAAGTGTAGAGAATATTAAAAACTACTAAATAAAATTATCTGTTTCATGCAAAAATATGTGATGTCTGCATCAAGGAGGGCATGATTACTTTCTCCAGGCTGTGGGAGGACACTAACATATGCCATCCTTACATTCACTTATATTGATGAATGCCAGATGGAAGTCATGCAGAATGTTTTCTGTAGTATGCCTAAGTATTGCTGGCAGCTTTTCAGTTTTTGATATAGCAAAAGACAGTTTTACTTCCTTTAGAGAGTTGAGATAAATGCCTGCAGACTCTAAAATCTGTCTAGGATAAGCACTGCAACTCTAAAAGTTCTCAGTGCCCCTTCATTTATTGTCAAAGTATTGATATTAATTAATTGCTATTGATACAAGTGGTTGGTATAGACTCTTCTCACAGCTGTTAGTGCAGATAAGTGGCTTCTTTCACAACTTTATTTTTTGTGAATTTTTATTTAAATTTTAAATGTACATTCTGGTTTTCCTCAAATAACCAAAGATGCATGTTGATAAAAAGCCTTTCGTGAGTAACACTTGACTGCTGAATTTCATTCTTCTGTTTCTTTTCCCCAGCACTTTGTCTATTGTGTGCATTTGGGTCTTGCAGCTGCATTTAATCTGCATCAGTGGTGTCATGTCCATTGTGACTTAAAACAATGAGTTGTGCAGTGCCAGCAGAGTCCTCTTGTGTGCATGCTCCTGGTGACATTGCTAGCTGCACTCAGTTACTGACTGTGCTTTGGTTAGAACAGCAGTAACAAATCTTGAGATATTATAGGATGTTAGTCTATTGAAATACCCTTGCATGCAGCTGTTCTGTCACTTCTTTAGGCGGCCTCCCTGAGTGAGTTTGCTCTCAAGGAGTTTAACTGACTTTGTTATTTTTCAGCTTCTAGTTTTTAATCTGCTGGTCTGCCGTGACTTCTCTTTTATAACCTTCGTCTGGGAGCTGGGCCTTGTTAAGGTGTGATTTCCATGTGGTTATTATTTCCACCAGCCTCATTTGTGATGGTTTGCCATAATTTCAGGTGAGGTCAGTTTGACATAATTTCAGGTGAGACTAGAAGTAAATAATGTAAGTTCATATTGAAAAACTGGCTGATAGATTGGCTTTTATGACTTGCTTGTACAAAGTTTCAAAAGAGACTGTGAAGCATGTGGTGGTTTAGGGAAAAACATTTCTGTAACTCATTTCCTTTGGGAAAAGGGAGTGAGGTTCTAAATGACTGTAAAGACTTACTCTGGCTGGGGAACTGTAAATTGTTTCCAATACAGAGACCAGCCCAGTTTCCCAAGACAGAGTACTGTGTGTTATCTCCCACAGTCAGCAAATCCAGCCAGTTCTCCTTCCTTTGCCATGGAAGAGCTTGAGCCACTGCTCACAGAGGAGACTGGACAAAAGCAGAGCTGCCAAGCGAAGGAAAGGGTAGAGCAAGTTTGTTTTAACATGTTTGTGAAACACAATGAAATTACTTTCCCCAAGGTGCCCAGAGAAATAGGACAATAACTTAGGATAATAATTGCAGCTGGATGCGAACTTTTCAGATTTATTTTATAATAAAAAATGATGGCTTCTCAAAATGAGAAAAATACTTTCTTGAAATGTATTTGCTTTGCTAAAACTTTCAAGGAGAGTTTGTAGTATGAGTCTTCTGAATGTGAGAAAGATGGACCCCTATGTAAGGGTAGAAAAACCTTCCAGAAGATTCATTCGAAGAGATCGGGGCTTGTTTCACTTAGGAAGACTTTCCTGCCTGGAAGAGGTATCTTTCCCAGTGGCAGTTTTAGATGTTTTCTCCTCCTGCATTCCAGAAGAACTCTTCCTGGTATGACAAAAAGGTAAGTCCTTGCAGACATGCTTGAAGGCCTCCACAGAGAGGGGATCAGGGATAATAAAAGCCCTGTGAAGAACAAGGGGCATGTCTTTTCCCAGGTCTGGTATTTGAAATGCCCTTAAGGTTAATGTTCTTTAAGTCTTGTATTCTTGACTTTGGATATAAATGCTCCTATAATCCTTCCCCTGCCTGGCATTTTGGGGGTACTTGCACATTATTTTTCTTCACACCCTGCTCAAAAGCCTGGTTGTTGGAGCATTCATCCAAGATGAAAGATGGGCATCCTCTAGTCCTAGTTTTGCTTCATCCTAATGGTCCTTAAATCCAGCTAGAGGTAACAGCTGGATGGACATAGAGACAGCAGTGCCTGCAGTGACTGACAAGGTTACAGTGTGTGGCACCTCTGGCTCCCCAGGGACCAAGTAGCTGAGCCACTCCTGAATGTGTCATTTAAGTGCTACATTTTGAAGGAAATCAATTATGTTAACTTTAAAAAATCACTTGGTAAATGCCCCATTGTGACTTCATTAGCCACTCTGAGCTATGCAGCCTCTGCTCATCAGTCTGAGTGCTCTTTGATTAAGACTAACCAAGTTGGTGCCTGGGCTGAGCTCTGCAGAGATGTAGTTCTGCAGGTTCCCTGCCCCGTGCTGAGCCCCTGCTTTGCAGCAGACTGGGAGCATATGAAGTAAGTCAAGCAGAGAAAGTTCAAAGAGTTTCATGTCCCCGTCAGGCCTTGAGAAGCATACGTGAACTAGGATGACTTGATATTTTAAATCTGCCCTAGACAGATACCAAAAGCCTGCTGCCTGGTTTGGATTTATTGTGTTGCAAGCAGTTTTCAGTTGCTTATGGCCTGCAGGGCAACTGGAGGGCCAGACTGCTTCTAACTTGTCTTGTGTATAAAAATTACTTCCCCTCACACTATCTCTGTGTATCCCCCTCTTCCCAGCAGGAGCATGCAAAACTCAGGTGTTGGCTAAACAAACTGTTTGGGGGAGATGGTAAGTGGTAACTGAAGCCATGAGTGCAGAAGACACAATTTAGTTCATGCACTGTATTTAGTGAATGGAGGCATCTAGGTGGACTTGTAAACATCTAAAATGTCAAGGGGAGTGTTATAGGCGTAGATCGATGAGTGGTTTCAGCAATTAATTTTATTTATTTATATAAAACAAGTATTAACTTTATTTATTAAAATTAAAAAAAAAACAATGAGTGAACTTTATTAGGAAAAGCAATGAATGATTTCAGCTCAGTGATTTCAGCTCTATAGCCAGTGATAGCAGTTCTTTGAGGGTATGCCCAGAGGCAACAGCAGTATGCTGGGCAGCGGGGTCAGGCTAGGCTGACCAACACACGCACTGGCACTGAGCCAGAGCTCGGCTTTTATTCCCTTTTGGCTGCGTAAGCCATGCCCCTCTGAGCATGCTCTGTTTGTGCTCAGGTATTGCGAGATCGAAGGTTTCTGAGTATTGAGAAACCACAGTTCAAGTCTTCGGCAAGGTCCGACGGGCTCCCAGGAGGCAGGCTCCTGCTTCCAAGGCGGCTACAGGGTCTTGCTGGGGGCTTGGAGAAGCGGCTGTGGTGACGGGTCCTTCCCCGTCGGAGCGAAGCGATTCCACTGAGCCGGTTGTAGGCGGAGAGAGCTGTAGCAGAGGCGAGGGTGCTCTTGCAGCACCAGCTGTTCCAGGCACTGAGCTGTCCCGGGCGTGCCCCTTCTCTAACGCAGGCACAGTTCACAGAAGCCAGCAGCCATGTTAGGCTTGGGGAGTGGGGGGGAGACACCGGGTGCGCCTCAAGATATGGGGTACAGGTGGGGTACCGGAGAGGCAGCGCCTGCCCTTGGGGGTGATTGTGGGAAAGCCCCGGGGCTGCCTCAGACACCGGGAGCTGAGAGCGGGGAGGGAACGGCTGGGGAATCTATTTCACTGGACGGGCTCCGCTGAGACCGCTCCAACTGCAAGAAAGGCTTGGATTTAGCCATGCAAAAGGCATGGACNCCTGCTTCAGGGAAGTTTTATGTTGTGCTGTGCTGCTTGTGTTGGGTTTTAGGAGTGTGTGAAAAGGCTTTGGGGTAACAGAGGGGATGGGGAGGGATGGGAACATGGACTGCAGCGCAGGAGAGAGACTGAAGAGGTGGGGGAAGGGGGCTGAAAGAGGGCGTGCCTGCTCCACTGCCTGGGGGCATTGAACCGGGAATACACTGGTTCAGCGGGCCCCCTCCCTGCTCGGCGGGGCTTGTGCTGGCTCGACAGGGACCACCGCCGCTGGCTTAGTTTGGTTCTGCTGCTCCGTTTGGCCCCTGCTCGCTGCAGCTGCCAGCGCGAGGCTTGCCTTCCATGCTGGGGAGGAGGCATGGGGGAAGGGAAGGCTGCCCTGCTTGGAGAGATGGGAGAAGGGGGGAACTGGAAAGACCAGTTCGTCAAACCCCGGGCTTGCTCCGCCGAGTGAGAAGGGGGTGGGGAGAGGGCGGCTGCCTGCATATGAAAAGGGTGCGTCTGCTGTGGAAAGGAAAGATAACCTGAGAGTTTAATCTATTCTACACACCTGATGGGGGGAATGGGTGAGGTTGCCTGAAGGAAAGATAAACTGACAGTTTAAACTATTCTAAAAACTTCTAATTCTACATTTAGTCAAATAAAGATATTAAAAATACTTAATTTGTTTGATTTTTGGCAAATTATAAATTCATCTATAACAGGAGTGACTGATTGCCAGTAACTGTGGGAGCTGTGCATGCTGCACTGAGCTGCAGGTCAGGGTGAGTTTTTCAATGCCACCATAAAGTACAATGAACAAACACGGTGTGCGTGTATGTTGTGCTAAAACTGAGGCCAGCAGTGTGGC
This sequence comes from Campylorhamphus procurvoides, assembly GCA_013396655.1. Taxonomy (NCBI): domain Eukaryota; kingdom Metazoa; phylum Chordata; class Aves; order Passeriformes; family Dendrocolaptidae; genus Campylorhamphus; species Campylorhamphus procurvoides. Next base: position 5,725 of record WBMV01007486.1, read on the forward strand.
TTGTAGGAATTTGTCTGTGTTCTGCTAGTGCAGGATGAAGGATTCCCTAGTTGGCTCTCTGTCCCTTGATGTGGATGTCCACAACATGTATTTGAATGGGAAAGAGGAGAGGGAGTGCTAAGGAGTAGGGGTGGCAGACCAAGCAGTAGAAATTGTAAGTAGAGTGCTGTTTCATATCATTCAGAACAACAGGACCGCAGGGATTTTATTGTGTATTTCCCAGCTTCTAGCTAGCAAAGTCTGCTTTCAGTGCTCTCCTCTTTGGGAAGAGCTCTGTTCTGCTGTTCTCCCGTGACAGGTTCATAGGTGCCTCGGAGAATGAGGCAGTAGATCACATCCTACTTGATTGCAAGGGAGGCAAAGGTAAACCTTCACTGGGTAGGAATGTCTCTCAACAGTTAAGAGATATCTTAGAATAATAATATAGGTAATGTGAAGTAAAGCAGACATCAGTCTTCCTTTTCAATAGACTTTTTAGGTTGTAAAAACACTGAATTTGAGTTGGAATTATGCTTTTCTTTCTCACTGTTGTAGCAAAGCTAGTTAGGTATCTATTTGTATTTTTCTGGATGAGGGATTTTTTCCATAACCCACTTGATGATCTAGTGCTTCTAAAAATCCCTTCCTGTGAAATTTAGGGAAAAAGAAAGAATTAATGGATCTGGTTCTACAAAGACAGGAAAAATAGCAGAAAAATGGTAAAAAAATAACTGAGAAAATTACTTTTTTATTCTAAACATAATTACATGATGTATGTTCTACTGTAAAGCCCTACGCTGCCAAGGAAGGGATGTTTGTGCTCCCCCTGATGGGTGGGAGCAAAGGGGCAGTGTGAGCCTTTACCCGGGTGATGCTCTGGCTCCACGGCATTTCTCCCGTGCCAGAAAATCCCTTCTCTGACGTGGATGTTTCGGCGCTTTCCATGAAGTGAGATCCAGCGGCGCCGGCCACGCAGTGCTCTGTCACTTGGGACTCCTGGCCAAGACTCGCAGTGACAGGGAAAGAGAACAGCTTCCATCTCCACTGAGTGAGACCCACAGCGAAGAATGGCTGGCGTCACATCACCTGTTCTTAGGGGATTTGGGATAATCTTGTGAGAAACAGAGGCTCAACCAAATTAATTTATTTTTTTGGAAAAAGGTTTATGATAGGGTAAGAGCAATGCAGTCCTGGACCCGAGGGGGGAGTCTTCGCTCCACCAACTCGTGTACTAGGTACAATGTGTGTCTGGCTTTTATCTAGCCACTTTATACATATTTATTACATGGTATACATATGCATTTTACATACTTCTCCTTATATGGCTACAATTAAGTAATTATTTTTCCAACTGGTTAATTACTACATTACAATTTAGTGTCTTGATAACTTCTCACCGTAATTCAGGTATTCCTTGATAAACGAGTGACAGGGGAATTTTAGGATTTAGTGATTTGACAATTTAGGTATTCCTCGATAAAGTTTCAGGGAAACTGATGACCTTACAATAGTTGGTTTTATTGTTTTATGAGGGTGCAATAAAACCATTTGTTTCCCTACTGGTATGAATCATATACATACTTATTACAATCTTAACCTTTTGAGTGCTCTGGGCCACTGTGCGGTGCACATACCATCAGATCCAATATATGGAGAGGGAAAGTGTCCTGTAAAACTGTTTATTACTCTTCCTTTAAGCCTCTGCAAACATCAAGTCACATGTTGAGTACCACAGAGGTAAATAACCATCAGGAGATGGTCATGGTTTGACAATGAGATGCAACGTATGCTGTCAAAGAGCATGTGTAGGAGCATTAAAAAAATACATGGTACCTTTTCTTTGGAGCATCACAGAGCACTGCATTTCCTACTGAGGCTTAATAATCAAAAGCATCCAAAGCAATTAGGAACACCAGTCTCCTGGACTTTGTTCAGTTGGAGCTCTTAGTATTTACTCTTAAGATCCTCAGTGAATATGTTACAGCAGCTTAGCAAGCAACTCCTCAGCCAAACTTCAACAACTGACCATCTGTGTGCACCTGGTTGATAAATGTGAGTGGCTTGAGTACCATCATGTGTCATTATACTGTAGAAAATACAGTTTTCTTCAGCAGTTAGTGAGTCCTAGAATGGTATTCAGTAATTGCCATCCTACTGCTTTTAGCGGAGCAATGTGAAAGCTGCATAAGCAGAGTGAAGTCCTAAATGATTGGTTTTTCTTGATATATACAGGCAGGAGAGGCTCAGTAACAAATATAGCTTTTTCACTATGTCCTTTTTTCCTGGGTGTAATTCTTAAGCACAGAGCAATGATAGGGGGGCGTAGGTAATTAAGGATATTGCAGTCTTCCTGTACTTGAGTATCTCAGTTGTAACTTAAATTTCCCAATTAAGCCTTTTGTCCCTCCTGAGTTCCTTTAACTGTCTTTGGGGGATAATCCGTGAGCAGTTAGTGCTTGTTTAAAGTACCTCTACCAAAGCTGACTGTAAAGACTCAAGTAGTACTTGGGGCATTTTAAGGAGGTTGTAGTTTAATGGTTGCAAAATGATGTTTTTTTTGTCTTATTTGAGACATAGTCGCACTGTAACATGAGTTGTGTGACATCAGGTAGTCTTGTCCCGGTGGGTTTTCTTTGCTGGAGGAAAGGTTGCCAAAGGACTGATGTCTGAATGCTCAGCTGCTTGTTCTGTCAGCTCAGGGGGTCACCTTGCTGCTGAGAGTGGACAAAAGTTTTCCTTAACGTAGGGTTTCCTCATTTACAATGTAGCTGTGTGATAATTTTGGGTGTGGTACGGTAACAAAGAAGGATTGCATGCATTTTCCTCTAGTGTTCTTCCTAATGGGTGAATTCTACAATCCCCTTGCTTTCACTTTGATTTAAGATTTGCACTATTTCAGTGTTTTGGCTTATTGATAACAGATAGATAGGATGGCACTGAGAGTGAACACATTTGTCAGCTGATAGTAGCAGGTGATCAAACATGCTGGGGACTGATTGGAGAAAAACTGAAGGAATTTTGCCTTGGGGTGGGAAAAGAGAGGGTGAAAGAAGAGTTCTACCTTTATGCTGTGTACAGAATTCACAAGTACATTTAGTGATGCAGCTACTTGCGCATTCTTTACAAATGATTTCTACTGTGGCTGACACGGTGTACATTTTCAGACAAATCAAGCTTTAAAGATACTTATTATAGAAATCTTAAATTCAATTTTTCTGACTCCTATGGGTTATACTCTTCCTCTGTTCAGAGCTTTCTAGCATCATTATGTACCCAAGCTATGAAAATATATGAATTGTTACAATAGACCTCTAACAGCAATGACAGAACACAGAGATTTACTTCAGCTTCAATAAGCATCTGAATATATGGATGTTACTAAGATTTACAAGATTTACAGTTGTTTTGATGCACAAATTGAATTCTTGACGAATTGCAATTTTTTTGCCAGATGATCCTGTGTTTCCCTCTTGCCAGGCTACAGACAACAAGACATGAGATATTTTTTTCCCTTCTCCTGCTCTAGTTCTAAATAGGATCTGGAAGTGAAAACTGGAAACACAAAAGCAAATGGAGAAACAAGAATTAGATGTCACTCAAAAGTCAGAGGTCTTTTAGAAGATTACAAGAGTATACCTACAAAAAATACACTTATTGGGCTTTTAAAAGTTTTAGAGTGGTTTGTTCTAAATAACTCTCCTGGTAAGTGCAGTTTTCAGAAAACTCACCCTTTGAATTGCCGCAAGAATGCACTTCAATTACTTAATTTTGTAAAATAAAGGCATAAGAATTATCATGCTAAAGGATGCAAAAAGTCTGTGTTCTCATTAAACCACATGTGCCAAAGTCAGCTTTCAGCATCATCCATGGGTCTTCACTAGCATGAAGGGAGTGAGATGGTGTTGCAGCTTCAAACCCAAGCTGGAATTCCTTCCAAATAGCTTGGAGCCAACGCCCAGCGTCAGTAAAAGTGTTTAACAAAGGAGACAAAACACATGCATAGACTGATATTATCTGTCGAAGGTTAACGGGCTTGCGAAGAATTGCAGACTATTCAATATGAATTACAGCAAAACTCCACTTTATTAAAGAAAGTACTACACTTACAGTATTTCTGACAATACGTGCATTAAGACCATTGGTGCAAATAGACATAAACAAATACTCATTGGTTATTAACAGAAGGCAGCTAATTGTATGACCTCATCCAGCCTGCTTCCAGGTTCCCATGGGCCTGCAAGGTTGTTTATCTTACAGCACCCAGCTGCCAACCTTGGTTAAAGACTCTCTTTTCTTTCCCATGAGAAAAGCACATCCCAACAATTATCTACTAAAGGCCAGGTCTTTTGTTGGGATCTTCCCCTAGCAGGGGAGAGAGGGGGAAGGGGTGTTGGTGTTTCTGGCTTTCTGCGCAGGTCAGAGAGCTCAGTCTGTCATCGGAGCAAGAGGAGGGAGAGACAGACACTGAGATCCCAGCATCACTGGATACTGGATTGGTGTTCTTTTTTCTTCCTTACCCAACTCAACCGTGTTCATCCGTGAGTGATCATAACAACTGTAAAGCTTGCCATAAGGAAAAGAGGTGGGAGAAAAAGCCCCGGTTTTCCTGCTTCTGCGAGGACAGGACTCTTGCTGCCTGGCTGCTTCCACTTCTCCTCTCACGAGAGCTAGCCTGGGAACTGCCCGCCATCTCGCCGGAGGTGAGACCCCAGCCGGCCGGGTGCAACATTGCCACTTGCTGTCTGTAAATATAACTGCACCCCTGAGAGGGAGAGCGAGGCAGCGGAGGTGCCACAGTGCCACCTACTGTCCATGGATATAATTGCATCCCCTTTTTGGGAAATAGCGAAAAAAAGGACCTTTTTGACTGTTTTGCCTTGTTATTTGAGGGGTGGAGGGGTTTGTTGCAGACTATTGTTGTTTGGTTCTTTTCTGGATCTATATATATATATGTGTTGTGGTTAAGAACTGTTATCCTTTCTTATATATATATTTTTTCCTAATTAAAGTTCTGTTTTCCTAAATTTAAAAGAGAGGGATTATTTCTTGACCAGCATAATATCTTAGTTCTCTCTTGAACTAAGACAGATGGCAAAAAAAAAAGGCAGGTAAAGCCATGATTCTGTACAGTAGAATTGCAGAGAAAGTTGTCCACTTGCAAAAGACTGGGGTACCTGGGTTATTTCCGAGGCCACGGCACAGGACCAGTGCTGTGTTGTGAGCAGGAGGCCTGAACCAGTCATGCTGGGCTGTCAGTCCTGACATGTGGGGGAATGTGAGCTGCTCTGCTCCCACCAGGCAGTGATCCCTGCTGATGGAAATGGGGGCAAAGGTTTGAAGAGGGGCCTTGCATGCCTACCTGCCCCTCTTGCTGACCTCAGTACTGCTGTGGAATGCTGCTGACAGTCAGAAAACCCCTGTTGTTGGGCTTTTCCCCCATTTTTTCCATTTTACTGGCTATTAGTCCATAAGAAATTATTTATCTGTAACTTGATTTATTCTGCAAAATGTAGATAAATGTGTTGCTTTTGTAAAGTACTTTGGGTGCCAAAAAAATGCAGGATGCTGCATGACAGGCAGGGAGGTATTGCAGTTTTCTGTTTGAAGTGTTCTTGTGCAAGTCTAATATGCAGGACTTTTCCCATGAGGGTTTGAATCCCAGGAAGAAGGTCAGGAATTCACTAATTCACAATGACTTGTGACTTCTACGTAAAATATTTTCTCAGAACTAATTAAAACTTTGAGAACTTAAATGAATCAGTGCTGCATAACTAACAGCTTATGTTAAAGGCTTTGAACAAATATCCACAATGCATCAGTAAACATGCAAATTACTTTTTCATGTTGGGATGTGTCTCATTGCAATGCTGTGCATTGATAAAAGGTTCCTTTGTGTCAGTAGCTTTCTCTACTTTTAAGTTTATTGGTTTTTCTAACCTCTCTTTCAGACCTTTTAAGATATGGAGAAACAGTCTTTAAAATTACTTACCAAGCAAAATTCACTGTGCTTCAGCAATAACCAGCAGTTAACAAAATGTCTAAATTAAGGACTGAAACAAAACTGGGGCCAGTTCAATCATGACTGGTAATCTACTTTAAAGGAGATTATTGCAGCTATAAAGTATTTTCCTGTAGTTATGATGGCAGTTATAGAGAAGATTTATGACTTGCAAAACTTTTGTTCTACACAGTTCATTCCTGGTTTCCTTACTGATACTGTAAAGTAAACTTTGGTTTGAAGAGAGAAGGGAGGGGTGAGGATGCAGTAATGAAGATAATTAGAACCATGGGATTCTTTTTCAGTTAATTTTTCATAGGCAATAACCCCCTCTTGCTTGACCTATTTCTAACTCTGTTAGGCTTTTTGGATTTCTTCATACCTTCTGTCTGTGTGCATGATACAACCTAGCAAACAACGCAGTTATGCCTTTTACTTGTTATAAGATGGTTAAACTCTGCAACTGCTGCCTGGCAGATACTGTTGGCACTGAAGTTTCCATTCTCTACAGATCTCTGCAGCTTTTCCAGAGTACATTTGAGTTTGTCACTGTTACAACATGGCCCTGAAGACCAGGGCAACCCAGGTTCTTGTTAATAGATCCCTTGGGGCAGAATAGAGTAAAACAACAGTGATTGATCAGTGTTTTTAAATATATATATGTGAGTTTTATTTTAGAACAATTTTGTTGCAGTGGAAAACTGGTATGTAGCAGTTTTTGTTATTATTATCTGTAAGTAATATAGCAATCTGAAAGGCGTAGAAATACGATTTAAGAAAATGTATAAGGGAAAAGAGAGAAAGAAAGGGAGAAAGGAAGGGAGGAAGGAAGGAAGGGAAGGAAGGAAGGAAGGAAGGAAGGAAGGNNGAGGGAGGAAAGAAGGAGGGAGGGAGGGAAGAAGGAAGGGAGGAAGGGAAGAAGGAAGGGAGGAAGGGAAGAAGGGAGGATAGGAGTAGAAAGATATCACTATCTGTGGATCCAGTCATGAAACCTGATTGTTGCTGTTCAGATGTCTGTTGGTCAAAGTGCTGGTTGTGGCACAAAGCATAGAGCTCAGTGGGTTAGTATATGTTCAGGTATACATGAGAACACTCAAACACCTCCCCTGGGAGGGAGTTTTACACTGTCTTTTGCAACATCGTGGATCTCTTACATCATTTTTGGATCATGTGCTGTGCTCTGGTGGGATGTCTCAGAAATGAGTCTGGGGGCCCCTTCTTGGGTCTTTGATGGTTTATGGTCCCTTCTAAGACATGACAGCTGCCTTTCAACTTGTAGCTGAACAGAAGGGATGAATACTCTCAGGCCTATGTGTGAATCTGACCTTCCCTGTTTGGTGGGGGTGAGTTTTATAACACAGCCAGTTGTGTAACAGGTGACAATTGGTGATAAAAAGAACTATCTTGACTCCACAGGGTCTGCTTCTTATCGGCCTTCACCATTATCTGGCTCTATACCTAGAACCTCTGGTGGTGTATGCTCACCCCCTCTGTCTTATGTGGATCAGAGGTTTGGCCACCACACGCCCAAAAACTCTCCCCTTCCGCTTGAGGGGTACAAACCCAGCCCCAGCACTGCACCTGTCACCTCTGCAAATGGCCAAATGTTTGAGCTGCTAACCATTAACATTTCAGTCTCTCACAGTCACCACTTACCAATTATTTAATCTTGGTGTATTGGAGTATCTAAGGATAGTTTCTCTGCGTGTGTAAGAATGCAGGTCAAAAATGAAAGAATGAAGTCTGTTGGTGCAAAATCTCTAGTTTGAGCTGGCCACTCTTTCTCAGTGGCACGAACACTGAACATCTTTCTGTGTTGAAATCTTTGTTGGGATTTCCAGACTGACTCAGACTGTCAAAAGAAAAGGTGTGAGCCATCAGACAGCCCACACTTCCTGACCTGAGAGTGTCATCCTGGTCATGGACACAGGTGAGCTTTATTATTGGCCCTTTCAAAGCCAGTGTACTCAAGTGGAAACTTTTGGAAACCCATGACTCATGCAGTGCTGGTTAAGAACAAGCTGAACATATTACATTAATTTGTTAGGCCCATGTGCAGCCCATAATGAACCAGGATACTGTGAGTGCCATGGTACATTATGGACACTGATCCTTGTGTAGTGTTTGATATAGATCAAGTCACTTTCCAGGTTAGCATTTGCTGCCTTCAATTGTGGTGTTTATGGGACTGTACTGGAAGCAATTAAAAGAATACTAATACTGTTGCAGGGATAGTGAATGATATTCCAAATTATTGCAGTGATGAACACTTATCACAGCATGAAGTTATATTGGCACAACTGAGGGAAGGAGCAGAATCTGCAGTGTTTCAATCAGGGCAGAAAGGGAGAGGTGGTGTGAAGCAGAAACTTCTCATGTTGGCTTTGCCACCAAGGAATACACATTGTGCAACTCCACTCTGCAAATTAAACGTTATGCTTTCATGCCCTTCTTATTTTGCATGCATTAATTAAAAACCTGTTTCCTTTTTTTCATGGACACAAAATTGGGTAATGATGTTAAACAAACAAAAATCTGACTAAATTTCTATCTGCCAGATTAATTTTGTAATAGTTTATATTAATTTTGTTTTAACCCACAAAACCCCATCCCCCTGGGACCTGAACAGAATGGTGTTCGTCAGTCCCTTAGCTGAGCCCCATGTGGGCCCCCTGAGTGCAAAGTAAAAGGAAAGGAAAACCTGTTGGTGAGCATGATGGTCACAGTCTGGTCAAGAGTGGCAGTCGCAGTCCTGCTGAGGTTCTGCTCCTCCTCTGGGTCCCACAAGTGGTACCAGAAGTCCCAAACCCCAAAGATTAAATATGCTCAGGTTCAGGTGGGAATGTCCAGTACCTCCCCCAGGGCAGGATTTTCACAATGGGTGATTTACTCTGTGAGTCATGGCATATTTTTGGAATCCTCGATGGCCCATCAGCAGACAAGACCCCTCAGGTGGGTGTGAAGGTGCTGATGCCTCCCCGGAGGGGAGTTATCACAGCTGGGTCATTGGTGTGAAGACACAGGAATACACCCCTGTCTAACAGGGTTCTTTAACACCCAGCTTATAGCCTGAGGGATCAGGTGTGCCCTGGGCAGTACCTGCAAATGATCCATTATTAACAGTCCAGCAGAAATGACACAGAAGGTATAGAATACACAGTTTTGGTTACACCCACATAGTGATAAACTGGTCCCTGCTGCTGTGACTGCGACACTGCAGAGAGTGGAAGAAGATGATTTTTAAAATCCCTTCCAAACAAAACCATTCTGAGAGTTTGTATTTTGGAAAGAGTCCTTATTTTAGGTTAGGATTTCTGCATTAAGATGAGAAACGTGCTGTGCTGGACATTGCATGAACTGATCATATCCCTGCATCTGAGATTTTCTGTGGCAAGTAGTTGAAAGTGAGTTTGTGTATAGAAATAGCTATGGCTTTCTTCTAGGTGTGCGGAAGCTTGATGAGTTGGCTTTTGTGTAGAAAGCAGAAATAGAAAATATTTTGTTTTGTTTCACAGAGAATTTTCTTAAATTGCTTTTGTTTTGAAACAAATTTTGCACTTGATTTTAATGAACTTAGCTGTTGAGTCCAGGTAAAATGAGGCACAGCAGAGCATTTATGCAGAAAAACATTGGTACCAGAAGGGTGATTGTATACTTTAAGAATAACATCATGTTGGACTCTTTATTTCCTATTAGCTTTTAGAATCAAGCAATTGGTTCCTATCTTAGTTTGAAAACCTAAATGATAGTAACAAAAGCTGATTTAACCACTTGATTCCAACAGCTGAGTCCTGACTACAAGCACTGCAGATAGCCAAACTTGTGAATAAGCTTGCCAGTGCTGATACTGGTGCCCTGGTTTCTGCAACACCTGGGTCATGATTATGAAGGAATCTCCCAGTACCAGGCAGAAAGAATTCCAGTGTGAGATTTAACAGAAGGTTGTCCCTCTGTTTTGCTGGGACTCATGGCACAAAGAAGACTATGGGTTTTGGCCTCAGTTTTGAGGCCCAAACTCTGGGTATGTACATCCTCCTCGTGGAACAGAATGCAGCACATCTACTGAGTGTAACCACCATTAACCTTCAATACTTTATCAAGTCTGGCTGCTCACATCTGTCATGTGCCCAGTGAAAAGTGTTATTCCAGAAACAGAACTTACCTAGTTAAATATGTGTGTGGGACTGTTCAACTTGTCATGATTGTCAGTTCCCAGTTTTTTCTCTTGCATTACACTGGTGAACTGGATCTCTGATAAAGGAGTTAGGTACAGCGATGACAAGAATTGATTTCCAATTTCCTGTAGAATGACTCTATCATTGCTTGTGACTCAGGCAATTTAGCTTATATTACAGTGCTGCCTTGGGGCTGTAGATTACCCTGGCAATCGTCTAGTCACACAGCATGCTGATTTTGACAAGATCTCAAAAGAGATTTTACAAGAGTTTCCTTTGTGATACAGCTTAAAGTTTGATTTTCTATTGTTGGATCATGTGTGAAGAATTTTGTATGAGGCCAAATAAAAGTATTAGGCTCAGGTTTTCTAATTTGCCCTTAATGCTTGTGCTTGAGAGCCCATGGAAAAATTGAACAGTCTTCTTGGATCCTCTTTAGAACATGCGGTGACAGTACAGGTCAGAAGTTGTAGGGTCTTTTTCAGAGTGGAGGTAGCAGACACTTAGGGCAAGAGTATAAAAAAGAGGCAGATATAAGTGGTCTGTTCTTTGACTGTGCCCTGGCAGATGCTGCAGTCAGCAGCCTGAAGCCTTGCAGGGTGGGGTGAGCACTGCTATATAGAAATAGAGTCTATCCCTGCCCTCACTCAGTATTTCTTTTGCTAAATGATGATCTTACTTGCTCTGTCAGTATTGGAAGCTGTAGCATGCTGCTTTTTGGTGATCTCATCATCTTTTGACACTGCTGACCTGTACTTGTCAGGCAGCTTGGTGTTCCGTTGCCAATGCAAATGGCTTCAAGCACTGCCCTTGTTCAACTGTGTCGCTGTGAACTTGAGCACAGCTGAGGACTGAGGGGCAGTGAGTGATTTGGGCTTTTCTGACATTCAATTGTAAAAAACCAGGACTGGAGTTCAGCTGGGAAGGTTTCCCAGCTGAAGTGCAGGCCGTGATGGCAGCAAGCTCTGTGCTATTTAACGAGAGTGGAGCTGAGTGCAGCTGTGTGTGCTCATAGGAAACTCGCAGACATAAAAGCACTGATATTTTAATAATAATCCATTTGAGACCAAGAAAGATATTTTAGTGCAGTTTGTGTCTGCTCATATGAAGCAGACCATTTTGCTGAAGATGCTCTGTGTCATTTTTAAGAGGTTTTCGGCCCTTATATTCCTCATGACTCTATTATCTGATTGCTTTATACTTTGTCCTCACAAATGCATCTGGAATGAGAGATGCTCACATTCTCAAGTGTAAACGGTTGAAATTGGCC
>WBMV01007488.1:0-48810 GCA_013396655.1 Campylorhamphus procurvoides
CAACAAATGTCTGGGTAGTTGAAATCACCCATAAGAAGCAGGGTCTGTAATCTAAAACTTGCATAAGTGACCCAAGTACTGCTTCTTTGCTCTTATCATCTTGGTTTGGAGGTTGGTAGCAGATGCTAAGATGCCCCTTGGAGATGACCCCTTTAATCTGGAACCACAAGCATTTGATAGGACTTCCACAGTTGCTGTATTGACTTCTATACACTCAAGGCTCTCCATAACAAAGTGCAACTCCTCTTCCTGTACTTTCCTGCCTGTCTTTATGAAGAGCCTGTAGCCATCCACCATAATCCTCCAATCATATGAGTTATCCTATCATGTTTCAGTTTTTCCTATGATACCATAACTTTCTGACTGGGTCTAGAGCTCCAGTTCCTAGCATTTGTTCCTCATGCTGTGTGCTTTGGTATACATACACTTGAGGTGGCTGGTCTTCTCATTCTTATCATTGGAAGTAGCTGAGAAACAGCTGTTGCTGCTCTGGTTGGCCTGGCTTATTCCCCAGTTGGTTGCAAAGGCAACCACTTAAAACAAAACCACTTAAAGGTTCTCTCCACAAGATGCCTTTCCTATCTTTAGAGACAAGTAACTAACTTCAACAGAGAATTCAGCTGCTCTGTCTAATCTCTCCACACCTTGGATTGTACTCATTATAACTGGGGTGCTTTGGGTCACCTGAGGCATCAACTGAACAGCTCTTGTCCCCCAGGAGACTGCAGCCTGATGTTTAAACATGAGTATGGTATTTACATTAATGCACATTTGGCTGCATTACTCAGTCATATAAGGTGATGACTTTATCCTCCTAATACTTCTAACAAAGCAAACGAAAGTACGTTCAAGATCTGTGTATTATATACATTATAAGTTTTCCTAAGGCAGATCTCACACACTGACATTTTTAAGACCTTAATTAAGGTTGATTTATTTACAAATGGTATGTTTTCAAGTCTCAGAAATGATGTATTTAATGTTTTATTTTTAAACACAATTAAAAAATAATATATAAATATATACATACTGCAAATGTAATACAGATAACAAATTCATTTAAGCCCATTTATGCACATTAGCGACACACCATGTGGCAGAAAGACTAGGACTACAAGAAGACCCCTTGGCGATTTATTTTATATTAAATCCCTAATGGCCTCTTCTCATCTTTGCAAAAATATGCACAAAAGTCCAGACTATGCAGCCATTGAAATGAATGGTTATTTATTTGCTAAACGAGAATCCTATGTTTAATGTTCCTTAGACATAAGGTAGTCTGTAAAAGTCGCATTCCTACAGCTCCATACATCATTTATTTTACATACCCTAACTTCTCACAACAGGCATCAGAAAAATACTTCTGAACTGCATTGCTGTTGTAAGTTGCTGAAAATTTTGCTTCCAATTCCATTACTGGAAGATTAAATGTTAACATGTTTACTTGGGGTTTGCTTCTTGTTTTGTTTTTAGCATTAAAAACAAAATAATGGACCAATCAGATGGTATTTAAAATATGTTTACATTCATGCTGCAAGAAAAAGTTCCCAAATGCATAATGTATGTATATATATATATAATCATTACAGACAGACAACAAAAGTTCAAACCTTCAAAGAAGCATGTTGTAATCTCACTTATTCGGATACAATAGTCTACCTAGCACTTGTTTGACATGATTTAGATAAAACAGAGGTTCTTGATTTACTTTACAAAACTATTAAAAGCATCACTTTTTAAAATACAGAAATAAAATTGTCCAGATTAGTAACACAATGGCATTCCTTATTAATAGTACAAAATAGCCTGAAAATTAAACCTGAAAAATTCTCTGAGATCAGACTATTTTTTCATAGGAAGCAGATCCACTGTGCACCCAAACATTTCTAAATTTCCTAAGTTACTTTCCCTGGAACAGCCACTGTGGGTTCCTCTGAAGCAGAAAGCCACAAAGAGGGAAGCTGATACAAGAGACAGAACTTCCCATAGGTACCATCCTCAACTCATTTGGACTGCTGGAGGCTCTCTAAGGACAGTTAAGCTTACTGTGGCAGCATGAATTTTTAGGTCACTTTCTTAAGGAAACAATACTGGTGGCAGCAGCCTCCAGTGAGGCTCTGACGTATTCTCTAAACGATTTGCTTGGCACCCACAGAGAGGTGCCACAGAGCTTACACAAGCTCCATAACCTGGAAACTGTCTTTATGAAGCATGTGGATGCTATGGCCAGAAACCTGAACACGAACCTCAACAGCTTAGTCAGCCCTCAGAGCACACACTTTGCCTTGTCCGTAACAGTCAGTAGCAGACAATCAGAGACCTTGTTTTCAGCTGACTGACCTGCTTCTTTGTGGAGTTACTTGATTTTCTATATTTCTAAGTTACTGCAAGCTCTGTGAATAGCTAGAAGAAATTTTCATGAACCAAAAGATAAAAGACTTAGTCCAACAAACACGTTATCAGTCTATATCATGAGCCATTTCAACTAAACTGAACACATGATTGTTATCCCAGTGCACTACACCTAAGAAAGCAGAGAACAAAGTTTAGTTTACAAAGGAAGTATTTCTTTCTTCTGAAAATAAAAAAATTACTTTCACCGAAAGTCACATTGAAAAGATATTTCTCATTTCCAACAGAATTCCAGCAGAGAAGAGGCAAAATATACTCTCAGGGTATAACACAATGTGACAGAAATTAACTGTAACACATGCACTAAATTTTGCTGCAATATCCTAGGAGTAATCATTATTATGACTTGGGGAAACTTTCTGGCAAAAGCAACAAAAGTAACTGATTCAGCCAGTGGCACTTTTCTTTTGTCCTCTTGAAAGGAAGTGGCTACGAATGGAAATCCAAGCAGCATATGCTCTGAGAGGCAGTCACATAGACAGGAGACATAGGACTGATTTCAACTTACAGCTTTTATACCACATAAATCCAGGAAGGCCATATCCAAAGGTCTCAAGATACGCAAAGCTGCATACAGACTCTTACAGAAACCTAAACACATCCAATATCTTCCCTACAGAAAGCCCTGTAATGGTAGATATTTTTGCATATTTATTGATTATTTTTAAAAAGTGATTTATGAAGCAGCAAACACATTAGATTCAACACCTGTTGCCAAGTCTGTTCTTCCTGTTCCCTTAATATTTATTCAGGTAATGTCTGTGGAGCAATTTGAGGATGAATAACAAATTACCATTATTATTGCTGAGAAAATCCTGAAGTCATTAAAGTTTGTGTAGTCTGAGCTCATAAGGGAATTCTAAACTGAACAGACAGGACAGGTTTGTTACTAATTCCCTTATATATATTATGCTTCTGATACTGGGTGAAGTAACGACACATGATCCCTGGCTCTAATAAAAGCAAGTAAAATAGATCATTTGCTGGTCAGGCACAAGTCAATTAGTGAGTTCACAACATGTTTGAACAAAGAACAGTAATTGCAGCAAATGCAAAACCGGTTTCCACCCAATTTTGAAATTAAGAGTCCTTTCAGTACAAAGCATAACTTTGGAAACACTGTAACTAGAAAAAAAAGGGCCATTACACCTCTGAAAAATTAGCCCTTCCTGATGCAAACTATTCACAGCAGAAAAACAGACAGCAAAAGGCAGAGGAGGGTACCTGTAACTTCCTGAAAAAAAATGCCATAAAAAGTACTAGTAATAAAAGGGTGTAACATACCGGGACTAAAAACTATCCTAACATCAGTAAAACACTGATCAGTTCATTCTTACTTGCCACTGAATCTCCCTTTTCCTCCACAATGGCCACTAAATATGTCCTAAAAAAAACAATTACAAAACATGTACTGTTTGACAACCAGATCTTGACACTCCTTGACCAAGGTATCTCACTATCAAATGGTGAGATACTGTCACTGAAAAAAGTTTTTAAATTTTCCTGCTTTGAGGACTATGAAAACCTACTGTTGCTGAATACAAATTGTGAGTTTCAGAGAACAAGAAGACAAGTTCTGGGTTACAATTAATTGGTGCATATTGAGTAGCAATATGAGGTCAGCCACTTTTAGCTAGAGCTTCGATTTGGGGAGCTAAAGTCTGCATTCTACATACTCTATGAAACAGGATTAAAAGGGGTAGCTGCAAAACCTATATAAGTTACAAGTGACTATATAGTTTCTCAGGGTAGCTAAAATGTAGTTTGTCATTCTTTGTTAAGAGTTTCAACAGGCAGGAATTTTAACAAGATAGAAGGTTCCTCCATTTGTGAAACTAGACTGATAAAGAGACACAGACCTAGCAAAACCCATCAAAGCTGGTCATAGGCCTTGAAAGCATTCCAGAAGACGTGAAGTTGTGCCAAAACCAAGGAGTCAAGAAAAGGACGAGCCAATGAAGAGGAAGGAGACAAGTGCGAGGGGTCGTTATGGGACCTGCAACTCAAATTCAAGAGGTGTGTCTGAAGCACAGGGAGGGCAGAACTGTGGGTGGAATGGTTTTGGAAATAGGTGAAACAGATGAGGTAATGTCTGAATTTGTAATTAGATGGCAGCATCCGGTTGCTGTAATATGACACAAAGAGTGTTCTTTGCTTTCCAATACACAAAAAGAGTCTTAGGAAGTTATTTTTTCTGGCATCATAGGAAAATAAATAAAAAGAAAATACAATGCTAAAGCTAGCTCCTAATTACTGGTTCTGACCACCCTTCATTGAAACTGACAGTAAAAGAGAAATATTTAAAAGAAAAGAAGAGGAAGATTTTATTCAGAGTTTTTGAAAATCCTATTTTCACTTTTGGGTATTTTACTTACCATACTCTTTCCCCATCACTTTTCCTCCCAACCTTCATGTAATTTTCAGGATCAAATCATTTATAAAGAAGTGCAGGTTTGGTGGTAAAGTCTGCTTAACACTGAGAAACTAACCGAGAAACTAATAGATTCTGTTTCATTTTTTGAAGCTTTGCTACCCAACTTAAGTTGCCTATTTTAATATGCAAGCAAAAATTTATGGGTAATTATTAGCTGGATTGCACCACAAACTTCTTCAACCACAGAAGCACATTATTTTTTGTAAAATGAATCACAAGAGACATGTTGTAAGAAATCTCATTGGATATACACGAGAATCACAGAATATTCTGACTCAGAAGGGACCCACAAGGATCATCAAATTCAACTCTTTGCTAGGTGAATGGCCCATACAAAGATTGAACCACAACCCTGGCATTATTAGAACCATGCTCTAACCAACTGAGCTCATCTCAGTGTTAAGAACTATTCAAGAGATATTTTCTTTTTTAGTACTGTTTGAGGTAAAAAAAAGGTTTGCTTCAAATAGAAGCAGAAGACAGCAATTTCTTTTGCATTTCAAATACTTCTGTACAGTAACCCTCAGACAAATGGAGAGACTGAAAATTGCAAATGTATACTATATGAAGGTGTTTTTATTATTGAGATTTTCTTTAATCTACTTAGTTTTGTTATTAATCAGTGTATCAGAATGCAAACTTCCATCAGAAATTAGTGTCATGTCATAATTGTTCAGAGACCTAGACATCAATATTTTTAAATTAATACTTTTAAATAGTTGCCAGTAGAATTAATATCTACTTCAAATAAAGACAGATAGCTACTGACATTCATAACACAAATAATTTTCGAGTTAATGACAAAAAGCACGAGAGTTTTCCCTAAGAAATTACACAATGTTTACGAGTGTTAGAGAAAGAAAATCAAAGCCACCACTTTCAGGCTCTCTCAGGGATACTCATAAAGACATAGCTAGGGTTTTGATTCAAAAAATCAAAATTTTACAAACTTCTGCCCCATTGAGGTACTTCTGTTTC
Source organism: Campylorhamphus procurvoides (assembly GCA_013396655.1). Lineage (NCBI taxonomy): Eukaryota > Metazoa > Chordata > Aves > Passeriformes > Dendrocolaptidae > Campylorhamphus > Campylorhamphus procurvoides. The sequence continues at coordinate 5,825 of WBMV01007488.1, forward strand.
TAGTAAGACATTTAATTCAGGCAATGTGGCAATGGACTTCACTATAGTTTCAAGATAGGTCTTTAAGAAGGCATGAAGGAATATTCCTAGCTCTCAAAAAGCCTAGAGCATCTTAGAATGGCTTTATATGCTATTTATTATGGAATGCCATACTGTAAGTCAAAGGTTGGACAAGGTCCTAGTTAGTAACTACCTACTGAAGTACGACAGAAAGCTCACAACTTCAATGAACCCAAAGGCTGAAATTTGCTTATGCCATTGTTTGAACACACCACGGTATGGTCTAATGGGAGGGAATGATCAGATGGATAATAATGGAAGTCAGAAAATCAACAGCTACTGCTTCCATCAAAGTTAATTAAATCACTGAAAATTCTGCTCATATGTAACATGTGGGGAAAAAAAATTATTAAAAATCTTTGTCAAAGAACCATTTCCATATGCAATTGGGCTGTTCACCTATGTTGTTTAAGTTACCTCTTACCTCCATTGTCATGTACACAGTGCTAATTGCTACTTTGATTTCTCCATCTGAAATCTCCTTGAGATCCTTCAGCATAACCTCCTCAATATTCACACCTGTTTGAGAAGAGACAGTAATTTCAATATATATACAGATGACAGATGCATCTACATAAATTAAAAACACACTTAGACCTTAACGCTGAGCCTTCTGTATTTCAGGAAAATCCTACGAGAAAATTAAACCCAATACTAATATTTCAATGTTTCTAGAGGGATTGTTTTAGAAAAGGAAGAGATTTAAGGGAGGGGACACACTAACAACAAGGATGAAGAATTAAGTCTCCTGCAATGAAGCTGTGTGAACACTCAGATTTTTCAAGTGAGCTTAACTCCACTTGATCATAAATGTATAGATGGACCATTCCTATGGTCTAATATGAAATCATTAATATGAAATACTTCTGGCATGAGCAATATAATGAAAAGGACCTGTGGAATACTATGGTGTTTATAAAATATTCAGAAGCAAAGCACTTAAGATATTCTCTAAACACCGAGTCATCCAACCTTTTTAACCTTCTTCACAAATAGATAAACACCAGTGTTTTTTTCTTAAGTACATCAAATCATTAATGAGCTATGTAGATATTAATGTACTATACAAACATTACCATCAGAAACAATGGTGTAAAACTGGAATTGCTTCACATTGCAACCAGACACATTGACACGTTTAAGCACGATGTACTGAAAATTCAGGTGACAATGTTTCCCTAACTGGAGATGTCTCTCTAAAATGCTGTAAAGATTCTCAAAATAAATACATATTATACAGAGGAACATAGCTATATTACACAATCAAAAATACAGGTATGATAGTGAAATGTGTATGTAAAGAAAGGTACAATCCAGCTACATCAGTGCAGGCCAGCATCTAAAATATCCCCTGACTTTTAAAGCTTAGCAGCATAACGTCCAAAATATGTTTGTGTGACTGAGTTTTAAGAGGCGCAAAAAATACTAACTTAAGTCCGGGAAATGAATCCTTTCATTACTATTCCTGTACAGAGTCCAGCTACTGCATTCAATCTAGTGAAGAGATACACATTTATGCATCTGTCATTTAAAAAATACTTGTACTTAACCTGTAGACTTTCCTACGGGCTGCAATCTGTTTCTCAAATAACGAATTCATGAATTCAGGCAACTGAATCATTATTTCTACATCAAACTGAGAATTTCTTTTTTTGCTGAAGTGTCATAACAGTGCCTCAAATAACAGTTAGATAAGATAAAATAAGCAGCAGAGGTTACATCCTTCAAAGGACTTCAGAAACTCAGCAGCACTTTATTAATACAAATGTCACATGAATATATGCAGTGCTAAATATGTACTTTGTAATACACAAAACAGCAGGTATGAGACAGAAAAGGTGCACGACAGTGCCCTCTTCATGTGACGTATATAAATTACTTGCAATCAATGCTGTGAAGACTAAACTGATTATATCTACTTGTTAAAGTTTTACATTTGATATTAGGGAAGACTTCATAGGCCAAGTACATGGCAAATGTTACTAAAACATCTTCCCTGGCAATTGGCAGAACTTAGAAGAGAGCTCCATAAAAGCCACTTTCACTGTGTCTCTCCAAACAAAAGTGCAGTCAGTTCACTTCTGAACTATGCCTACTCGACTGGAGGAACTTCAGGGGGCTGTGTGAAGGTTTATAGAAAGCAAGGCCAAAGGAAACAGCAGCTCAGAATTCTGTGGTTATCTGCCAGCTTATGGCACCTGTCACAGGCTGATGGTCCAAATTCCAACGACCAGTTTCTGCAGATGGGCAGATAGAGAATGGTAAAAAATGACCATGAGTCCGCATGGACCCTGTGCATAACGGATATAACAAAGAAATATCTCACTAATTTAATACTTACTCTTTAGTAACAGCTTGGTAGAAAATGCCTGTAAGAAAGTGTAAGAGTTCTTGCAACAATTTTCTTCAGGTTTTCAGGGCAAAAGCTTGCTACCAAATTTTTGGTTCCAACATTCCCATTTTTGATCACTGAATATTTCTATTTGATATTTCTATCAGAAGAAAATAATTGCAATTTCCCCCTGTTTCTTTAGTCTTAGTCTGATGTCAAATTCAATTCATCTGTACAGAGCCATTGGTAAATCTCAGAAGGATCCACTTCCACACCATATAGGCAATTGCAACACAATTTCTGCACATGGGCTGATACCTTAATTAATGATAACTTTATCTGTAAAAGCAACACAAGATTATTTACAAGTTTAGTAGTTCCTCAAAAGGAATCACAATTCCGTGATTCAGAAGGTAAGCAATTAATTTAAATATAATACATTTAACTGTCAGTGAAGACAGCATGGTGCAGCTATTTTCACCACACACAATAAATTATTTAAGTAAATTTGTAACAGGTGTAAAAACTGGAAGCAAGTGGCATTACCTTGTGTGTTAAACTGAGTCTCCTGGAGAACAGAGAAAATTTTCTCTCGTGGGGGAAGATCTGGAAACTTTTCCTCCAGGATTGACAGCACTTTATCCTGCTGCTCTGTAATACTGTCAGCTTCCAAAGACATGCACTTGAAGAGAATGCTTCCTGAAATATGGAAAGACAAAAATCAATGCCTCCTGTAAGCATCTACAGAAACAAGAATGTTAACTGTATTGCTACCCAACCTCTTCTTGGAGGTTGTTTCCACTTATGAGTTTACTGGATTAGACATTGAATTCACACAGAAACATCCTCCCAACATGAAGCTTCTAAAATCTGAACTGTGTGCCTTTTCAGTGCCTATGCTACAGCTAACTGCTGGTCCCAGTGCTGTCACGTGTGCAACATGCTTCTACATCTACACCTCTGCAGCATGGTCAGCAGCAAGTGGTGCAACACCAGGGTTTATTCCTCACTCTAAGCATTAGATCAAGTGCTGCCACGCCTTGAAACAGAAATCCACATTACCAACCTTCCCTCTAAAGACATGTCAATTAACTGCTATAACAGACATAAGGAAGAAATACTTTGCCGTGAGGGTGGTGAGATACTGGAACAGGTTGCCCAGAGGAGCAGTGGATACCACATCCCTGGAAGTTTTCAAGACCAAATCGGATGAGGCTTTGAGCAAACTGGTCTATTAGAAGGTGTCCCTGCCCATGGCAGGGGGTTTGGAACTTTGAGGTCCCTTCCAACCCGAATCATTCTATGATTCTAATTCCAAGAATATACCAAAGGGACACCTATTAAGTCAATCAAACTGATGCACTCAAACTTTAAATTTAAGAGAAACATAGTCCAATAAATAATTTCACTGTGACTGGTATACTCTTACAATAGAGAAGTGAGAGCAATGTATTTTCAGACAACCATTTACTGCACATATTCCATCCTCAATGTGAAACATTCCTGATGGTTCAGAGTGTAAAGTCACCCTTTCATTCCCTGGGGAGTGAGATCCCATTTATTAATATACCTAAAGGTAGAATTGACATCCAGTAAGTTAAGGATAATAAAATCTTATACTTTAGCATTGAAATTATTTATCACTCTATTGTGCACAGGGGTTTCAAACAAGTGTGTGATTTCACTGCATCATGCTGGGCCAATGAGCAAAGCAGTACAATAATATAAGATAGGTACTGTAAACCAAAGTGTTTAGGCTGTAGCAAAGAGTATAAAAGAAAGACCTGTACACAGACATATCCAGACTAACTAGATGGACTAGGACCCAAACATCTAGTATGTATTCACTTTTGTCCTGTACTGTTAAAATAATAAAAAAAAACATTTCTTCAAAATTCACAATGCACCTGGAACACAAAATAATTTTGCCATGCTAAGTAAACACCTCCTTATTAGATAAATCCTGTGCAGATTAAATAGTAAATAATGCTTAACAAGCCAAAAGCTGTTCCCCATCTGATATTAATTTCTGGAAATTCAAATACATGAAGTTCCACTCTGTGTTTCTGTTACAGATATTGTAATTGCCAGTATTCTTTTAATTCACTGCGGATATTCCTTTATATCAGTCCTACAACTACTTCAAGACAATGCTCCTGCTCTATTTGATAGTTATTAAAAACAGTAAATAAATACAGACTGCATGAAAATCATGTATACTGATGCAGGCTTACATTTGTGGATTTCGGTACGCTAAACATGTTCCACATGTTTCAGAGTTCAGATTTCTGTAGGTAAATAACTGATATATAAAACACCCAGGATATCTCTACACATTAGCAAGGCCTATATTTCAGTCCCTTTAATAGGGAGCAAGTTTCTCCATCAGCAGTGTCCAGGATAATTCATTTAACAATAGCCCTTTGTCACTCAACCTCTAAGCAGGTAACAGTGCTACATATATACACTTGAAACATATTCTTGTCCATATCTTGGGAAGGGTGGTGACTAGAATGAGTTAGACATCCCACCGCACATTCCCAGTCAGCACAGATCTGCACCTGGATAAATGGCAGCTCAGAGACCATGCTGTTGCATGAATTATTTTAGCAACAGCAATCTTCTGCTTCTTCAGCATCCTTCTTTTCTTCCTCCAGGAGCAGAAGGAGAAATTGTTCATGCACACCCAAAGGAAATGGAGACTCCAGCAGAAAGCAGTGGGTCTATCTACACATGCTCAAATTCATGATAAAGTTACCTACTGGGAGGAGGCTGCAGCAAATCTCATACAGCACTCCAGCAGCACTAGGATGAGTTAGGTAGTCTATCTGCATAGATCCTCAGATACACAACGTATAAGACTTTCAGCACAGCTGTGTGTTCTTCCAGCAATTAAGTATTTTGGCAAGACCAAGAGGACAAAATCTTAAAAAAACATACAGGAAAATGCAGTAGAACAAGATGTATGAGTTGTGCATCCAACCAAGCTCACTATTTTGGAAGTCGCTATGATGTGAGCTTCACTCACCATAGGCAGACATGTTAGAAAGGTTTTCAAAAGACTGTTTTTCTTGCTTGTCACAGCAGTACACAGTGCTTGCAGATGCTAATTTTTCTACTGGGATGAAAGTAAAAAAAGGATCCTTCTCAAATTACTAGGGTGTTAGCAAGCCCTAAGATGAACATTGACTCATCCTAAAATACTCTGATAATTCTTTAATACTATGCTCAGCAGCAGGAAAGAAAGGCACACCTCTTTTTTCCTAGGCATCCTCAGCATTCCTATGAGGGTTAAGATTCCAGGTAGTGTAGAAAAACAGTTTACTTAAGGTACTTCTGGTCCACCAAAGGTCAGCAGTCCATTTAGTCATGTGCTGTCTTTTAAGTATCTGCTGTAAAAGCAATACAAGGCCTCAAAAATCTCCTGCAGATTTTATGGAGTGCTGGTGTAACTCCCCCAGGGTTTCTGAAAGCATAATGGACGCTGCTGTTTGCTGACAAGCACAGAAAAAAAATATATAATAGGCAATACAAGATTCAATATTGTTTCTTGTGTATATCACACTACCCTACGTGTATTTTTTACCAAAAAAGGGGGCACTAGAAAATAGGTTAAGGATCTTAAAAAAATGTGCACTCCATTCTTTTTTTGCAACGAGGTTTGGAAGTTAAGCACTAGTTTTGCCAAAAGCAATTGCTGTGCATTAATATTAAACATGATCTAATGAAGGCAGAAGCTGTTTTGGGAAAACATTAAGAACAGCACAATCATCTCCTGAATTATAAGTTTATGGCTCAGAAAAACAGTACAATGAAAATATAGGCATTTCTCCTCTCAAGGTTTTGTTCCATAACCTGGAAAAACAAAGGACATGGAAAAGAGGAAAACCAGCAGTCCTCCATGGAAATTAAACTTCAACACTCCCCCACTCTGCCAAAAACTGCAAAAACCCAAACTGCAAACAGATCCAAGCAAGCAATCTTCATTGTAATTAACTGGAAAAGCCATGAGACTGCAATAAAATGTAATCTGGGGGAAGAGAGTAGGAGCACTGCCTCCAAGAAAATTGCTTCCATATATTAAAAAAAAAAAATCAGTCCAAGTATGTGCAGTGCTTGATGCAGTTCAAAATGATCCTTTTTTTCCAGTATATATACTAAGGATGCATCAATCTGGAAAAATGTGAATCATATGATCAATGTACAACACAGAAAAAAAAAGATATTGGCATAAATAAAGTCCTTAAAAGGACATTTCTTAACATTTTTCTAAGTGGCTAGAATAACAAACCAATCTTCTCTAATGAAAGTCAGACTGCCCCAACAGGGCATGAAAAGTCCTCAACTATGCAGCTCATAACTAACAAAAACAGATACACATAAAAAAAAAAGTGCTGATGCTCTTGCTGTAAATGTGTCTCTATTTACATATTGCAGTTTGCACCTTGTGGCATCCTTCAAGGCCTTATACAAATAAACATAAGGAGGCATTTTTGAGAGTGCACTGACCCAAGATACCTGACAGTGAGTGCTTGGAATCACGTTTGCCAGCTGGCTGCAACAGAGAATGTAATGATTCAGCAGTTTAATGGATCTTCAATTTGGCAACAGTCCCCTTGTAAACATCTCTGGGGAAATAAAATAATACAGGCCCAAGACTCTGGCAGGTTCTATAATTGTTTGCTTCTGGCACAAGTCCAGGGACAACACAAGCTCTAACTTAAGGCAAGTATGGCTGTATAACACTGGTTCTCTAAGCAGGCCCTATTCAAAGTCCAAAGGTAGAATTAACTTATATCATGTCTGATCAGGAGACAAAAATACCAGAAAAGCATTCAGCTGAAAAAAAATTTAAAAATCCTTAAATATTACAATGCCTAAATTAATGACTCCCAGGAAAAATCTTCTGACTTTTTTTTTCTTTTTTTTTTAACAGATGAGCAGATGAAGTTTCAAAGTTGAAAAGTGGCAAGTTATAAACATCTGTTCTTGCTATTAAAATTTAAAGTCTGCCAACAGACTTTGAGAAAAAAAGAGTCTGAAAAAAAGGCAACAAATGAAGCTGTCACAGTCACCACACAGTAATTATTAAAATGTGAGACGCTTCTCTTGTCCTACAAGTCTTTTAGCAAAATACTCCCTGGAAAGCCAGAAAATGAGAGGACTTCCCAACTCAGAGGCTCAGATGTTAGCATCTCTCAGCTGTTTTACAAAAATAAAATCAATCTTAATTCTTAGCACTTTGACTTCTACTTTGGCCTTCTGTTCTGAACTTCCCCCTAAATGTAGACATACTAACCATATCCAGATTTATATCAGAAGTAAGATAATGAAGTGTGAAAAACACAGTAGGGCCTTTTCACAGCCTCTGTGCCTGTGAAGTGCCCCTAGAGAGAGGGTACATCCTGTGAACCTCTACATATTCATTTGTCAGTAGTGAGAATTAAGCAGCCACCCCTCCTTCCAGACCATGATACGTGGTCCCTTTATTTCCTATGCTTACAGGTAAGATGAATTTCATAAGCTATACCTTATGATAAAAGGTCATAATATATAGCGAGAAACACAAAAGCTAGACCTCATAGGCTGTATTTGATCTTTTACTTTCAGACTGCTTGTAGTTTGATCTGCCATCTACATATATTTATGTCTATGATTTATTTTTTTATGAATCTTATCAAAACAAATAATGGGGTTTACTAACTTTTCTGAATTTGCCATGGAACATTCTCAAGTAGGGAAAATGTTTTCTATTTTAAGAGACCCACAAGAGGACCTGCTGTATTGCATCACCTTCTATACATACAAGCTGCATTGCTGGGAGAAGTAAAAAAGCATAAAGTCACAAGTGCAACTGCGTTTTGTTCTCTAGCCTTTGCCAGTGACTTCTCATACCATGCAAAAGAAGTGTGCAGGGACCTCTGTATCCACTAAGTTACCCAAACATGCACTACCAAACACAATAATGAAAACATCATTAGTTACTAAATCTTAAAAAAAAAATAGCTATTATCTCTCTCCAAACTTAAAGTGCTATCTCTAACACAATCACTAATAAAAAGCACTTTATTTTAATTTGGATACAAATTAGAGACACCAAATATGCGGACATTTACATCGTCATACAGTACTTGGACGTGTTCTGGAACATGATTCAGAGCACCGCCTATTGACTCTTTCTACCAACAAACAAGTATCCTGAGATTCCCCAAAAACCTTCTTTTTGGTTCTGCCTCCAAAATCAATTATTATGTTTGATCCTTTGCCTAGATTCCTGGAGACCTACTCAACAGACATTTGGAGATTACAAAAATACTTCATGGCAGTTTTACTAAAGTTTGTTAGCACAGAAAGATGCTCTAAGAGCCGGATAAATGCTGTACTACTGTTAATGCCTATTCTATGGAATATTAAAAAAAAAAAACCTTTGTACTTTCTCATAGCATGCTCATTACATTATTTATCACAGTGTACAATCACAAGCCAAAATTCCAATAGCTCTGAAATGAAAGTGTGGACAAATTTTCCCAGTCCTCATTAAACATACTCACATTAATTTCTTAAAAGGGCATTTAAAAGGGCAGCTGCACATCAATTAAAACCTAAAACCTATGAAATCTATCAAACACTGTTAAAATTCAATAAATAACTTAAAAGCAGTGACAGTTCTTTTCAACCCCAGTTTTATTTCCAGCTGAAGAGTTCTGATGCAGCAAATAAGCCAATAAAATGAATAATAATGGAGAATTATGAATACAGAACAGAAAATACTTCTGACAGTTGAAGCCTGCCCACTCTTTGTACTCTACTGGGCATACAATACAGAAGAAAAATAGAAGCACAACAAAGATTCGGTAACAGTGTTTTTAAACAGTAGAAGTTTTGCATCACACCATTAAAACAGTATTCTACAAAAAAGTACCACCATCAGGAGAGATGCTTTAACATGTAAATATTAGATTCCAAACCATATTGTTGTCCACAATGCCCCTGGAATCAACGAACTGCACAGTTTTTCCAGCTACCCAGCTGGTGTGTCGACAGCTCCATTTAATATTCTTGTCTAGTGATACAGCAAAGACCTCTCATGCCTGTTTTTAAATGCACATTTTTAATATTCAATATAATGTTACTCTTTAACAAACTCTTTACTCCCTGCTTCTTTTATGAAGCTTCCTGTGGTCTTTAAAGGGATTGTTAACCAAAGAATGGATCACACTCTTTCTGCATGAGCAAATTCAGAAACACTCCATTAAACCTTTCAGTATTTAATATAAAGAGTAATCTCTCACCTCTGAGGAGATAAGCCAGTTGCTGAGTGATTAACTCTGGTGCCTTTTGAAGAATCTCTTTTACGACTAAAGAAGAACATGCTTGTAACTCCAGGCTCCTGTCACACTGCTTATCTGGATTGATGATTTTGACAACAGCCGATTCCAAACTTTTATCGTCACTATCAAGAAAATTTAAAAGTTATATATATTTCTCTTTATAGCTGCTTAGACAACACAGTAAAAAAAGTGCAGTTTTTTTTTTTTTTTAAATTCTGGACTACATGACAATTGCTATTTCTACTTGATGCCTGCTATAAAGCCAAAGAATGTCACCATGCACAGTTCTTTTATTGCTTGATATATCACTAAGTCCTGAGACTTAAACGTTCACATTTCATTCATCAATTTGTATAAAATTAGTAATTTGAAAAAAATATTTCTACATGTGCTGAAAATATGAGTCTTTAAATAGAGGAGATTTTGCATTCTCCCCATTGAATATTCTGAAAACCTATAAATTTTCTTTTTTTTTGCATTTAGACACTTTGTGTTTCTGTTTACAATAGCAGTAAGAAAACCAAAGTAAGTTTAATAATAAAATGCTAATCATAATTCTTTAGAAGGAAGAAGCACAGGAAGGAACAGTAACAAACAGAAAGCAAATCTTAAGGATAATTTTTACTGTGAGAAGTGACTGATGCACTGAGCTGATGATAGGTAAAGAATAAGTAGCTAATACATATATTTCTCTCTTCAGGTTTCCCCCACTTTTACTGTAATCTACAGACCTCTCAGAATAGGATGGGGATATCACAACAGGACATTATTTATGTTACCTTAAGTTCTAAAGAGAGTTGGAAGTAAAAAGCATTCTTCACTATGGGCAAGACTGGCAGGCCATTTTAAAAAGGCTCTCTATAAAAGATTCACTATGGATTTGTAAATGATCCCTCTTAAGGACAGGTATCTGGACTGTGGTCTTCCACAGAGCAAGTACGAATATCTGGCACCAATGGCACTTTGAAAAAAATGCCATAGTTGGTTAGGACAACAATAATCCATTGAGCCATATTCAAGTGGGGCATCTCCAAATCAACATAAGTGTCTTAAAGGAAGCTAACTAAGAGGCAAGAAAAAAAATCTCTGATCGCTTATTTAATAGCCACAGGAAACTTCTCGACTATTTAAACTAAATTAAAATATCTAATCTAAGCTGTGTGGAAAGATAAGGTGCTTAAAAATGGAAGTTCCACTAGAAGTCCGCTAAAGACAATTCAGCTTATCACATTTACTGAATGTAATGAGATACAAAATACATCTTAACTTTTCTAGCATATAAATATTAATAGCAGAATATCAATATTATAGCAATATCAATATTAATGCAAAAAATGCAATTTTTAAAGCAGCACAAACTCACATAGTAATTCTATTGTACATAAAATGCAATACCTTGTCAGCATGTTGCTGTTTACAAGTGTTAAAGACAACTTCCCTTCATCATTCAGCTGCTGCAAATTTATTTCATCTCGGAAGATATGGAATGCTTCTGGGATATTCAGCTCTTCTAATATAAATCTTGTCTCAGTGAAGTAGCTAAAGTCTCTTCTTGGTATGTTCAACACAGGTAAGCAAAGAACATCAGGAGGACTGACCTGTAACACAGGTGTGTGCTTGTTATAATTGCATAAAATAAGACTTGTTTTTTTATTAGGAAGATATTTCAACTGAGTAAGCAATTAGAAACAGCCTGAAATTTCTGTTCAGGTTTTTTTCCCCCCCCTTTACTTAATTAAAAAAAAATTGCTTCTTTTTTCTGTTCATCTGCCTTTGTTTGCCTCCTACAGAATAACTGGGAAAACCAGAAGAGAGAAAGGATAAAAAATGAAGGACAGGGATGATTTGTGCTGCTATTCAATAAGCCACCTAATATCCACTCCTTAATTTTTGTATGAAAATAAATTTAGTTTATCTGTATTTTAAAAACTCACCTCTGATAATAACAGAATCATTGTTCAGGAAAAAATGTCTTTAGAGTAAGTTTTAATTGACTTAAGAATCAGATGTCTGTAACAACTTGGAACAAGTGAATTAAGACCACTCAGTCCAATTTTTCCATTACCTTGTCTAGAAAGTAGGCGTAGGCCAGGGTAGAAATGAGAGAATCCAAATCACAGGGTTTATTCCCAAGAACAACATGGACTTTTTCCAGGTGTTTGCTCCTGGTCTGTAACACATTAGAAGACAATTGCAGTGAGTGACAACAACGAGAAAAAACAAAGCCATATCACCAATACGCTTCAAAAGACAAGTATCAGGCATTGTTCTCAGTTGTAACGCTTTTCAGCACTGGTTGAAGGAATGGACTTCTTGCGGGATCAGTGATTCCTTGGCTTCACAGCTCCCATGAAAGCCAAGAACTCTTGTAAGAGACCACAGTTTAGAATCCAAATGAGGTCTGACCTGACAGAAGCCCCTTTTGCAGCAAAGTAACAGATAAGCAGCACTTCATGTACTGTAGAAAAAGCTTTTCAAAACACCTCACAAATCTTTGGGACTAAGTTGTCCCAAAGAGCATGAAAATATACACAGCAAAACACACAGCAAACAATATGTAGCAAGTTGTAATTTTAATTTAACTTTTTTCTTTACTCAGCTGAAATCAATAACTAGACAAAGTAACTGGCTTTCATCCTGGATCTTTAGAAGCTGAACACAGCCAAAGTACCATGGGTTTTGATTTTTTCTCACTAGCAAAAGGAACTGAGTTTGTTCTGCATTTAATAAAATTAGAAGCCTTCTAAACAAGACAAAAAGGATAGAGGGACATATTTCTGTGAAAGCAAAATATTGCCAGGAAGTTGCTACCTTCTTCGTAACTGCAGACACAAAATATAAGGTGACGAATTTCTCTTCTGCACATCACTAATGTTAAGCTAACTGCATGGAAACATTACAATTTGTTTTCTTTCAGTGGGGTATGCTTCTTAATTGGAGAAACATATCTGACTGATGCTAAGGGAGATGTTTCAAAACCAAATACATGCAATTAAACATTTTTGTTGATGGCATTTACAGGCTGATGTACTTTTTGCTATATTGAATTAGGATTCTGGATAGCAAATAAAATTTTAATCTTTCAACAGAAACATATATTGTTATATTTTTCTCAATATTTATAAATGTGTGGGTTTTTTTAAGCTAACATTTTTCTCTGCATCTAATCTTAGGTCTACCTGGATATAAGGAATAAACTTGGTTCTCTTTCCCTTAATGGAACACAGCCATCCAAAAGTACCTTTGGCTAATAAAACCAAGACATTCCCTATGTATTGGGAAAGACAGACAGCTTTTTTTCTTATGTTCTAAGTCTTCAACAAACTGTCTCCATTTCCCTCTTTTCAATATAATTTTTGTAGTATGTTCTTCTGCAGCATACATTTTTGATTGAACTGCCACCCTAAATAACAAAAATAAAGTTCATGCGCTCTTTTTGTGTGTGTGTGTGTGAATAGAAGTCTTTTGCTATGCAGTTAAGATGAACCTGAAGAAAATGATTTGGCCCTGAAAAAGAAGGAAACTGAGTAAACTGACAAATCAATTATTAAATCTACACACCTCTAGGAATCCAGTGCAAACAACAATTCTAAAAAAGTTCAAAAATCTGCTGTTCTACCTCTACATATTCTGCACCTATAAAATGAAGTGCTTCCTGGTGCTCAGATTCCACAAAACACTATCTCATGTTGAACTAACAATAGTCATCTGAGTTTGTGATAGATATCAGACTTATTCATGTCATCAGGTGCATGAGTGTTTTCTTTTGAAAAATTAAGACATTTCTTGTGTTGTCTTTATACTTTGTTCTCTTGAGCTCTTAAATCTGCACACTTGTTTTTACAACTGACATACTATCTGTAGTATCTTCCATATTACACAGTTATATTGCAGTCCTAAAATCTCTAGAAAGTCATGGAGAACCAAAGATGGAACACTGTCTTTTTCTTAAAAGCTGCTTAAAAGGAAAAGAACAATTTACATTCCTAAAAACCAAAACAAAAAAAAAAAAAAACCAAACCACAAACTCCCCCCCCCAAATTGTCCCAACAACAACCAAAAAACTCAAAAAAATACCCAAACAAAAAACCAACCAACCAAAACAAAGAAAAAAAAAAGAAACCAAGCAAATAACCTATCATCTTTCGCTCATTTATATGTGTATAACCCTAATGCCTCCCCCTATTGCCTCCTCAGGAATGGAGACAGAATAATTACACAAATATTGAAGAATTTCAAAGCTGAAAGTTTCTGAATCACACATTTAACTTCTAATGAAATGAGAAAAGAATGACAATAAAGAGCAGAATACAAAGAGCACATAATAGAGCATGAAAGCTCTGGAGACCCTCTCTTTGTAATCCAAACAGGCCAACTAGCCATCTGAGGACTGATTTTTTTACTCCACCACACCAGAATTTCATCAAAACATATGAACTATGACTGTGGAAGGACAGGTTATCTCCTTGGATTGTTCTCAAGAGTTTAATAAGAACTCTGAGATGGAAATTACTAAACTGAGATTTTAAGATGACACACTAACAGTGAGAGAGTGTATTTCTTGTCAGGCTACTAACATATACCCCTCAAACAAGAGCTTTGTTCTTACAGAATACTTCAGCCTAAGACAAATAAGCAGTTGAGGTAGCCCACTACCTACCATCAAAGCAATGGGAACACAAAACAAATTTCTGAAGGCGTTCAATGGTTTCTGTTGCACAATGCCTTTCTCTGGTCCCTCCTGAGAGAATACTTTTTTGTTTCATTCACTTCACTTGATTACTTTAGTGACTGTACCTCTCCCTGAGCACAAATCTGTACATCTGCACACAATTAGCCGATTTTAGTCACTAATCTCTCATTTGTGACTTTTAGTACAGTGGTTTTGCCATAGGGTTTTTCTAATAAAACATTATAGCTATTCTATTAATGTTAAAATACCAAGTCAGCCTGCAGAATTCATATTTCTATTTCACAGATTTCAAGAACAAAATTGGCCAGAACAAACAGCAAAGAAAGTTTGTGCTTTACATTCTGATGATGTAAGAATGTAAAATATGCTGATGAGAGAGAAAAGTGATAGTCCACATCTTATTTAACCAGTTTGAAGAATTTTCTTTATTAAAAGAAATGTCATTTTTGAAGGCATGCCTTCCAATCCCAAATCACATATTACCAAAGTTATTACTAATTATAACATAAAACAATATTTAAAAAGTTGTGGAATATGTTTGGACAGTTATTTCTTCTCGCAGTTCTGGAAACTCATAAAGGGAGCAAAGCATTACAAAAACAACCCAAAATGCTACCCTTAATTATTACTAGAAAGCACAAGATGCTGTTTGCTTTTATTTTCCTAATTAAAATCCTCCATTTTCTGAACAAATGTTCCTATTCACGTAAGTAATCTCTTCTCCCAAAAAGAAGTTGGGTTTGATGATCCTTATCAGTCCTTTCCAACATTTCTAGAAAACTGCACAACTTTTATATAGATAGCAACAGACCAGATCTGTGGACACTCTGCACAGTTAGAAGTCCCATCCTAGTATTTCTGTTCACGTGCTATGTACTGTCCCATTAGAGGCAAAGTTAACAGGAAGTTTAGAACCACTAGGCTTAGCAGCAACTCCTCTAAGGGAACAGATGCAAGTCCAAACCACAGATCAGGTGCTATTGCCTGAGAGCCACAACATGCAAAATTGACCAGCCAAAGACATCTACAGGGAAGCAATCAAACAGGTATTTGCTATCCCTGACAGAGCTCAGTATATTAACACTGAATTATTTACCTTATTTCCCAGTGATAATCACTAAAACTACGCAGTGACACAAAAACCACACTTATGTAACCAATTTGTATGGACTTTTCAAGCATCTATATGCTATTCCAAGCATATTTATTATTTGAACTGTGTTTTTACCTGTTCCCAGAATCACAAACAAAATATTTATATTTTAATAGATAGCTCAAGACAGCATCTCCCTTATTCTACTTTAACACAGGAAACTTCCTTGTACCGATACAGATACTTCAAAAGCTGACTGGTGACCTGAGTGTTATGTGATACAAGTGTGTTGAGGTTAAATAGTGGTTTATCCTGTGCTGGACAGGCAATCTGAGATCTGTGCATCTGGTAAAAGATAACTCTGCCAAACTGCAGAATACTACTGCAAACATTCATCTTAGCACAAGCGGGTGCCATTTATCAACTCTAACCTAGGCCTATGAAAGAAACATTGTTAACCCTCGATCTGATTTGCAGCATCTTAGAAGTTGTAGAAGCCAGTACCTTCTGCATGACATCACTTCATCAGATAACCATTACTGGCAAAAAACCATCACTATGCTTCTGGCCATACTGCTCCTGATGCAGCCCAGGATGTGGTTTGCTTTCTGGGCTGTGGGCACACATTGCTGAGTAATGTTGAGCTTTTTATCCACAAACACCCCCAAGTCTTTTTTCTCAGGGCTGCTCTCAATCCATTCTCCACCGAGGCTGTGTTTGTGCTTGGGATTGCCCCAACCCAGTGCAGGACTTTACACTTGGCCTGCTAAACTTCATGAGGTTCACACATGCCCACTCCTCAAGCCTGTCAGTGGCAGTGATAGTGATCAGTAATATCTTCTCTTTTTGCCACTCTTCCTGCTTTTCTCTTTACTGAGCAGAATTTTCTTCTCTTCTCCTTCTCCTCTTGCAGATCCAAGATATATGATTATACACCAACATTTCCTCTCCCCATATGAAGCTCCCTGAATGGCTTTTTAGTGTCTTACTACTATTCAGTAATCATAAACTTCCAAATACTCTCCATATTTACTGTGAAGCATGCCCTTAGAGGGTCAATCAAGCTTACTGCTTATCTTTTAGATCTGAGACTGTTTCCTTTTCCACTGTTTCAGACACAACTAGTTTGCACAGTCTACTACTGGCTAATCAGCCAGCTTCAAGAAAAGCAGGCACATGGATGTGCGACTTCCTTTTACAGGTCCTTCCAAGCAAAGACTCCATCAGAAAAGCCCACAATCCAGAAGACAAAGCTTTAGATCCATTAACTCTGTGAGGCTTAGCGGCAATAGGACAAAAATGCAATTAATTCCTACAGTTATCAGAGCTAAACCTTAAAGGAATCGTGAACTCTCAATAACTCTAAGAATTAAAAAATATAAGAGGTTAATGATGAAACTAGAACTCATAAACTACATATGAGACCAGTGATCTCTCTTAGCACTGATGCATTTTTGTTTAGCTAGATTATAGGTACATTGTAAAACGCATAAACTCTGGATGCCTGGAATAAAATGAATTAAAGAAATTATGTGTCATTTTCAGATTACATCAGTCAGAATAACTCAATTTAGATCAGACCCACGCAGATTAACATTCACTTATTGTGCTCAGGAGATTTATAAATATTAAACTATTTCTGGAATCTAGTAAGAGATCTATGAAGAAAATCTCATATCTACTCAGTTTTGTTGCCTATAAACACACAAAAGCATTAGTACGGTAACTGCATCTTTATGCAACTGCAGTCAAAAATACCATTTAATGGTTCTTACCTGCATCAAACACCTGATATATTCAAACATACTGGAATACTGGCAATCAGCTTTGCAAAAATTTTGACTACAATAGATTACCACAGTGACTGATTGAACTACAATATTCCAGTCAAAATTACATTGTTTCTACTTTTTTTCTTCTGTTAATACAGAAACTGAAATAATCCTGCAAAATAATACTGAAGACTCAAAATCACAGAATATGCTGAGTAGGAAGGGACCCAAAAGGATTAAGGAGTCCAACCCTTAGTCCTGCACAGGACCATCCCCAAGAGCCACACCATGTGCCTGAGAGTATCATCAAACACTTCCTGAACTCTCTCAGGCTTGGTGCTGTGACCACTTCCCTGGGGAGCCTCTTCAGTGCCCAACCACCCTCTGGGTGAAGAACCTTTCTCTGATATCCAACCTAAACCTCCCCTGACACAACTTCAGGCCATTCCCTCAGGTCCTGTCACTGTCACCACAGAGAAGAGATCAGTGCCTGCCCCTCCTCTTCCCTTCACAAGGAAGTTGTAACTGCCATGGGGTCTCCCCTCAGTCTCCTCTTCTCCAGGCTGAACACACCAAGTGTCCTCAGCCACTCCTGTGAGAGACAGTGTCGAAAGCTTTACTGAAATCCCAAAAGATTACATCAACTGGCTTCCCTTGGTCATCTATGTGGGTTATCTTATCCTAGCAGGAAACCAGGTTTGATAAGCAGGACTTTCCCCTCATGAAGCCATGACAGCTGTGATTGATGACTGTGTTGTCTTTCAGGTGTTTTTCAATACCTCCCACAATAATCTTCTCCATACCTTCATTAGGCACAGAACTGACTCTGACAGGCCTGTAGTTTCTGGGCTCCTCCTTCTTACCCTTGAAAACCGGGACAATGTTTGCCAGCTTCCAGTCAGATGGGACCTCTCCAGATTCCAAAGACTCTTTCTAGCAAATCAGGAATGCCTACAAAACACTCACTGTCTCAAGGCAAAAAATTTGTTGTTTTCTCTATCCTTCGCACACATTCACTCTACACACTAACACTCAAGTTTCACTAGTTCTTCTGTCCTTACACTGCAATGAAATCACTGCATTTTAATGCATGGGTTGGGACAGGACTTGTCAAGCATATTCTCTCAAGCATGGAACAATATAGCTCAACAGAAGCATATTAAAAAGAAAGAAGCTGCAGAGTCACATAATAATGCAGTGTCAGATACAACACTGGAAGCTTTTCCAGCCTTGTGGCTGAAGCACTAATAAGAGCATATAAGCTGCACAGACATATTTAGCTTTCCTGGCGGTGCATGGGGGAAAAGCCTAACAATTCGGACAATGGCCAAGATAGTAAAAAAAACTGTGTTCTAATAATATAAGTCATTTACTCACATGAGAGATGATTTTTGTACCTATTCAGTAGGTCTGGAATTCTACCTCCAAACCAGAGGTATAACTTAAGGAGTAGTCATTTTGGAGTGCATCCTGCATTTGGCTTGTCTACTACATTTGCAGTATTACACTTCCATCAGCCTGAGGGCTTTTAAGATGATTATCCGTCTCTGTTGTCAGGGAAAAGGCTTTAAGCCAAGGCAAAATTAATTTAATATTTCATGAAAAGTTCAAGTTACTTAAATATTTCATATGTCTTTTCAAAAGAAAGCTTTACCCTGGCTTGTGAAAAAAAAAAGAAAAAAGATGGTGTTTTATCCTGGTTAGTCTTTGTTTTCTCCAACTTTTGAGAACCGAAAAAACCTATTATATTTCTCTGCTCCTGTAGTATCCCATTTATCATGTACAGTATATAATACATAGCAATTTACAGTACTAGTTGTAAAATACATGATTACATAAAGATTATTCCCTAAGGAGCAAAATTTAATGGCAAAAATTTCAAGTGTGGCAGATTGTAATCATTAACTGTTGAATACACATTGTACAATATTGCTTTACTTACAAATAAGATAAACAAAAGTGGAAGGATCAAAAACAGTACCATTCTCCAAAACGGCTGGGTAGGCATAAAATATCACCTGATACTTTGCTTCAAATCAGATATGATGATAAAGACAAGGAAAAGGTCTTCACACCTCAGCTGGCATACATATAGAGTTTATCTTGGCCCTAACTGATACATGTAATTTACCCAGTCTTCCACTCCTCTCTCTGATGGTGACTACACTTCCTACAGCAGGTTAAACAGTCTTATGGTTATGTCTGATCTTCTGAAATTAATACTTCAAAAGTCATATTTAAGAGTGAATTGCTTGATAAAAACAGTTTTATTTAAAAATGTTGCTCCCAATTTCACAGTGTTCCACAGAATTATGCTGCTCCTTCAAAATTAATGATGGAAATGAGGTAGGTTAAACTACTTAGCAAGCCAGTCAGGCAAGGAAGTCCTATCCCTAGGCTGTTCCTGGAATTTCCACAGGACAGGAACTCTCTTTTTCAGTCATTTCTAACCAAGATTTGGCATGGTCAACTATTGCTGATGAGAATTCATTTCAATATTTCTGCATTACCAATATAGTCCTATTTGGCATTCTGCAGACAGACAAACTTAACATTGTTCAAGAAAGAATTCTTACTAACTGCAAACATCTACTTCATTTTTACTTTCAATTAATTTTACAATAACAACATGCAACTCTACTCTGCCTCTTTTTGAAACACGCTTTTCTCTAACTTATCACATACTTTTATTCACATTGCAAAAAACCAGAAATGAACAGTGATTTCTACATACAGTTTTATTTTTAAAAAGTACAGCTGGAGTAATCACATAATGCATAAATTCCATTTAATAAAAAGAAGCACCACAGAATTTAGAACATCAATCAAAATCTTATTGGCTCCTTCTAGAATTAGATTGATTCCATCAATTGGTTTGACATTGATTTTTCATCATGTTTTATAAGCTTTACACTTTTACACTCTTTTGCTTCTCCAATTTTTTGCCTTCAGGATCAACATTTGAAATAACACTTCTACTCAATCACGGGGTGTAAGTATACAGAATACCCAGTAGTATGTGGTTTTCAAACTAAGTCATACATGGGGTACACATACATGCCCACATTCACACACATTTTGGAAGCTTGACTTTGCCACCATGTGTTTTAATTTCAACTTCACTGTTAAACTAAGGTAAAAAAAATCCATTAAATCAGATATTAAATATGCTTTGTCTTGGAGAATTAAAGAAACATAAGTTTTTATGATAGAACATTAACAAACTGATAAAAGGAAAGACTTATTTTAATGACCCTAGGCTCATAAAGATATCACATTACTTTTCCTGCCAAGACAAAAAAGGATATACTCTCCTATGGCTGAAAAAGGAAAATGTTCCCGGCAGAATGACTCTTTAAGCTTGACTCAGCAGTACTTCAACAACTCGTCAATAGGATTCTATATCACAGAAGTTACTAAAGTAAAAATCAAAGTTCCATTCTTCCTTTTCTGCTGCATTAACTCATTTATTGTTCAAATTAATGTGTTCTGTGGAGGATTAGTACTCTCACCTAATAACTGAGTATTATTAATATAGCATACAGCAATTCAGCTCTATGAAAGAACAAGTTATATACCTGCTCCAGGTCATCTCCAGTGTCTAAAGCCAGTGCCAGCATATCTTTGAATTTTCAGCTCCAGTTACACTATTCCTCTTCCCTCTCCTTTCCCACTTGCCACTTAATATGCAGAGGTGAGACTGGGATGCCCATCTAGTTTACAGGACTTGATAATATTAATCTCTTTTAGGAATTGTTTGGCTTACTATTGGATCAAAATGTTCTTTGAAATATTAGAAACAAATTGAAAAAAAGAGCTGAAAGCAAGGAGCATGTTTACGTGAGGAGCAGAGTGACCCTGTCATATTAATTGTACCATTTCTGTGTTGTGTCAGGAGGCAACTGGTGGCAATAAACCCCTACTGCAAAACTGAATGAATTATAAACAGCAAAGACAAAATGTACTGGGGGAGGAGGTGGGGGGAAGTGTGTTTGTTTTGGTGAAGTAAGGGAATGCAACTCAAATAATGCAGTTAATTTACCTGTCTCTCACAGACTTATCATCTGACCTTGGAGCATTTAAGAAATTTAGCTCCTTTAAAACAAAGGAAACAACTTAGCAACTGACAATAAATTTAGCAAGAGTCAGGAGGCACTTGAACACTGGGTTGTACAGGAGACTTAGGGGTTCAGCTTCATGTTTCTTATGTCAGTATAACCCTTTAGTGATGGCCACCAAGCTGAATGAGAAACCATATCCTGAAGTGAGCCAACAGCCCAGAAGAAATACCAGCAGCGAGCAAGAAAATCATAGCTGGAAGAGATGATCAGGAAGCCAAAGCCACTTCCACTTCTGCCTTTCTTGTTCAACAGTTTTTGTCATACTGTAATTCCAAAAAATCTTACTTTCTGTAAGAGTGACACAGAAAAGATGTCATTTTTTGGTTTGGTTTGGGAGAGGGAGTTTAACTTCAGTATTATTTTAGTTGCTTTTTCTTTTTCCACACTGAAAATCAGAAACTAATTAGCAAGTACACATCTGTAGAATACAACAGGTAGTACTGCTCTGCCTGCTCCAAACATCATTCTCCAAAAACTCCTCTCATCATTGGCAGCTTCTTCTTTGTTGCGGTTTCAAACCCAAGCTGGAATTCCTTCCAAATAGCTTGGAGCCAACGCCCAGCGTCGGTAAAAGTGTTTAACAAAGGAGACAAAAGACATGCATAGACTGATATTATCTACTAAAGGCCAGGTCTTTTGGTGGGATCTTCCCCCAGCAGGGGGGAGAGGGGGAAGGGGTGTTGGTGTTTCTGGTTTTCTGCGCAGGTCAGGGAGCTCAGTCTGTCGTCGGAGCAAGAGGAGGGAGAGACAGACACTGAGATCCCAGCATCACTGGATACTGGATTTGTGTTCTTTTTCTTCCTTTCCCAACTCAACCGTGTTCATTCGTGAGTGATCATAATAACTGTAAAGCTTGCCATAAGGAAAAGAGGTGGGAGAAAAAGCCCCGGTTTCCCTGCTCCTGCGAGGAGGGGACTCTTGCTGCCTGACTTCTTCCGCTTCTCCTCTCACGAGAGCTACTCTGGGAACTGCCTGAGGGGAGACCNAGCATAATATCTTAGTTCTCTCTTGAACTAGACATTGAACAAGACTCTTGAACTAGACTCTTGAACAAGACATTGTTCCATGAAGGAATTCTATTATTGTAATATGTTTACTTCTGTTGC
The DNA here is from genome assembly GCA_013396655.1 of Campylorhamphus procurvoides. Taxonomy (NCBI): domain Eukaryota; kingdom Metazoa; phylum Chordata; class Aves; order Passeriformes; family Dendrocolaptidae; genus Campylorhamphus; species Campylorhamphus procurvoides. The sequence continues at coordinate 28,333 of WBMV01007488.1, forward strand.
CCTTGTGAAAGATAGATGTTGGGTTGATCTACTGTAAAAGCTGAGCACAGATTAAAAATTGCAATATTGTTATTGTTAGTAAAATGACAGTGCATTCAGAATGAAACTTCTACAAAGCCAACTTACTTTTTTTATTTGGGATATTACGAGAACAGAAACATATGCTTCTTTATCAGAAAGCACTGCCTTTTTATTCACACAGTAATTAGTTATGTTTATACAGAGATTTAGATCTCTGAATTGCCCTCATCTTAATACGAGTATCAGAGCTGTAGATGTACTGCATATGAGCAAGAGAAAATCCAAAATTACATTCCTGTATTACTTTTGACAGGCACATAATAGTGTATGTCTAATAAAATCATGCTGCTTTAATGTCTAACTTAATGTCTCTTTTTTTACAGAGATGGCACTAAACCAATAGAAATGTGCAAGTAGTTTACTTAGGAAGTTAGGCTGGGTTCAGGCTAGGAAGAAAGGGTACACCTTACCTCTTGAACACATATGCAAAGGATGTAATCCACACATCTATTTGTCTCAATCTATGGAGTAATCCTCTTTCTTTGATCACGTGGGCTGTACCTGAGTATCCAGACTGTTCAAATCCAAAGAGGTCATTAATACAATGAACCACTGAGTCCTTCTTGGAGCAATTTGAAACCACCTTGGTCAACTGGCCTCACCAAAAAGTTCAGCAGTTCACCATGACACAGCTCCCCTCTAGCACAACCAAAGAGACATAACTGAACACCTATGTTAATACCATTGAACTCAGACTGTCACATACGCTGATATGACTGGGATCTTGTCAGTCACTCATGCTGCCATTTGGATTGTCTGTCTTTTGCCACCACAGAATCAGTACAAAAATGTCGTGTTGTCTCCAAAGTCAGACACATCAGATTTAAGGGTTGATGCTGCATAACATTTCATCAGCTAATGCCAGTGCATTTCTTCTGAAGTCAATAATCTAGACATAGGATGTATTTTGCCTCTGAAGTCCACATTCCTACGTACATTCCTCTTATGATGGCAAGAAGCCTCCACAGACCTTTCCAAACTGTTCTCAGGTGAGAAAGTATGTTTCAGCATAAACATTACTCAAAACCTTTTCTGAATCAGACTTTTCCACTTATCCTTGAAGCATTTAGAAGGCATTCAAACATGTTTCCTTGATACCATTTGGCTCACTCCAGATTTTTTCTGTGTTTTAAGCACACTATTGACTGCATTAAATAACCTCATAATCACATTTAAAGGCTTACTGATCTAGTGCCACCAATGTACTAAAATATATGATAACAAATGCAGTCAGCATTTTCCATACCATATGCTTGTAAATGTTATTCTGCAGGGAACCAATTAAAACTATGGAAAATTTGGAACACAAACATATGGAACAAAACAAAGCAACTTATCTTGTCACCATGGTGCTTGCTCAGTACATCGATTAGGGAATGGTGATATTATAGGACAAACAAATGTCACTTTAATTAAAGTGTGCTGAAAGGCAATATACAATAGCAATCTAAAACATTCATTTTTGCTGCGCTGATGTTAGTTTCCTTTCTAATGAGATACTACAGGTAAAACACACTCCTGTAAAAAACAAAAAATCCACAAATATTCCTATTTGAAGAAATGCAACACTAGTCCTAATTTATTTGAAAAACTTCTCTTTTAACATTCAGTGAGAAAAGGGTAAGAAACTGATATAGAATGTTTGGGCTTCAGGGAAAACATTTAAAATACTGCTAAGGGAATAAGATTTTTTCAGGGTAAAAATAAGTTTGAATAGGGACTTAAATGTTTTTCTACAAAACTGTAGTGCATCAGGGAAAACACTGAATCTAGTTTTTGTATTTTTCCAGCACAAATGACAGTGTAAAAATAGAAAAAGAATTGGAAGATATAACAATCATTTTAAAGCAAAAAGTTACCTGGAGGTGGAATCATGATTACCTGATCCCTGAGACAAGCTGGGAAAGATCTGTAGGAGGAAAAATACTCAAATTTGCATTTCTCATTCCTCCTCGTACATCAGAGTTCAGCACTGCAGTAGTTAAAGTCCTACAAAGCACCACAGTGCTCAACAGAAAGATTATAAAAAAGATTAAGAACCCAGAGGTTACATATTCTGGGTAAGACTCCTGCCTTATTACTCTTGTATAGTCCCAATGACACCTTAAACTGACATACAGATGAGGATACTGCAAACAATATTTGTGATGATGACTACTGTCCCTCTGAAGCACAGCTCCATTTCATATTACTTTGTCTTGAAGCAGAATATATGTGTAACCAAGCCATGTTTAATTTAATGCACTTGAACAACTGGTACAGAAGAAAAAAAAAAAGGGGGAGGAACTAATTATGTCAGTTCTGCTGGTCATCAAGTAATGTTCCACACAGCCAAGATCTGTCAACAACAATACAATAAATACATTTCTCGCATATGAAATTATACCCAGATTGTCACTAGCTATCAAAAAACCCACCTTGAATGCAGGTGAAATCTTCAGTAATGGTAAATAACCTACTGATTGCACAGAGAGACTTTTATGTATCACAGCAGTTCAATTTCATCTCATAAAAGATATATTATAGAGAGATGAATCATATAATTGGAGTATATAGTATTGAAAATCATCTTTATGGTAAGCATATCAACTATTTTTTTAAAAGTATGGAAAACATTAGACAAAATGATTTAAAGTGTAATTACAAAGTAAATTCAAGCACTGTTTTTATTATAAAAGAATTTATTTAAAGGTATCACATTAATTTCAGTTAAAAAAATTGGAAAGCACTAACAGACCATAAGAGCAACAAACACAACTAAAAGAGACTTTTTAATTTCAGATTTGGCTCAGTTTCATTATTTTTGATTAAAGTTTTCACAGTGTATTATTTCAAGTTTTATTAGGCAGAAGGAAGTAGTAGATATAAATTGACAAATTCACGTATGAAGAGACACTAATGACTCATTAAGACACCCTCTTCAATGATAGTTTTGCTGAATCCTCTCATTTAACACCAAAATGGTCAGTTCATCAGCCCTGGCAAATCTGTTGTCCTAGTTAATTCAAAAGACTATAAATACTCTAGAAAAAATATGGTTACAACAAACAGAATAAATTACGTTAGTATTTCAACTTTCCCTTTCAGTGTCTTCTGGTTTTATATTGAACACGCTATGATGTATTTTAAATCTATGGAAAACACTGATAATTGTGCCCTCTCCCACATCAGGACTGGCTAGATTTTCCTCACCAGTGAAGGTCTTGGTTTCCAGCTGAGGAGCATACTGTTGGGAAAAGAAATATTCATTGACTACTATGACTGCTGTAGTTAAGAACAGAGTCCAAAGGTAAGGAGAGATACGTAAACCAGCAAAGAACAATCGTCTTCCTCTCAGGCTAATACCTTACTTCCACTAAACCAGAGAGCTCTAAACTTGCTTAAATTCTGATTCTGAGGGTAAAAATATCCAAGAGCACAAGATCCTTCCTAGGTCCTAAATCTCTGGAAGTTTTCTGAACCAAGCAACAACAATAACAAAAAACCCCAAACCTAAGTATATAAGAGACATATACAAGATAAAATATCTAATGTACAAGGCTGACCACAGCAGCCAAGCCCACATTTTCCTACTGGTAAAGTCTGAGCACACTGGTAGGGTGTAATCTAGAATTGTAATTCAACACTACCTCAGTAACCACCAACACAATTTACTCCACCACGTGGACACGCATTATGGGCCAATAAGACAAATCCTGTGTTTCCAGTTATGAGAATATTGCAACATATGAACTAAAATTTCTCTGTATCCTCAAGGTGTTCAAGGTTTTAAAGGCATTCATTGCCCTTGGAGATACTGACAAGCATCCAGATAAATACCCGTTACCACAGGAACAGTGGTAACATTAGAAACTTGTGATGGCTTTGCAGTGTAAGGTCCTTCTATGTTCTCAATTTGGTATTTCTTTAGCTTATTATTTCTGCTTAGTTAATTGCATAAATCTCAGCAGATGAGAGGATCATTACACAGCATTTTGTGTAATATAAGCATTTATCACTGAAAGAACAAAAGGAAAAACTGTTGTTTTCTTTCCCTTATATGGGAAGCATACAGTGGCTGTATTGCTGTAGAAAGGGCATCTGTTCAGCATTAATGGAATTAGGAAAGTCTGTTAAAAATAAACACAGTGTAATTCTTTCCTTTCTTTTGTAGCTAAGTAGAACAAAAATTTTCCTTAGGACCAGTCAAAGAGGATATGGTATAATGACAACATAATTATACACAATCATATTTGAACATTTAATCCCTAGCTGTACCTAGGGTTCCTATGTAGAAGCACCAACATATACTTGTCACTTCTAAATAAAAAAAAAAAGGCACATCATGTCTTAAAAAAACCCCATACTGTCTTAAGAGAGATTTGAGATTTTCCACTTCATTATTACTCAAGCATATTAGTAAGTTGTTTAAATTTATACAAACCCACAGACCCTTTGTGATTTGAGTCATCTATTACACACAGCAATATATGAGAAATAAATTTTGAGAATGAGGTCTACTTATAAAAATAGACGGCTCTGCCTATCAGACAAGATCCATGTACACTTGCTGAAATCACATGAATTTTGCATTCCTGTGATTTAAAGACCAGCCTTACAAATACACAGTAATGATGTCCATCAGTTTGGGAAATAAGGCTGCTAACAATTATGATAGTGTCACAATTAGAATCAAAAGAGAAAATTTAAATTTCATTTCATTTTTTTCTTTAAAACCAGTCTGTAAGATATACAGATAGCAACATATATAGGTTTTAACAAAAAGCATGACTTAAATTAGCTGTTTAGTTATGATGGGTGTATTGTGAAGCATTTTAGCCGTTCAGCATACTTAAGATAACATTAGTAAGAAAGCATGTAGTTCTTACTCTGCTGACAATTATTCTGTGATATCAATTAATGTGATAAAAATTGATCGTTGTACTTAACAATAAGACAAAATTCACCTTCAAAAGCCATTTAAAATGCACAACACTGGGAAAGTTAGTAACACAGATGAAATCTACATTTATCTGCTCATCATGAAGGAATTCTCTTCTCAGGAATGCTTCAGTATAAAAAACAGCAGAGAAAGTTGCAGAAAAGATTTAAATTACAAGAATTTTTAATTAATATGCAACAACTCAGAAAATTTTTTGCCATCAGTTCTGAAAGTCTGAATACTTTGAAGTAGCAAGACACAGTAAACAGATACCACTGCTGTCTAAGCACTTCCTTCATCCATCATCTGTCTTAGCTGATCGATACCAGTAGAATGACACTAAAAATGACCAAAAATTAAACCAGCAGAGTCTCAACATCAACGTTCTGAGACATAGGTGAAAGCGGATAAAGGGACATTTCAGAAATTCTATCCCAAGGAAACAGCAGTATGGTATTTTCCCAGATACACAATATTATTGTTCCCAGACACGAAAGTGCCTTTTTAAACTACATGTCAGTGCAACCAATTCTCCAAATACCAGATTTGACTATACTAATTACAGTTCAATGTGAACCTCAAATTAAGGCTGTAGGAAGAACAAGAACCTTAGAAGCTTTCTAGTGTAGTATTAGTATGTTTCTCCTATTCCCTTCAAAATACCTTGTTTTGTCACATAGTGTCAAACTGTACTAGTGCTACTTCCTTGATCTCAGTAAAGCTGCTTTATCCTTTTTCAGTTTTACTGTACAATTTATAATGTAGGCAAGAATTCATCTCTAATTTACCAAAAGTTCGACTTTACTTTTCATTCCTAAATGTCTTTCACTTTTTAGAAATACTTCTACATTTTATGTTTTTCAGGATTTATATACTTTTATGAAGAAAAGAAACTAAATTTAAATGTCTGTGATAAAATGAAATTACATAACCTCTATGCAGCACAGTTGTATTTGACCATCAAATGGTAAGACTCAAATTATGGATACAGAAGTGCTCACAAGTATGAACTTTGAATACTCTACATGTTGGGAGCTGGTGTTTCCATGTACATACTTATGTTGGCATGTCAGCTATGTTCAGTAGGACAGAGTATCTGACTATCCTATTTAATAACATGGAATGAGAGAATTACTTCTATACAAGTTTCTAAGAATTTAAAGATGAGGAATACCTGCTTAGAGATTAAGACTACACAAAAAGGTTGTGTACAGAGAGGGATCTTGACCTCAAAGGTTATAATCAGTTCTTTGCATCTTTTCTCCAGTTCCACTCAGTAGCTGTACTGCAGAACTAGAACTACTTACACCCAACTCCATTCCCACCCTTCTACTGGTGCTCTAGCATAGCAGGTATGTGGATCTGGGGTCAAGGACAAAATAGGTATCACAGCTGACTTACTGAGTACATTTACCTTACAGATTATCATTAGCTTAAAGAATTATATTGCACTGATGTTCTGTCTCTTCCTTTTCCTCCCCACTGATGGCAAGCACAATTCAAGGGTTTTTAACTAAAGAACAGATGATAAAGAGCTGAAATCAGATCTGTTGATCCCTTCCTTCTGGAGCACTTCAAAAGATGCACTTACCAGAGATGTGTTTTAAGACACAGAGACTAGACAGCTTTAGTATTAGGTGCTGGATTACTGACCACCCTGTCAAAAATAGAAAAAACGTTGTGGCTCATCATGGCCTTCTTCAGAAAGAAGAGAAAAAACTTTCTTCCTGCAGACCATTCAGCAACACTAGCTATGAGCAACCAAAGTGGAGAGGGAGGGGAAACCGCATGTCTCTGTGACTGGAAACACTCACTGTTTTCAACCCAGTACAACTACTAAATTTATATAGGTGTTTGTATAAGGACTTAACAGACATAGACTTAGTTACTAAAGCTAAGTGGGTTTGAGCTATTTTAAAATTTATGCATGTTGATTTATGCTAATTAAATTCCCTCAGAAACATTTGGAATTATGTAAACCTGGGCCACTTAATGTCTAGCAATAGTAACTGAAAATCACAGACAAATAATTTAAAAAAATAAGAGAATATAAGAGAGAAATATACTAGAGAATATAATAGAGAAATAGAATATAGTAGAGAAAATAATAGAGAAAATAAGTTTTCAAGACTCAAATCAAGTTTGCAAGTTTATTTAGTCTCTTGACAGAACCAGGAAGTAAATAGGACACTTCTGCATTCAATAAATACTATTCTATTTTCATTTTTCTCTTTCCAAGATTTTTCTTTGCTGGGGGGGTGTTTGGTTGGGGCTTTTTTTGTGGGGTATTTTTACTGAAGATTTTTTTGGTTGGTTTTGGTGGGCAGTGTTTGGTTTGAATTTTTTGTTTAGTTGGTTTTTTGTTTGCTGAGAGACTTTATGTGTGTGTGTGCGTGTGTGTGTGTGCATGTGCATATGTTCATGATTCTGTTCCTGGCCTGGACCCTGTCTTACTCAGCAATCATGTCCAACAAGGTTCTGTGATTTCCAGCAAGTTATTAATAAATTAAATGTGTCACACCACAACCTTGTTCAAAACAGTACTCAGTGTTAATGCACAGGGATAGAATGTGGCTTGCAAATACCCAAGTACTTCTGTAAAGATGGAGAAAGTGCAAGAAAATTCTCTTGCCCTGTCTGCAATCTATTCCTACAGCATTGTTTCTTTTTCTCTTACAGATGTGGTTTCTAACTCCAAGTGCAAACAACATGCTCTTCTGCCTAACTTACATCAAATTATTACAAAATTTGGTACTTTCTAAACATTCAGCAGTGGAGGGTTACTCTTCCCAAAACAAAAGAAAACAACAACAAAAAGAAAACAAAGAAACAAAAAAAACAAACAAAAACACAAACAAAAAAAACCAAAACAAACCCCACCAAAATCAAAAAGGCATATTTGAATTAGAAAACATTCCCCTCCTTAGCTTCTCTGGACTGTCATAATAGTCTATTGTGAGGGCTAAATCTTTTTAATGTGAAGATAAATGGTCTTTCAGCTGTAGCTGTGTACAGTATCAGTGACATCCAGTCACCTGTTCTGTCTACTGCAGCTGTGTATTCTGCTGGGATCCCCAGGGGATGGAGCTTATCCTGTCCTTCCTGTTAAAAACAACAAGACAGTTGATTTGAAATGCTTTCTCAAGAATTTATTATGCTCTGAATGTACCAGTTAACTATGTAATTACTTATATTCGGGCTTAAAAATACATGCAAGAGCATGTCAAACAATGACCGCCTAGAAAACCGATCTATTTTAGATTTTGTAGAAAAGCTTGAAAAAAATTATTTACCATATTTATTTTTGTTACAAAGGAAGAATTAAAAGCTCTTCATATTTCATAGAATCATAGAGTCCTTGAATATCTCAAGTTGGAAGGTATTCATAGGGATTGTCAAGCCCAACTCCCTGTTCTTTGCAGGACTTACCTAACACTAAACAATATGATTAAGAGTGTCAGCCAGACTCTCCTTGAACTCTGACAGGCTTCACACTGTGACCACTTCCCTGATGAGCTGTATCAGTGACTGACCACTCTCTCTCCCAGTGAAGAACACTTTCTAAGGCCCAGTCTTAACTTCTCCTGATGCAGCTTTGTTTCATTTTCTTATGTCCTATCACTGCTCATCAGCAAGAGATCAGCAGCTCCCCCTCCACTGCCCCTACTTAGCCTTCTCCCAAGCTGAGCTAACCAAATGGCCTCAGAGATTCCTTGGAAGTTTTGCCCTCAAGGCTTTCAAATTTTTCCTTCAAATTCAAAGTGAAAATAGAGCATTAAGAGTACTTTACTCTTTAGCAGTGTTTGTCAGAAAAACAAAAGCTATAGCATACAGTATGGGCACAAACAAAGCCTAGTTTCATCTTTCTTGAGAGGTGCAAATTTATCTAAGAGGATATTATTTCTAATACCTATGAAAGAGTCCAACTGGATCAGTCTTATTCAGTAAGGTCTGCAACCTGCCACCTCAGGAATTTTCTTGCTTATCTCAACAATTTCGAGATGCAGACTCCTCAAACTTTGTTTCTCTCTGCACATGCAAGTGAACTAGATGAAAGTGGCAATTTAATAGTATGGACTAAGAGAAAACTGGTAAGGCTGGGATACCAGCTTGGACAGCTACACCTGGTGTTTACAGCTCCCTTCTAGTTTCCTCTGTCTTGTCTCTTATTTTTTTTCTTTGTTTTACCAACATATATGTTCTCCTCCTAAAGGATCTATATAGTCGCTTTAAAGTCCAAACCTATATTTTAAAGCAAGTCCCACAGTCTCACAACGCAATAAATCTGTAACAGACTTTAATGCATTTGCGAGAGATGCTTACACATGCAACTTATATTACCTTTTATGTTTTCAGATTGGACAGAATATGTCAGATTACTACTCCTCTTGTAACTTTTGCTATTGTACTGCAGTTCAAATAATAATATGAAATATGCAATTATAATCACATCTGATTTATGGGAGCAAAGAGTAGATTCTGCTCCTACAGATTACTGCTAATTCAATATCTGTAATTATTATCTGGTTGGAAGAGAAGTAGCTAGATTCTAATCACTACTTAATAGGGTAACTAACCAGGTTGCTTTCTCCACAATGTCATCAAACAGCACTGATCTAGGGTCTGAAAATTTGAAATATGTGAAGAAACAAATTCTCACTATCTTAAGTGATTAAGCATCCAGTTAACAATGGAGGACACGTGTAAATAAATGGGTCTAGAAAGGTGTAGAATGTCTTTCACATCTTGTTTAGCATCCTTGCTTATTTTCCAGCATAGCAGAACACAAAGAGAAACAATGTCAGAAGCAGACAGGATGATCTCTCAGGTTGTCTAGCAAAGGAGAGCATGTTGTAACATAAAACAGAAAGTGGCAGTTCATAAACAAACATATCTTAAAACATAAGACGCCCATAAGAACAAATCAGTACCTCATTGGTTAGCACAGATGGAAGTGACAGCCTATGATATCACAGGTATTGATGACGAACCACAAAGTACTTATACACAGAACAGTTTCAGTGTTCTGAAACTGTTGAAATTTACTAGGAGGCCATACTAGTCTCACACATGTTGTACACAACTACTCCTAAAAGTCACAGGACAATACCATGTCTCTACCTACTAAGTATCATACTTGATGGAAAAGAGAGAAAACAGAGATAAAAAAGAGGGAAAGGGAAAAATAAAATAAATATATAAATAAAGAGAAAAATAAAATAAATATATAAAGATCTCATTACTTCCCCCTCTTTGGAAGCTACAAAGTTAAGAAAAGCACACAAGAAGATAAGTTCACCTGCTTGTTGCTGTTCGCATTAAAAGAGAGCATTTTTATATTCAGTGTTCCATTTAAGTACACTGGAACCACTCTTCTGTTTTTCTCAGTACAAATATAAACTAATGCTGCCAGAACTGGCAGTACTCCATAGTTTCACCACTTTAGCACACAGAGCAGAACTTTAATTCCCAACCTTATAAAATGGTTGCAAGGCATTTGACAATAAAATCTCAAATAAGTTCTACAAAACGGCTGTGGGAAAAATCAACAGTAGGCCTCAACGTTTTCTCAAGCAATGGTTTCTGCCACCATAGACAATCTGGTAAAGAGACACATACAAATCATTTCATATGGGGACAGACACAGAACACAGAAATAGCACATAAATTGTTTCCATAAAAGTAAGCCTTATACTTTAAACTTGTTCTATTTTCAAGATCTCACCATTTTCAATCAGAGGTCCTAGTCTTCATACTTCCCTAAACTTAATGAAAAATATTTAGATCAGTTCTTTATCAACTGCAACTTTTGTTTCACTTAGAATATGTAAACAAAGTATCTTTCCAGGAGACTGTAACTGGTTCAATTATCACACAGAGGGAGAGGAGATGTGAGGGGTACGTGGCCAAGTTAACCACTTGGTTGTCTGGTTGGTTTTTTTCAAATGAAGGCTCAACACTTTGATATTGAGGCAGACTCATACTATAAAACAACTATTGCACAGACTTCACAAAACAGATCAACGTTGCAAAATACCTCAGACCCAGTCCTGGAAACCCCCTTCCACTATCGAAAAGCTGACAGTCAAAAACTGACCAGTGATCTTCAAGAGGTGAGCAAATAGCTGCTAAGATTAGATCACTTAACTCATTTGCACATGTGGTCTAAAACAGGATATGAGTCTATGCCTCTGGAGATGAAAGACTAGAACTGCAATCTGCACCATGCTCTCATCCCTGGAATGGAAGCGTTAATGCACAGTTATGTCACTAGAATAAATGAAGTCACTGCCTTTGCTATCTCTAAGCTGTCCTAAGGCTGTAAGTGGTGAAGTTCTAGAGTGCATCAAATTTTCAAGGGAGGGAAGGAATTCTACACTGCAGCACGAAACTGGTTTTTATACAAGTTTATTTAGTTAGCCTTTCAGAACATGCAGAAAGCAAAGAACTGTACAGAACCATCCCACACCTCTTTCTTTCATACAAAAAACAAATTTCATTAAAAAAACTAGCCAAGATGCATAATTTTAAAGCTGGTTGCAGCAGCTGCACAGTTTATCTACCATTAGTCTCTACAGTTCCATCATATCATAGAGAGACAAATGCACAAATTTTCCTTGGGGTGGTAGGGTATATCATCTCTTACTACTGAATATGCCTTACTGATATGATTCAGTCTATAAATCCCTAAAAAATTCAATGAGTAATTAATTTTGAGGGAAAATAAAATCTGTAATTCAGGTAAACTTGAATGACATTATTTTTTGCTAGTCCACACAATACCACATGTACTATTTCAACTAAGTCAAAAGAAAGGACAGCAAAGTCCATCTTCGCAAAAAGGGAAAAATGTGTTTGTTGTCTGCACCACAGTTATTTCATTTGACCGGGTAATTTGCACTATCATGCTTGTTGATTTAAACAAAAAAAAATCAAACCTGAAGAAACACAGAACCAAATCCAAAACCAAAGAGAGGCCAGAAGTAAAACAGTGGGGTTTAAATCATATCCAGTCTTTTACCTTTATAAAGCTATTCACTTCACACATGTATAAAAAACATGCATAATCCTGGCAGGCTAACCTCTCCAAGATTTCATATAGACCTAAACAGTCTCTTTCAGACACAATATACAGGTATATCACACAAAGCCACTTGTTCTTCTAATTAATGTGTCTGCGCAAGATAGTCTGAAACAGATTTATCTGTAAGAAAACTAAGCAAACATATGAAACTTACATGGACTGCATAGAGGCCTTGTTAAAAAATAGAAGTTTACTTTCCCAGCAAGTTAAACTATTGCTGCACTTCATCTGACTCAGCTGTAACATAGCCAGGCCTGCAAATGACTTTGACTGAATGTTAAAACCTTCTGCTAAGTCAAAGGCTGCTAAATCAATCAACTAATTACTTGCCAGCTGCCTATATTTAGGACTGTCATTCCAAGTGTTTAAAAGTTTACCATTTATCACTGCTCCTCATCAAAACGGAAATTTCCTTCTTTCCACTCATCCTACTGATTGCAGAGCAGTATACTAAGTTCATCAAGCAGAATATGCCTGTCTCTGTCAGCACTCCAGATTCTAAGTCTCCCAACATTTCCATAAGTTATAAAAGCATGGTAGTAGCTGAAGAAACAATTCAGAGTTTTCTTCTTCCCTACCAATTCATCTTTGATCAGGATTTTTTAATCACTATTTGTACAAGTGCAAGAGAGTAGTTACTGAGAATGATAATTCTAATGCTCTGTATCACAATGTAGCACAGTAAGATTAACGAAAAGGTCAGTCAGTTCAAAGGCTACTTTAGCAGCTAACTTCTTTAGTTAGTGTCAGAGACTGTCTACAAAGCCACTTCCACACAGAAGGGCAAATCAAAATCAAAACTGTTCCAATTATAAACAGACATGAACACAATTATTGCTATCAAAATACAGACAAATCAAAATTTCCTAAATACTACAAAACAGGTAAATCATTTCAGGTACATTGCAAAATCTCACTGTGCATTGAACAGAAATTTTATAAGGAGGCTCAAGACTATTAAATTGAGGCTAGAAGGGAAGCAGGTTATGACTGTGCAAGATGGAACTGGGCCAGTGCATTAGATCTATTAGGTCTGCTACACATTATTCAGTTACTGTCAAAATGATAAAGTAAACAAGGAAGGAGAACTATCTGACGTCACCCAGACATCATTTTCTGAAATCAGTATGTTCCTAACCTTTTCACTGTCTGTCTTATGTTCTTTCTGTGCTGCAATCTATTTGCATCTCACTAGAACAAGTGATACCATTCCAGTTACTAAGGACTGTGACTGATCTTACTGTTGCTGGCACCATAATCCCCTCTGGAGAAATAAAATATAACAGGAATGTTATAAAGTTGCTTAAACTCTAAGTCTGATCTCCCTCCGGACTCCAAGCTGGCAAACAGGACTTCCACGGTGATCCAATCCTGCCCTTTCTGCAATAAAATCCCACTCCTATTCCATACCTCCCCAGCATAAGCACAACACACAATCCAACTCAGTGTGGCTAAAGCTGAAGTTTTACTCCCTCTCCTTTTATTACACCTGTCTCACAGAGGAATATATATAACAGATACACAGGGATTAACAAAACTATCCTACATGTAATTCCAACCCATAATCCTGGCATCACATTCAGTTTAGACACACACACCTTGCCTATTGCAAAGTCCTGCAGGCTTGTTTAGATAATTAGCCTTCCCTATCTACCCTCACTTCAGAGTTAATGCTCTATCATTACTGATGTTTTAATCACATAAACATTATTTGGCTTCAGCAGAAGCAACCTGGCAGCTTCCACAACCATGCTGTGGAAAGACTCTTCCTAGCCTGTGGCTCTGATTCTGCCACATTGGCTGTGCTCATACAGATCTCTCTCTTCCTGACCTTCTTGCTCCAACACATGAAAGAGAATGCCTAAACTACATTTTGAAACCTTTCAAACCTTTCTCTGCCTAATCTATCATTTCCTATTCAAAACCAAAATATTAACTTTTATCTCCAGCCAGTCAACAGCAGAGAAATGGAAGGGGTAATCCAATCACCTCATTTCCTCTGATGTTGCCCCTATGCTTAAAGACATGTTTCCAAGCTTCAGCATCTTCCTTTATTTATTTTTTTGTAACCCCTACTGAAAACCACCCTTTGTCAAAATGCTATCAAATAAGAAATATAAATGTTACTAGATTTACCTATAACCTACTACTTATCCTCTACTCTACATACTACTACTTATCCTCTACCTCCACTATGTTTTTCAGCTTACTTAATGAACTTTTAAAACAGGCATTGAATAAAAGTATATAATCTAGAACAACAGAATTCTGGCCACACTTAAGTAATAGTATGGATAGTGTTACACCATAGTAAATACTCTGCTATCCTGCACTGAAATGACTTTCAAATTTATTTCTGTGTAGAACTATGCACAAAGTATGTCAGCTACATATGCAATGATTCAACACTCAAAAATTATTCAGGATAGAATTTGGTTTAATCATGATTAATATGATGTGCTTCACCACCTCCAGTGGAAAATGTACCAAGGTGTGCTTTACTCCTTTGTTTATACCTTTTTTTTTTTTTTTTTGTGAAAAAGGAAAAAATCTCACTGCGTCAGGGACTGACGAATGAAAAGGTATGTAGGTCATTGCTTAAAAATTATACTTCTGGCCTCCAAAACCATGAAAATATGTGGGGGAAAGGATTGTAATTCTCAGCTTCTGCTGCATATTTGTACCTGTATGGCTTTAGTGGAAATGTATGAGGTTATTAAATAGTTTCCTTTCAAACGGGTTGTTTTTTAGAGTAGTTTTACATTTGTTGATCCAACTCAGGTTTTATTTTGGTTTGCTTATACGGACAGGCTTTTTCTCCTTCTTTGGGAAACTGCCATCCTAGCTAAAAGACCTCATTTTCAGGAAATATTTTCTTCATTAAACTCCTATTTTGCAATCATTTATTTATACCTATGTACATGAATGAATGAGTTTTAGCATTCTTTACATTGTTTGTAGTAACACCTTAGATCCAGACTGCTCTCATGTCTCAGTGCAGTAGTAATTTAATGAAGTGTTATGTTTGGTTCATTTTTATTTCCTTAGAAGTCAATTCTTTTAATAATTTTGCTACGATTCCCTGAATTATTCCTCCAGTTAAGAAATATTTATGATTATATGGTACCCATAAGAGATGGAAGTATTCTAGTTGAAACTGTATAATGATGACAAAAAATAGACAGAGAAAGTTTACAGGACACAACTTACAGGACAACACATAAAGAGATAGATGTGTGTGTGTGTGTGTGTGTGTGTATAAATATATGAAGATCTATTACTGCCTTATTATGGGATATGGAGACTGTATCCCCAAATTGCATTTTTAACACATTTTTCACCCTACATTCATGTCTTATTTGCATTAAAGTAGCACTTGCATCTATCTCATTCTTACTATCTTCATGATGTCTGGTTTTTTCTGTGCTTATTGAATGTGTTTTGGTGTTACTCTTCAACAAAATTTCACAAAATATTTTTCTAATCACCTCAGTCAACTCTGTAAACCCTTTAATATTACTGTAACTACTCAGCATGGTTCACAACTATTCTTTGTTTAAATTATGTTGGTGCAATGTTAACACTTTTTTTCCAGGTTACTAGTGAACACTGACTCTGTAGTTCCCATTGCACGGTTTCTTCTGACAGATTTAAGTAACAAAAGGTTAATCAGCTCTAAGACTCTCATTCTGCAACATTTTTCCGTCTATGTACAATTTACACCTGTGAGTTTTCCAGTTAAAGCCAGTGTCATTACTCATACTCTTTAATTCTGTACATACAGTAAGTGCTCTGCTAAGTGGAGTCAAGTCCCTCATGTGCTGCTGGATTAATGCAAAGAAGACAAATGAGAGGGTAAAATTTGATTCCTTGTCTTAATGCTTGAAAGCTTTTTTACTCCTTGGCTTGAAGAAGTTTAGCAATTTCTGGGAAAATAACTTCACTTCTGTAACATCTCTCACTCCCCATAAAGCCACAACTTTATTCCAGCTAAATCAAATATTATTTTCAAAGCAATCACTGCCTATCATTAATAAGAAAACTCCAGACAGGAAAATAAAAGGCAATATGACTAAATATCTAAATGACTCAGCTTGTTTTTAAACTGCAGTCACATAAATCTACTCATGTCATGCCATCATCACTAACTATTCTTTGAACTTCTTTGCCTCAGAAACAAACGCAACATTCATTTTTCATATCTATCAAAGTAATGCCTTGAAAGCCTTTTTTAGGATTCTCAAGGACATTTCCCTAGTGGAGAGCCTTGCCTTCAATTTGGAAAATATCCAGTCACACAGTTCAGTATTTCTCTGTTTAGGGGCATAATTCCCCATTTATTCATTGTGTTATCCTGTCAGGTTTAACACTGGTCCAGCATTATAGTCTCTTTTCTTATATCAGCAAGGGATTAAAAGAACTTGAGTTTTAGAGGGTTTGGGAGTTTTCCAAAATGCTAGTAACTGCTGAAGATGACACAGCATTTAGAAAGATTATTTCCTCACCTAATCTGCTATTCTCTGCAGAAGGAGGACCATTTTTCAATTACTAGTTTGAAGCAGTTTGATGCAGTATGAGGATATCTCAATATTATCCATGCATTAAGTGCTTCCCAGAGCTCATTCTGTTCTCTTTGGCTTCCCTGAAGCCAGCATATGAAGCATTAGGTTCTCCATTAAACACAGACCTAAAGCCATGGAAAAAGCACTGTCTGACAGTGATTGTCAGCATCTCCCAGGGGTAATTTTGGAATTTTTTTTTTTTAATTCTTACAGCTACTTGCTTGGCAGACTACCTTGATTTAACTTCTCAGTCATTCAACCTGACTGCAACAGTGTGAAGTACATGAGAGTACTTGAAAAACACCAAACATAGCTACATCCTGCAGTACACAGTATTGCACAATTACTAAAAGAAATAATTTCTGAATGTTTAGTTCTCTATTTCATTGGCTTTAAAATTTGGATAATCAGTCTGATAATTATTCTGAAGTTACACCACTGAAGCCTTAAACATTAAAAAATTTGATTTATTTTCCTAAATAAATTATCCAAAATTATGTATTGACTGATCAGTCACTCTTCTCCAACTTGAGAGCTTAGTTGCCCCTGAAAGAGTCTAATGCAGAGAAATCTGTGACATAATATACTGAGGAAAATACAGCCAGTGTTTGTGAAGTATGACATTTTTGTACAAAACTGTACAAAAGGGGGCAATAAGAAATCACAGCTTAGGAATGCTTGAGAGAAGACATAAATAGTAATACTTAACTAAAGAGAGAAAATTAAGAAAAATATTCATTCAGATAGAAAAATTGTGGGAGACACGTTAAAATTGTCAGGCAATTTAAAGCAAATAAACAAGGATACTGTCCAACTAACACTGAGCACATGATAAAACTGTAAAACACACTCAGGGATTTTATTGAAGCAATAACATAAATAACAAACACACAGCATAGCCAAATGTATGGAGAATGGCTTTAGTTGTGGATAACATAGTCGTTGAGCTACACATTTTGAAACTGATCAGCAGATCTGTGTATTCTACTGCTTATAATCTCCCACTACATGAGACAGAACAGTGGTTTAGAGGCACCTTTGGCCTCATCTAATCTCACTATCCTAGACTTATGAAAACCTGGAGACAAACCTGCAGAACTGAACCGCACATGCCAAAAAATGTCAGTAGGGCATCTCTTATATTCTGTCGTGTTGCACTGTAACATTTTCCCTCTTTGGTTTTACATAGATTATAGATAACAATTTTAAAGACCAGTATTGAAGATTCTTGAGAATGTTTTACAACTACATGACAAGACACAAAAGCAAAATTCATTGTTCTTTAAGAAAGAATAGTTTAGTGGAGACTTTATTATTAATAGAGAATATGCAGAGAAATTTCCTCTCTAACAATCAATGAAAGCACATAGTACAAGAGTCTTAGAATATAAGAGAAAAGCTCATGTCCTTTGTGAGGCATACTCTGAGGCTGTAATTTGCTCCATGTAGAAAAACAGCCTTGACTAATGTTGTGGCTGGATCCAGACCAAAAGGAATGACAAAGCACTTGCAGTAACAGGTTCTCCTGCACAGTCTGGAGCAATTGTTCTTCTGGAGCTATTGTTCATGAGTTCAAAAGAAAATTTTCCTCTACTCATGCTGAGTAGCAATCATGTAGTCAGTGTACTGCAATCAGTTCAACCTAACAAAATTACCTATGGTGTGAAATACTAGCACTGTATGACTGGAATCATCAGGCCTCTGAGACACAACCGTAGGCATTTTAGCATCTTCCACAGATACAGATGCAGTAGCACAACACACAGCAGCTTGTTCATTCTGAGCCATTAACCTGTTTACCTGGGCAGCTTTACATGACATCAGTGGCAAAACAAAGCCCACTGTTTGTCCTCAATTTAGTCTATGGTAGTCAGTGGCTACCTTGTATCAGCTGAGAAAGATTTTCTAAAAAAGGCTTGAACAGGTGGGAAGGAAAATACATCCTCAACCTTCCAGGAGGCAGAATCCAAATCTTGAATTACTCTGGGTTACCCTTTTCAGGCTACTGTAGTACAGACTAAACTGGCAAACTGAAGTCAACCTATAACTTGTATAGATCTGTTCTGAACTGAATATACCAGTGCTCAGATGCTTCTTTCCTAGCCATGCTCATCCGACATGACCCTACAATGAAACATCACTGTCAGAAAGACACTTGCCCCCACAGTACTACTCCTGCAGAGGAGACCTGCTACAAAACATGCCTTTTCCTCCCATGATTCAGAAGGTACAAAAGGAATTCTGCACTTCTTTTGAAAAGCCCCATTACAGGAATAAAAAGGGCTGTGGTGTGTACAGTTAACCGTTAATTATTTAACAATTATCTAATTAATATTATCTAATATTATCCAATATCTATTTTCCATGGGTCTCTTCAGAGTATTAGTTTTTTAGAAAACTCCTTTCTGGTAATCAACAGCTACTCAGAAAGATTATTGCAATATTGCTTGCACTCACTAGTGGGAACCACTATCACTGCATAATTAATGTTTATTAAGTAATACCACCTATGGTGTACTTGATCAAACCGTTTGTCAAAACAAAATCTCCAGTTCGAATTTCACAATATATGAAATGCCGACATGAAAACATACTCAGTATTTGTAATTACACAATGCAGTACCTTTTAGGAAGACTACCAAAGTTCATACTGTATACACGAAAACATATGGGAAATACTTTACAAACTCCTAAAACTACATTGTATACCAACTTAGTTGGCATGTTACCAGGATGACACATGTCATGTGTACTCTTAACATTTGCCAACACTGTTAAATATTATGGGAGTCACCAAGGGATTAATTTTCTCTTCTGTTTTGCCAGTCCTCTAAAAAATTACTTAATACTTGATTGCCAACAATGCATGACAAAAAAAAAGATAGTATAAAAAATCATCCTTTACAAATCATTACATATAGAGAACAATGTCTGTCAGAGAAAGAGCATCTTGGGTTTATGATTGTTCACTATCCAGAGATTCATAACAGGTCTATGAAAATGGGAAGACCCTACACTTTTTATTATCAACAGTGAAGTTCGCATTTAGTTATTTACAACAACCCTCAAAAGGGTGGGGATGGAACCCTGTAAGCACATAGGTCCCAAGTCCCCAAAAATACAAGACAAAACTAGCAGCTGTGGGATTTTATTTACAAACCTATTATTACATCTATAATTGAACACACTTCTTAGACCTGGGATAGCTAGGGGGAGCGCAGACTACACTTGAAAGGTAACAAATTGATAAAACTGAGTTTTGCAGAGAAAATCAACCTTCATCATTGAAAACAAGCCAGCCTAAGACCACCCCAGTCTTAAAAACATCCTACTTTCACAAGGTGCGTGAGGGGAGAGAGAGCACTAATTTCTTGGGGCTAGATTATCGGGCACTGTAAACAAAATAAATGCCCTGCAGTTTCAGCACAGCCCTACCAACCAGTCCTTTGAGAACAGGATTCTCCGTGATTCCTAACACAGTATTAAATGCCTATGGTGGATAAGACACAATTATGGGGCTGGACCTTGACAATCTTTATATAATCCTCACTTACTTTATCTCTTGCTCATCCAAACTATCCCCTATTGCTAGTGAAATTTAGACCACAGAAATAAGTTTGTCAGCGACCTCTCGTATAATTTCCCCTCCATTCAACTATGCAACTTGATGCATCTGAAAGTCTCTACAAATGTGTAAACGATCCCAAAACTACATGCCGCAACCCCCTACACGTCTGTCAGATACGGGTTTGTATATTCGTGGAGCACAGCGTTATTCAGCAATAACCAGAGGGCAGGGAAGGTGTGAGTAGAAAATGCACCCCCAAACA
>WBMV01007495.1:0-32743 GCA_013396655.1 Campylorhamphus procurvoides
CCATATTCTTTTATTCCCCACAAGTGTGCCCATCGAGGTGCAAACAGCTCCAGGGGTGGCAGGAGGTGACATTCCCACAGGATGTGACATTCCCACCCTTCCCAGGAGCTGTGCATCAATCACTGGGGGTGTTCAACTCCCCGAGCAAACTTCATCTCTCCACGTGCAGGATGGAACACGGGGATTTCTCCACCTAAATCACAGACTATCCTGAGTTCTAAGGGATCCAAAAGGATCACTGAGGCAAACTCCTGGCCCTGGCATGGGACAACCCCCAAAAATCCCACCATGTGCCTGAGGGTGTTGTCCAAACCTTGGGAACTCTGAGCTCCAGCACTTACAGGATCCCCACTGCAAATTAAGGATCTGTCTCATCCTCAGACACGCCAATATTTCAGGCTGTGGTTTGGGGGGACTCTCTGTTCCTTTCCCAAAGCCCAGTTCCTGAAATCCCTGTAACAGGGGGGTGGAAAGCTCAGCTGGCTCAGGGGCTGATCCTGTCCCCCAGCTTCACCGTCTGAGTCAAATGCACCGAAGCAGAGCCTTAATCACGGATTTCCTAGCAGTGCTCATTATCACGGCATCAGAGGATGTCACAAGCCATTAATTAACTAATCTTTGTGTCCTTTGAGTACATTATCCCTACTTACAAATGGAGATTTGAGGTTCAGGGAGATTAAAACCCAAATTTTCCAGGAAAGCTCATTGCACATGACCAGAGTGCTAAGAGATGCAGGTGGTGCCTTTTCCCTCCTTTGTGGCACCAATTATTGCATTTCCCATTTCTCTCCTTTTCCATTCCTCTTTCTGACCCCTTTTTTCCCATCTAGCTCTTTTCCTGTATTAGGTCTCTTAGGAAAACATCCTGACATCCCACATCTTTTTGAGACTTGTGGCCTTTAGGCTCCTGTTGGTACGTGGGATGTGGCAGGTCCTGGTTGATCCAAGCCATAGCTGTGACCTGTGGGTGACCTGCTGAGGTGCTTCTCTCTCTTCATATTGACTTTCCTCAGTCTTGGGTCAGACCCTTTCCACTGGTTGTTGAAAATCCTTGACGTTCAGAACCATTCCAGAGGGGAGGGAAGAGGAGCAGTTGGCATCCTGTCTGCATGCCCAGTGATCACAAGGGTTATTACGTGTCAGCCAAGGGTAGGATGGCTCTGATCATCCATCTGAAACACCCCCACCATCTCCAGATCTTCCCACATCTGCCTCTGATGTGTCTCCTCAGCAGGCTGGTTGCTGGAAGCCAGAAGTTTCCTCCTTGCAGAGTTCATGGAGAGCTGAGGAAAAGCAGCCTGAGAGGTGGTAATGCCACATGCCAAAAAATGCCAGGAATACAAGGGTGGACCTCTCCATGTCTGCCTGTCTGTCTGTCTGTTGAACTTCTCCATGTCTGTCTGCTGGTCTCAGGGTGGACTGACAGCCTGGGAGGATCATATCTCTTATTCCACGCTCCATGACCTCCCAGTGTCCCACCACCTCTGCTGGAAGTCGCTGCTCCCCTCTGTGGGACTTGGAGAGGAGCTTCACAGTTTTGTTTAGACTCAGAGAACCACAGAATTGTTTGGGTTGGAAGGGACCTTAAAACCCATCCAGTGGAGCAGGATCCATGGGCAGGGACACCTCCCACCAGCCCAGGGTGCTCCAAGCTCCATCCAACCTGGCCTTGGACACTTCCAGGGATCCAGGGACAGCCACAGCTTCTCTGCCCAACCTATGCCAGGGTCTCCAAGAATTCCCCCCCCAATATCCCATCCAACCCCACCCACAGGTGACAGAACCCTCCAGAGAAGTCCCTTTGGCTACAGAATGAGCCCCCCAACTGGTGTGTGGCAGCAGAGCTGCCCCCATTAATCTCACCATGCCTTCCCAGGGTGGTTTTACATCCCAGGGAAGGTGGTGTTATCCAACAGCAATCACCAGCTAAACAGCTTCAATTGACTATGAAATGCAGAAATTCCCAAATGGGCCTGCAATCTGTGAAGCCCTTTTTTGATGGATGTTTAATGTGAATATTGACTCTCTGGGCTTTTCTGCCTAATAAGTGGAGTGGATTTATGTGCAGGCTCATTGTTCAGCTCTCAGTGTCACAAGGCAGCTCTGCTTTGATTATGGTGATTTATTCTGCTCTGCTGCTCTATGTGTAACAGCTTATAACAGATTCAATTCCCTATTACCTCCCTCCCCCCCACAAAATAATCGGCTGCGTTTGGGACTTCATAGATTTTTCAGAAAAGCATGAAAAATAAAATCCATAGTGATGATTTTGCCTGCCCTGCTCGTCAGCCTGAGCTCTGTGCACCAATTCCCACCTCTGATCCAACAACTGGGGGCAAACAAGAATCCCTCCCTTGGCAACTCAGCCTGTGTCTCTACAAACACCTCTGTCATCAATTATGCTCATTGCTTAAAACATTCCTTGTTTTTCTGGGCTCGTTTGTCCACCTGGAGCTTCCAGTCACTCACTCTTGTTACACTTTTGTCTGCAGGACCAGAAATCCCCATGAAGTCCCTCCTTAATCCTCTCTTTGTTAAGCTAAACGCTGCAAGATCCCCGGAGCTTCTCACAATGAGCAGGTTTCCAATCCTTTAAGCATTTTCTTGGCTCTTTGCTGAACCTTCCCCATCACACGTTGATCCCGGTCTGGACAGAGCCTTCCTGCAGCTTTTGCCAGAAGCAGAGGTGATATAACCTCCTTTTCTTTTTCTTCACTAAATCACCCATTGTTTGTAAGGCCAAGGATGCCATAAACCTTTTTAGCTCCCGTTCAGAGCTCCTGTCCAGTTATGAGGTCCTCTGCAACCTCTGCTTCTTGGAAAACATGTCGATATCCTGTAAAGATTGGACAAATCCAGGAGCTGGAGCCCAGATCTCAACAGCTCCTGTTGAGGGGCTCTGCTGAGTCTGGTCCCTCTTTACATGTTGGCCAGAGGAAACAGCCCCACATTGCTCCAGGCAAGGTTTAAATTGGACTTTAGGAAAACTTTCTTCATGGAAAGGGTGCTCAGGGGTTGGAACAGGCTGCCCAGGGAAGTGGAGAAGGTGCCATCTCTGGAAGGGTTCAAAAGGATGTGGCACTTGGGGACGTGGGTTAGTGGTGACCTTGGTGGTGTCAGCGGTTGGACTCGATGGTCTCAGAGGGCTTTTCCAACTTTAGTGATTTATGAAGTGGCAGGAAAAGGGGGAATGGTTTCAAACTGAAAGAAAGCAGGTCTAGATTAGATATGGGGAAGGAATTGGTGGCTGGGAGGGTGGGCAGGCCCTGGCCCAGGTTGGGCAGAGAAGCTGTGGCTGCCCCTGGATCCCTGGGAGGGTCCAAGGCCAGGTTGGACAGGGCTTGGAACACCCTGGGCTGGTGGGAGGTGTCCCTGCCCATGGCAGGGGTGGCACTGGATGGGCTTTAATGTCCCTTCCAACCCAAACCATTCCGTAATTCTGTGATTCTCTCCAGCCCCAGCAGAGTTTGAGGATGTCCTGTGCCCATGTGGAAGTGTCTCTAAACTGGATTCCCACATCAGATTCTTCTCCTCCATGAATATTAGACCAGCAGTGAACCCACAGTCCCGATGCACCGCCCAGTGCTCTGCACACTTGTCCATATAAAAGTCAGGTGAAGAGCAGCCCCCACTCAAATCCTCTTTTCCCAAGAGTTAAATCAGCTGCAAAGGATCCTTGTCCCCATTCCACCCTTGTCCCACCACCCTGGCACCTCCCTTGGCACTGAGTTAAACCTCTTGCAAACTCACCTTTCCTTGCCAAGCCTGGATCACCAGCTAGTGACAGTGCCCCATTCAGCTGGCACACACCAGATGAGACCCTGCCCTGCACCATTCCCAAAGATCTTCCTTTCCCAAGGGTCTGGCTGCTCTAAATCCTTGGCACACATTTGGTACCTTGGTATTTAAAAAGGAATGTGGGTTGGAGTTTCACTGTGGATGGAGAGTAGAGTGGAGAGTTTTTGATGCAGAAATATCGTTTATTGTCTGGACTGGCTTGACAAGAAGTCTGGACATCAGTGAATGGTTCAAAAAATGAGGATTCAAAGCCACCTGAGAGCAGAAAGAGCACTCAGCCCGTGTTTGAACACAGTTACACACAGGGATAGTTCCCAGGTTTCCAGTCAGTGATCCATCATGGGATCACAGGTTCTTTGGGTTGGATCCTTCAAGATCATCTCATTCCAACCCCCTGCCATGGGCAGGGACACTTTCTATGAGACCAGGTTGTTCCAAGCCCTGTCCAGCCTGCCCTTGGACACTTCCAGGGATGGGAAATGTTCTTTATTTCCCGGTCCAGAATCAATGGCAACCCAGCAGAATTTAATCACTGAAATCTATGCATTGACCACCTAAAACATCAGTGCTCTGGTTTTCTTCTTGTCTTCAAGAAGCTCCAAGATTTAAAGGAAAATCAGCTCAAAAATGAGGGCTCAGTAGATCAAACTTTGTTAGAACAGAGTTTAAACTGGTTTAAACCCTCCCTCATCACTGGGGGGAGACCAGCACCTTCAGGAGAGATGGGTAAGGCTGGGTGGGATGAGGTTGGATCTGGGAGACATCCTGCTTGGTGTCCTTAAAAGTCTTCCAAGTGGAAGGTGCCCCTGCCCATGGGAGATGGGTGGAGAGGGATGGTCTTTAAGGTCTGTTCCAACCAAAACCATTCCACTATTCCAAGATTCCATAAAATGTGCTGGTGGGTGAAAGGTGCCTTCACCAACAGATGAATCCCTGGCACATCCCACTTTCCAAACCACCACTTGGACAGGACACATTTCCCCCCATTTCTATTGCAGAAGAGGGGTCTCTTCCCAAGGAAAGATCCTTTCCTCTCCTCACTCATTAGACTCAGGAAAGAATTACAAATTACGAAACACGGCTCCGGCTCCGGCTCAGCCCGTGTGACTTTCTAACAAGTTCTGTCAGGCCAGAGATTTCAAAGAGCTCAGCTCTTGTTAGAAACACCAAAAAAAAAAGTCAGAGCCAGATTTGTTCCTGGCCACGAGGCATCCGGCAGTTCCCACTGCGACATGAAGAGCCAGCCCTTCAAAAGGGCTGGTTGAAATTCAATCCTTGTTCACCCTGGGGCTTCTCTTTCTTCATCCAAGAGGAGAAAGCTGCCTCAGATCACCGAGGTGTTTGGAGGCCAGAAGCACTAATATCCACTGAAATGCTTTTAGTGGAGGAAGGAAAGGCATGGGAGATGTTTGGCTGGGCACGTGGAGTGATTTTCCACTTCTTTATGGTCCTTGTAGTGGTGGCAAAAGGATTTTGCTCTGAACAGGAAACATCTCTCAAAGCATCTTTCCTCTCAGGTTCTGTGAGAACTTGGCAAAGCCTCTCCTGAGGGCCATGCCAGCATCCAGCCCCTTGTGATGTCCCAAATCAGGCAGTGTCCACGTGTTTAACATCCCTCAGTGCATCTCTTCTCGGGGAACATCTCCAGTTTCCCTCCAGAGATGTTGAAGTGAGGGAGGTTTGCTGTGCTGGGACCCGTGACATGAAGACTTTCTCCTCTGGCTTGTTGCCATCCTGACACGGTCCAGCCAACTCCAGGGCACGACAAACCACCCCTTGGCCACCAAGAGATGATCCCAAAGCATGTCAAGGCTCTTCCTCTCACTGAGGAGGGTGGGAAGGAGCAAGGACCTGTCTCAGGGAGCAAAAGGTTGGCTTGTAGGGCTCCTGTTAAGTGAGGTTTGGGGTGGATGGAAGGGTGGAAGATGATCAAAGATCACTCTGCCTCAAGGATCTGGTGATGGATTGTGACTTCTGCAGTGAAGAGCTGCTTTAGTAGATTTTTAAAGAGTTGTTGAGAAGCCCAAGAAGTGGATCTGTGCCGTGTCCACACGGATTTTACACACAGAGCAGGTGTAACCACCTGGAGTTCCGACCATGCAACATTTTCCGCTGCAAGGGTTGATCTGCAGCAACTTATAACTTTACAAAGCCAAAATCAATCCAAAATTTTCCAGGCAGGATGTTTTACCTCAGGTTGACCTCACCTGCCCAGACACTGCTCAGCTGTTCTCAGTTAAGGGTAAGGGAATATCTGCTGCTCTCCCTGTACCCATCGATCCGTGGCAAGGTTTTTGTTCTGGAAATTCTCTCGCCGCCGAGTTTTGCGACAGGGAGCAAATGGAAAAAGCAGTGTGGGATCTGCAGTGGAGGGGGGGAATGTGGATTGCACAGCCAGCCTGGCCCAGATTTAAACCTTAACACTGTTTTATCCGCTGCTCCTGACAGGGTTTATTGAAGTTGGGAAAGGTGGAAGGTGGAACAAGGAGTCCTGTGGAATGTTTACAGCAGGGACTGCTCCGCTCCTGATTTTACCTCCGATGCCAAATCTTAGGTCTTTGTTCAGGCAAGTCTGAAATTGGTTTATTTTCTCCCAGCGTGCTGGGGGTCAGGAAGAAGGGAGCCAGGGATGGATCACGTGCTCAGGACGGGGCTTGTGGCAAGCAGGGATGTGCAGTAGGAACCTGAGCAGAGGAGGACATGGGTGTCCACACTGGCAGCACTGATTGTCACTTTGTGCCCCCAGCTGGTGCCTGGGAGCCAGTTGTCACCCCAGTGGCTGGACACCCCCTGTCCTTGTGTCCAGCTGGCACAGGGATGTTGCCCTGGTGTCTTGACATCCCTGGCTGCCAGATCCTAAAAGCCAGCCTGGTTTGGGGTCTGCCACACTCTCTGCCCCACAACAGTGGGGATCTCAAAGCCTGCTGCTGGTTTTGTGCCCCCAGTCCCTGCTTTTTGACTCCTTCCAACTTTCTGCAGTGTTTCCCTGCTCTGTTGCCCAGAGAAGCTGTGGCTGCCCCTGGATCCCTGGAAGTGTCCAAGGCCAGGTTGGACAGGGCTTGGAGCAACCTGGGCTGGTGGAAGATGTTCCTGCTCATGGCAGGGGGTGGCCCTGGATGGGTTTTAACCCTCCCAACCCAAAGCACTCTGTGATTCCATGATTTAACATCGAGTTCTGCACATCGGCAGCAGCAGGGATGTGAGTTTTGCCAAGGTCTAGTGAATATTTCTCCTGAGCCCTCAGTTTCCTGACACTCACACCACCATTATTTATGCTGCAAAGTGGAAAGGAAGGCAGGATTTGAAGGGGAACATCCTCTGATCCATCTGCACGAGGATTTCCAGCTCTGTGTCGCAGCCCAGCTCTCCCCTCCGTGGGCAGCCCAACACTCAGCACCTCCCACGCAGAGGCTGCAAGCCAGAATCACTCTTCCCAGATGGCCTGAAGCCAAGAAAGAAGGGATTTGTAATGGGAACTGAGAGGAAAAACTGCTCCTGTCAGAAACAATCCAGCTTCNCATGGGTTGAGCTGCTTCTTCCTTGAGGCTATGTTGTCCTGCAGCTACTGAGAGAATCCATTAGTTTTCACGTATCAGCCCTACCCTGTGAGCACCAAATATGCCCACAAGCCACCCAAGAAGGATGTGTGGACATCTCAGCATCTGCCAGCCCTTCCTCCTTGTCTGAGAGACAAGTTCCCAAGAAGAAAGATGAGAAAAGGAGGAAAAGGCAGAGCCATGTCCAGCCAGCACTGCCCACTTTGTTTTCTCCCAGTCACCTGGGCTGTCTCCACTTTGAATGTCACCTGGGACAGCCTTTGAAGACACATCACTTCATTTTGGCCCTTCCAAGCCTTTCCAGAGCCCCAGTTTAACCACCCAGAGAAGCTGTTTGCTCTGACCAGGGCACTTGTTCTCATCAGAAGGACCAGCACTGAGCTCCTTTGGAGCCCAAAGCACCCACCCACAGTTCCAGGAGAGCTCTGCAGGCTTGGCCAGACAGCTCAGGATTTTGGATGTTCTTCTCACCTGGCATCCCACATTCCAGCTAATCCAGAGGCACTTTTTTTCCCAGGAAACACTTCTAAAAGCAATGACAAACGATATCCCAACCCAGCCATTTCAAACCCTGTGCTCTCACTGCTGTTAAATGAACCTCTGAAAGGTCTGGGTTGTCTCAAATAAAGAGGATGTGAGGACCAGCCTCTGAAGTGGTGTAAGAGGCCATCCCTCCATGGGAATCAAATGGCTCTTCCCAGTTTTTTTCCCAGCCAAATGCCTTTAAAGCTCAGCAGAGAGATTGTCCAGCTATTGATCAGACAGCAGCTATCACCAACACAGGGGGAGGCTCGTGCTTCTTTGGATGCACCAGAACAGCTCCCAGGCCCTGCTGAGAGAAACAGCAAGTGGAGAAGTGTTGAGACATGCTGCCCACTGAAAGGAGATGGAATAATCATGCTCGCTGTGGAGAAGCAGGACACGATTCCTCCAGCGGGGAGGTTCTTTGTGAGAAGAGGATTAGCAGAGTCCAAAGCCCAGCAGCTCTACCCTCTGCCTCTCACAGATCTCCCTGTAATGGAGAAAGAGCCACTTAAAGCAACATTAGGGCAGCAGCCACAGCACCAATTTGCCTGATAAAGCTTTTCCCCTAACGCTGATGGGAGCTGACAATTGTTGTCAGCCCGAGTTAGCACTCAGGGCTGAGCTGCAGCTCCTGGAGGGCTTTGATTGTGCTGGAATTGGTGCAAAACACACACACTCCGAGTCTCCAGTGGCTTGCTTTTGTGGAGTCCCTGGCAGGATGAGCGGATTTTGGGAAGAAATCATTCCCTGAGAGGGTGGGCAGGCTCTGACACAGGTTGGGTAGGGAAGTTGTGACTGTCCCTGGATCCCTGGGAGTGTCCAAGGTGAGTCTTGAAGAAACCTGGGCTGGTAAAAGGTGTCCCTGCCCATGGCAGGGGGTGGAATTAAATGGTCTTTAAGGTCCCTTCCAACCCAGGCCATTCCATGAATCTGTGACTCCATGGAAAAACCTCTGTGCACCCACACAGGGCCCAAAAGCAAACCCAGGGGCACAGGATGGCACCAGTGAACCTTTCCAAGGCNGAAACAATCCAGCTTCCCTTCCCATCTCCAGGGCTTCGACAGCAGAATTCAGGGAGGTGGTTGCAATGAAGTGACTGGCGATGCCTCTCCATGAGTAATTCCCTGTGTGGTTCCACGGTGGTGGAGCTCTCAGGGAAGGACAGCAGGAGAACAAGGAGCTGTGGGTTCATCCGTGGTGGCTCTGGAGCAAGTGGTCCTGCCTGGGGTGGAGGCAGGAGAAGGCACTGTGTCCCTGCTGCAGCAGTGTGGGAGGGAAGAGAGGCAGGAGGTGGGTTTTCAGCTGGGAATCCCAGAATTGGGAGGTGTTTGGTCCAGAAGAATCCACAAACAGCATCCCTAATGGCATGGGTCCCAAATCCCAAATCCCTGAGGCATTCAGCCTCCCAAGGGGAGTCCATCACACCCTCTGTCTCCTTGGAGGTGCCCAGCTTGGAGCTGGCACACCTTTGGGGTGATGGCTCCATGGGCTGAGCCACTTCTTCCTTGAGGCTGTCATATTGTCCTGCAGCTACTGGGAGAATCCATTAGTTTTCACGGATCAGCCCTACCCTGTGAGCACCAAATATGCCCACAAGCCACCCAAGAAGGATGTGTGGACATCTCAGCATCTGCCAGCCCTTCCTCCTTGTCTGAGAGACAAGTTCCCAAGAAGAAAGATGAGAAAAGGAGAAAAAGCAGAGCCATGTCCAGCCAG
The DNA here is from genome assembly GCA_013396655.1 of Campylorhamphus procurvoides. Classification (NCBI taxonomy): domain Eukaryota; kingdom Metazoa; phylum Chordata; class Aves; order Passeriformes; family Dendrocolaptidae; genus Campylorhamphus; species Campylorhamphus procurvoides. Next base: position 9,598 of record WBMV01007495.1, read on the forward strand.
TACTTTGGTTTCTCCCTGTCACCTGGACTGTCTCCACTTTGAATGTCACCAGGGACACCCTTTGAAGACACATCACTTCGTTTTGGCCCTTCCAAGCCTTTCCAGAGCCCCAGTTTAACCACCCAGAGAAGCTGTTTGCTCTGACCAGGGCACTTGTTCTCATCAGAAGGACCAGCACTGAGCTCCTTTGGAGCCCAAAGCACCCACCCACAGTTCCAGGAGAGCTCTGCAGGCTTGGCCAGACAGCTCAGGATTTTGGATGTTCTTCTCACCTGGCATCCCACATTCCAGCTAATCCAGAGGCACTTTTTTTCCCAGGAAACACTTCTAAAAGCAATGACAAACGATATCCCAACCCAGCCATTTCAAACCCTGTGCTCTCACTGCTGTTAAATGAACCTCTGAAAGGTCTGGGTTGTCTCAAATAAAGAGGATGTGAGGACCAGCCTCTGAAGTGGTGTAAGAGGCCATCCCTCCATGGGAATCAAATGGCTCTTCCCAGTTTTTTTCCCAGCCAAATGCCTTTAAAGCTCAGCAGAGAGATTGTCCAGCTATTGATCAGACAGCAGCTATCACCAACACAGGGGGAGGCTCGTGCTTCTTTGGATGCACCAGAACAGCTCCCAGGCCCTGCTGAGAGAAACAGCAAGTGGAGAAGTGTTGAGACATGCTGCCCACTGAAAGGAGATGGAATAATCATGCTCGCTGTGGAGAAGCAGGACACGATTCCTCCAGCGGGGAGGTTCTTTGTGAGAAGAGGATTAGCAGGCAGAGCCCAAAGCCCAGCAGCTCTACCCTCTGCCTTTCACAGATCTCCCTGTAATGGAGAAAGAGCCACTTAAAGCAACATTAGGGCAGCAGCCACAGCGCCAATTTGCCTGATAAAGCTTTTCCCCTAACGCTGATGGGAGCTGACAATTGTTGACAGCCCGAGTTAGCACTCAGGGCTGAGCTGCAGCTCCTGGAGGGCTTTGATTGTGCTGGAATTGGTGCAAAACACACACACTCCGAGTCTCCAGTGGCTTGCTTTTGTGGAGTCCCTGGCAGGATGAGCGGATTTTGGGAAGAAATCATTCCCTGAGAGGGTGGGCAGGCTCTGACACAGGTTGGGTAGGGAAGTTGTGACTGTCCCTGGATCCCTGGGAGTGTCCAAGGTGAGTCTTGAAGAAACCTGGGCTGGTAAAAGGTGTCCCTGCCCATGGCAGGGGGTGGAATTAAATGGTCTTTAAGGTCCCTTCCAACCCAGGCCATTCCATGAATCTGTGACTCCATGGAAAAACCTCTGTGCACCCACACAGGGCCCAAAAGCAAACCCAGGGGCACAGGATGGCACCAGTGAACCTTTCCAAGGCATGATGATGGGAAATACAGTGTTCTCCTCCCACCTCTGTCTCTGTCTCACAGCCCTGATGGCCACAGGTATTCACAACACCCACACACACACACATTTGGCTGAATTCTTGCAGGCTCCCATCCATCTGGTGGCAGGTAGACAGCTCGATGTAGGTCATGTTCATCTAAATGTGGACAAATGAATCCTGCTCCAGGTGACAACTCCTGTCATGTGCAATTCACCCCTGTCCCCTGCTTGCCTCCATCACAGGCAGTGTGTGCAGCCAGCAGGCTGTTATTTTACAGGCATTGTTTAATTTTTGGATTTATTTTTTATTATTTTTTTGGCTGTCACTACAGATGTTACAGATGAGGAGCGCACCAGAAAAGTGTGTCCTGGTTGATGTCCACAGGTCACAGCAGTTGAGCCATAAAAACATCCACTTCTGCAGTGTTTTCAGCCGAAATGACAGCTTGGTGACAAGCCTGGGGGTGCTTCTCAAGGGACTGAGAAGGTCTGCTAAGATCCACAGTCCATCTGGTGACCACCACTCTACATGGTCCTGTCTTCACCTGTCACCTCCTGGCTGGTAAGAGAGCAGATGTGCCAATAATTTGGGTGAGGATCATAAAATCATAGAATAGTTTGGGTTGGAAGGGCACCCTGGACTAGTGGAAGGTGTCCCTGCCCATGGCAGAGGGGTTGGAATGGGATGATCTTTAAGGTCCCTTCCAACCCAAACCATCCTGTGATTCCATAATTCTATGACCTTTAAAAAGCAGCATTTTACTCCTGCACTTGTATTTTTATCTCAGTTTTTAATCGGTTCTAAATCAAATTAAGGCACTGGGGTGTCCAGATGGCCAGGGATGGAGGGACATGGGGCTGCAGCAAAACAGAGGGATCCTGCCACTTCCTTGGAGACTCTTTACAGCACTCCAGGCTTCAAGGAGCAAGGAATTTACCATAACCCTGGAAGAAACCTGGAGTTGCAGACAGTATTTCCCCCTAAATCCCAACTGGAGATCACTTGAGGGCAGGAATTTGGGAGAGCCCATGGGACCTGCCTCACCTGTACCTGGGGGAGGTGACAGTGGGCCACCCTTTAAGTCTTTGTAGGGTGCTCAGAGCAGCTTCTGTGGGTTCAAGGCCACCCTTGCCATGAGGTGTCCCAAGGGTGTCCCAGCCCAGAGTCCACGTTTTCCTCTCCTCCTGCAGAGGGTAAAGAGGCAGGAGGGGCCTCAGGGCCAACCCCGTGGACCTGGGACACTGAACACAGGAGAGGAATGTTGTCCCTGATTTTGGAACCTTTCCCAAAGTGACAAAGAACCACATGGCAAAGCTTTCCTCATTGCTTTGCTTCTCACCTCGGTGCAGGACCAGCAAACTGGGAAAATCCAACACTATTCCCATTACCCTCTTAAAACAAACCCCTTTGGTGGGAAATCTCTCCACCTTGGTCTGTCTTCTGCTGAAAGATGACCAGCTTCATTTTGCAGCTATACCACCCTCTGCCTCCCAGCCCTTCTCCTTTCCAAGCCAGGAAAAGAGGGATGATTTTTTCCCAGGCTTTGTCCTGCCTGTGGAAGCTGAGCAGTGACCAGCACAGATTTAATGGGGGGCTGCTCTGACAGAAAGGCCTGAATTTTTCACAAGGTGCTTCTAAAGGCTTTGTGGGAGGCACAGAGGGCTTAGCAAAGGGTACTTAAAAGCTTAGTGCTCACGGCCAAATTATGGCAACAAGGGGCATCGTTGTGTGGTCAGAAAACTTTTCCGGCTTTATTTTCTTTATTTTTCTCTGAATTGCTCCCAAAAATCTTTGCTGTGCAGGACTCAGCGTTATTGCTCATGGGGGTTTTGTTGAAACTGCTTCATGCCCTGTGCTGGTTTAAAGGTAAACCAGCAGGAGAAATGAGCTCAGCTCAAGAGAGATGACAAGTCAGAGTTACGGTTTACTAAAAAGATTGCCATAAATACAGTGATACAGAGAAAAATTGATTTTAAGCCCCAAAAGCAGATGTATAACCCAGCCCCCTGGGGCATGAACATAATGAAGTTCATCAGCCCCTGTGCTGAGCCCCACGTGGGGCCCCTGAGGGCAAAGCCAAGGGAAAGGAGAACCTGTTGGTGAGGATGATGGTCCCAGTCTGGTCCAGAGTGGCAGTCACAGTCCTGGTGAGGTTCTGCTCCTCCTCTGGATCCCATGAATGGTGCCAAAAGTCCCCAAAGCCCAAGATTATCCATGCTCAGGTTCAGGTGGGAATGCCCAGCCCCTCCCCCCGGGTGGGCAGTTCCACACTGGGTGATTTACTCAGTGAGTCCTGGGATATTTGGGAATCTTTGGTGGCCCATGAGCAGACACGACCCCTCAGGTGGGTGTGAAGGTGCTGATGCCTCCCCAGAGGGGAGTTGTCCCAGCTGAGTCCCTGGGGTGCAGACAGAAACACTGCCCTGTCCCACAGGGCTCTTTAACACCCCCCTGTGCCCTGAGGTGCCAGGTGTGCCCTGGGCAGCTGCTGCCCCCAACCCCTCACTGACAGTCCCTCAGGAATGGCACAGAGGGGGTGGAATGCCCAGCTTTGGTCACACACACAGTGACAAACTGGTCCCAGTCCCTGTAACTGGGACATGCCCCTACCCTGAGCACTGTTTCTACTGTCATTAAGGTGTTTCTCTAATTGCAGGAACAGGTTATTAACAAGTGTCCTCTTCAAACTTCATGAATGTGATGCTGCTTCTGCTGCCTCGTCTCTGAACTGATAATAGGAACTGAAACAGGGGTGCCCTGGAGTCCTAAAAGGCCTTTCCACCCAAAAAGGCCCAAGGAGATCATGTGCTGAGGAAGCCCAAGCTGGCCATGACCAGGAGCTGCAGCCAGGCCATGGCAGGTGACTGCAGTCCATGGATCCCACCAGGTGGGACACATTTCCATAACTTCCCATCACATCCACCCAGGGACAAACACACAGGTATTGCTGCTGGGCAGGGGATGCTGGATGCTGCAGGTCATGGAATTATGGAATCATTTGGGTTGGGAAAACCCTCTGACATCGTCACATCCAGTTATTTCCTCAGCACTGCCAGAACCACCCCAAGTGCCACATCCACAGGGCTTTGAAATCCCTCCAGGGATGGGGACTGCATCCCTGCCCTGGGCAGCTGTGCCAGGGATGGACAACCCTTTCCAGGAAGGGTTTTTGCCAGTATCCAACCTAAACCTGCCCTGGCACAACTCAAAACCATTCCCAATATCCTCCTGTCCCTGTTCCCTGGGAGCAGAGCCCGACGCCTCCCCAGCTCCCCCCTCCTGGCAGGGACTTGCAGAGCCAGAAGGTCCCCCCTGAGCCTCCTTTTCTCCAGGCTGAGCCCCCCCAGCTCCCTCAGCCCCTCCTGCTGCTCCAGCCCCTTCCCAGCTCCCTTCCCTTCCCTGCCCTTGCTCCAGCCCCTCAGGGTCTCTATGAAAGGCATTTCCCAGCCTTTGGAGGGCAGGATGGAACAACCCAAGGCAGGGAAAGCTGCCCACTCATGGTAGGACATGTCAAACACTTCCCAGTGGGCTGGAAGAACCCACAGCAGGGCTGACACACCAGGGAGAAGGAGAAGGATGGAAGTTGGGATTGGAAATGTTTTATCCATCTTAGGTGCTGTTTTGGTAATTCTATGGAAAAACATGGTGTTTAAGGCAGTCAGCAACCAAAATAAAAGCAAATTATGAAGACACCTCTTTTTTTGGCAACTGTATGTAGTGAGAATCAGAGAGAAGACCTGACCAGCACCGTGGTTATTAAAAGAAGGGCTGCTTTTCTAACACACCAGATTTTCTAGCCCACAGCCCTCTGATGGACAGGTGGGATGATCTAAATGAACATGGCCCACATTAAAGGGATTCAAAGCCCTTGGGTGACCTCAGCTTGTGCCAACAGGTAGGAAACTCTTCCAAGGAAAGGATTAAGGTATTCTCATCCTAACAATCAGTAGCCCACAAGGAAACCTCAAGGTCTCACCAATGGGGGATGCAGGAGAAACAAACCTCAGCAAAGGTCCTGCAGACACAGGGCAGCCAGGTGAGAAGGACGTGGACAATCAGTGGGCAGGAGAACTGAAAGAAGAGATATTTAAATTAGAAATTAGGAGTAAGTTCTTTATTCAGAGGCTTGTGAAACACTGGCACAGGTTGGGCAGAGAAGCTGTGGCTGCCCCTGGATCCCTGGGAGTGTCCAAGGCCAGGTTGGACAGGGCTTGGAGCACCCTGGACTGGTAGAAGGTGTCCCTGCCCATGGCAGGGGATGGCACTGGATGCTCTTTAATGTCCCTCCCAACCCAAACCATTCCGTGACTCTATAATTCTATCAAAGGTATAATCATTACACAGACTCACAGAGTGATGATGATGATGATGATGATGATGGTGATGATGATGATGATGGTGATGGTGATGATGGTAATGATGATGATGATGAAGATGGTGTGGGGTTTGGATGCACAATCCAGGGATTTTCCAAGGAGATGCCCAAGTACCACACCTGTTTGTAGCACTAGAGCCACAGTGACAGGACCACTGCCTCTTCTTTTCATATTTTCCTTTGGAACAGAGAGAGCTGAATGACTGGAAAGTCTGAATTAACTGGGGAGGACCTGGGAGTTCAAGCTGTCTTGCTGTGAAAGAAGAAGAGCAGAGGGTGGCTGGAGCACACTCTGAGACCCCTCATTAAGGGCAGAAATGCAGCACCACTTGTCAGCCTGTCAGACAAAGCCACAACAAGATCCTCAGGGCAGATGTTCAAGCAGGACGAAATCAAAGAGCAAATTACAGCCAGTTGCTCTTTTACAAGGAAGGGCGAACAAAAGTGGATGAAGGAATCAAGGAATCAGTGGCTGTGCTGGGTTGTCTGGGGACAGATGAGTCACCTGCCAGAGGGGACAGTCACTGTCACTGCCCAGCTCTCATGGTCCAGCCTCCTTCAGATCCACGTGGAGATCGTTAAGACTGGGCAAAACCACAGGAACCCCAAGGTTTTTACACCGTCCCACAGAAGGTGTGAGCCTGGTTCGGGTCACAGCCCATCCCCAGTCACATCTAGGAGGGTCTGGCCCCCCACAGGGACCTCCAAAACTCCCCTGAGACCCCCCAAGGGACCCCCAAGGCTCCTCCAGAAGGGGCTGAGGAGGGATTGGTGAGACCCCCCACCCCAGACCATCCCTGATGGTCGTGATGAGTTTGGGCAGTGTCCTAACTCCTTGCCATGACCCCCAGAGCAATCCCAGTTGGACCAGTGTTCCCCCAGTTCTGCTTGGATTTTAGGCCAATAAAAAGCAAAATCCAGGTGCACAAACTGGGTTGGAATGAGATGATTTTTAAGGTCTCTTCTATCCCAAACCAGTCCATGTTTCAATGACTTTTTGAAGACCATCCCCAGCCCCCACCAGCTCACAGTGCTCCTCTTATTAACAGTTTGAAACCTCCAGAGAGCTTTTTAAATGCAATTTGTTTTCCCTTCAAATGAACCCAGTTAGACCAGTATTCTCCCAGTTCTGCTTGGATTTTAGGCCAATAAAAAGCAAAATCCAGGTGCACAAGCTGGGTTGGAATGAGATGATCTTTAAGATCTCTCCCAACCCAAACCATTCCGTGACTTTCTGATTTTTGGGAGACCATCCCCAGCCCCCACAGTGCTCCTCTTATGAACAGCTCAGACACCTCCAGAGAGCTTTTTAAATGCAGTTTATTTTCCCTTCAGGCCTGAATTCTGGAAGAAGAGGAGAAGGTTGGGAAGGAGCGAGGGGTGTATCCTGCAAACAAGTCCCCATTGGTGTGGTTGTTATGTTGAATTGGGCTGCATCTGTCACATCTCATTAGGTTGGGTTGTCCTGTTTTATCTCCCTGATCTATGCTGTGATTCTTCTGGTTTTATGTGACATTTCCTTGGCAGTAGAACCACTTGGATTATACATTCATGATGTTTCCCTCACCATAAAACATCCAGATTGCAAAGGGTATTTATTTGCACAGTTATGTTTTGCTTTGTTTCGTGGTTTATTTTTAATGTTGCTTTTTTTTTATTATATTTTTTTATTATTTTTTTGTGCTGGTGCTGCTAGTAAAGAGGAACCACAAGGCTTTTTGAATTAAAAAGTATCAATTAGTTGAATTTAGAGCATCAGTGAGTTAAATTCAGAGCAAGATTACCCATATCATACTTGGGCAGTTTCAAGAGCTGTGTCTCTCTTCTCTTGACCTGGGTCAGGGCTGGTGTTTTCCAAGCTGTGATGTCTCCAAGACCCACTCAGTGGGCTGAACCAGCAGCAGAGGAGCCAAAATCCCAGCTAGGTCCCTCTCCAGCTGTGGGTGCACCCACAAATCTGGGTGCAGACAGTGACAAACCTAATCCTTCCTTGCTCTGAGCTGGACTCAGGTCTGATGAGCCCAGGAACACCACCCAGAAGATCTTCAGGCACCACACAAGTCCATCCAGCCTCATTTAGTGCCTCTGGAACAGCTGGATTTGATGATCTCAAAGGTCTTACCCAACCTAAAAGATTCCACGGTTCTGTCCCCTCTGCCACCTTCTCAGAGTGGGAGTCAGCCCTCAAAAGACTCAGCCACTCATCCCTGACCATTTCCCAGCCTCTCTGGCCCCACCAGGACCACATGCAAGGTCATCCCAGCCTTGAAGCAGTTCCTGCAGTCCACTCCTGAGTGCTGGATCACCAGAACATTCCGTGTTGTCAGACTTTAACTTTGACACTGGCATTTCCCACCAGAACATGCACCACGTTCTCCTGTTGCCCAGGTGGTCCAACCCTTTCATTGACAACCATCCCCAAAGGACCTTGTGTGGCAGAGGCAATTAAAATCAATTAACGACAAGTAGAGATCGTGGGCCATCTCCTCAGCTCTGCCAGTGGATGTTACTCTTGGAACAGTGAGGGAGTTCTCTCAGCTGAGATTTTTGGTGGATTTTCCTCTGAGATTCTCCTCATCCACAGCTTTGATTTCATTAGATGGGTTTTTTCCCAAACTCCCATCTTCTTGCACTCATTTTGTAGCCTCACATCCCCCACCCCACAGTGCTGGACACTGGGATTTGGTGACTGGATCACTGTGGGACATGGGTGGGAAAGCCTTTTAATCTCATTAAATGGCTCAGCTGAAGGAAATGTGGTCCTCAAGATCCCCAAGGAGGATTCTGTCCCTGTCCGTGGCAGGGGGAGGTGGAAATCAAACGATGTTTGAGGTCTCTTCCAGTGCAAATCATTCTGTGATTCCATGATTTTCTGACTGATGTTGGGGCTCCACGATCATGCAGGATCCCACCAGGTGAGGACTGTCTGAGTGACATCCATACTTCATCCTGGTGGCCCTTGATAAGACAGCAAAAGGTTGGTGGAGGACCAGGCAGGGAAGGTTCTTGCCAGGAGAATTATGGATCAAATCCCCATTTAACTCTCCCTCTCTCAGATCTGCACCCTCAGGGCCAAATATTGTCCTGCAAGAACATCTGGCCCTTCTCTCCACCACCTGACCCCATCCCACCACCAAACGTTGTCACGTCTTTGTGCCAGCAGAACCTTTCCCCATTTTCATCCTGGATCAGCAGGAGTGAAAGAGTCCTATTAAAAACCAACTCCGTGAAGATAAATATAATCCCTGGTACTGCCTGACTAATAAACTCCTTCCCCGAGTCTGCTGATTATCCCTCCGGAGGCGAATCCGTGCGGATGAATTAGCCATGGATTGCTGTCCTGTCTGCAGGGCTGATCTTCCTGCTGAGCCAACGTGGGTTTTACCAAGCCACATATCCCACCCTCTTATCTTTGGCAAATTGTTTACCAGGGGATCATTCAAAGCTTCCTCACCGACCTGGATCCGTGGGAATGCTCGAAAGGCTGAGCTGCTTTGAGGCTGGAAAAGACAGGAGACAACTGTTAAATAAACTAACAGCAAAGAAAGACAAAGCATCTCCCACGAGGCTCAAGTGCCATCTTTGTCCTTTCTGTTTGCCAAGGAGACCTTGGGTAAGTCAGAGATGTCACCTGGGCATCGGATATGGGTGAGGAAGGATCACACCCAAAGCCAGGGATGTTGGGATAAGTTAGCCGAGGAGCCACAGAGCAAAATCCATGAGGATGAGCCTTAGGGACAAAAACAAGCACCATTTTCTTTGGAGAATTCTTCAAGGACAATGGAATTGGTGGAGCACAGACAACCAGCCACGAGTGGACAGGACCAGCATGACCAGGATGAGGCTGGGTAGGGGAGGAGTTGAGGGTTAATTTGGAGTGTCAGAATCATGGGAAACAACAGGACAAAGCTGCCAAATTCCTGCTCCCACACAGGCATGAAATGGAATTTCTGCCCCAGGACTGGGCACCTCCCCAGTTCCACCTCCTGGGATGAGCCAGTGGAGGGAAATTCAGGCACTTCCCATTGGAAAGCCCCTTTATCTGAGCCAAGTCTGGCTCTGGGCCCACCACACCAGGACTGGTTAGTGGATGTTTTGTTATTGAAATATGAGTTATTGAAATGATATTTCACAGAGGGCATTTTTTCCCCCTGACTTAACAATTCCCTCCCTTTATAGGGACCTAAATCAATCCTGAAGGTGTTCAGCCTCTTTTCTTGTCTTTCCAAAGTTTGTTTAGAGCTTTCAGGCTCAGTGTTGTCGATGGTGTTGCAATGCTTGGATGGGCTATGCCAAGTCTGACCACCTGGACCTGGGCTGGTGATGAGACCAGACTCAATGGGATGATAATTAGACCAGACCCGGTGGGATGATGATGAGACCAGACCTAATGGGATGATGATGAGACCAGACCCAATGGGATGATGATGAGACCAGACCCAGTGGGATGATGATGAGACCAGACTCAATGGGATGATGATGAGACAAAGCTTGAAGGCTCAAATCATGGGTGTCTGAGTGCCAAATTCCCCTTTGGAATTTTCCCCAACCCAGTCTCTTGGTATTGGAGTCAGAGAAGGTTCCCCAAAGCAGGAGGACACATGAGAAGACAAATGATATTATATAAATATATATATATATATGTATATATATAATGTTACAAACCCGGATGTCCCTTTGTCACCAAGCAGCTGCTCTCATGCTCTCACAGCTGCTCCTTGATGCCCAAAGGTCCCTTCTGGTGGTGACACATCGAGGCACTACAGTCCTACAGTGTCTTCTCCCACCCACCTGGATGAAAGCACGGGATGGAAGTGTGAGATTTCCCCGGGGAGCCCTTTCCTCACTTTGGGGTCTCAGCTCTGCCTCGGTGTGTGGAGGGGGACACTGCACAGACTGAGTCACCTGAACAGGACCATTCCTGTGTGGTCTGAGGGCTCCAGTGGTTGCCCAAATACAACATCTGGCTTGAAAGGTGCTGTGTATTATCCATTGGATCACCAGGCTACGTCTTCCATGGTCTACAGTCATAGAATCATGATTGGGTTGGAAATAACCAGAAAGACCATTTAATTCCACCCCCTGCCATGGGCAGGGACACCTCCCACCAGCCCAGGGGGCTCCAACCTGGCCTTGGACACTCCCAGGGATCCAGGGGCAGCCACAGCTTCTCTGCCCAACCTGGGCCAGGGCCTGCCCACCCTCCCACCCACCAATCCCATCCCAATCTCCCAGCCAGCCCTGCCCTCTGGCACTGGGAAGCCATTCCCTGTGTCCTGTCCCTCCATCCCTTGCCCTCAGTACCTCTCCAGGTTTCTTCTGCAATTCCTCGTGCAATCCCTGCTGGATCCCACTCCATGCAGATCCTTTTCATCTGAGACACCCCTGGACATCCCAAATCCCACATCTGTGCTTGAGAAACTGAGTCAAGCCCTTAACAAACACACACACGAGGTGGGTGAGCTCCAGAAGGAGCAAAACTGCTCTCCAAATTCCTTGGGCAACATTTGTTCCACCAAATTACACCATGAGCTCCCATGCCTTGCTCCCGGGAGATGCCTCCAAGCACAGAGCTAAAGCCAGGGTGTGAATCTGGAGCTCTGGATCTCTCCTGGAGTAAATTTGACATTAAAAAAAATATAAATTAGTAGTTTAAAACCATTCTTTTATGATCATAGAATGTTTTAAGTTGGAAAAGATGTCTCAGATCGAGTCCGACCGTTATCCCAGCACTGCCGTGAGACAGCAGCAGGAACAGCCTTTTCCACAGAGCTTTGGGAAACTGGGATGGGATTGTCCCCACAAAATGGGATGTGACATCCCTGATCATCACATCACTCCCTTGATTTCAGCAGCCACAACATCCCATTTATCCACTGCTGTGTCCAGAGGCTCCCAACAAACCCAACAGGACTCCAGAATTATTGCCCTCACCAAAAAAAGAAACCAATTCACTGCAAGTGAGATGTTTTCCTTCTGAAACACAGAGGATTGGGGGAGGTCACACATGTGGGAGCCACTCCTGGAGCTTGGGGTGGGCTAAAAGCCAAAAATCCACACAGGGATTTATCAGGGCACACGAATCCTGTGATTCCCCTCTCCAAGAAGTGCCCCTTGCAGATCCACGGTGGATTTGTTTACCAACCTCCTTTCAGAACTAATATTAACCAGTATTAGTCTCCTGACAGGGATCTTTTTTTCCCCTTCAGTGCTGAAATTGCATGTGAATTCTGAATTTTCCAGTTAATTGAGCAAGCAAGGCACTGGTAATGCAACAGGCCCCTGTAATGGGCATGTTTTATTCCATTTTTCCTCGAGGGATCCGAATTACAACAGTCACAAGGAAAAGGCAAAATAAAGGAAGATGCTGCAACTTGAAGGGTCATTTCTTTGGGATCTGTGAGGGTTTCCAGCTTCTTTTCCTATTTTCCTTTGCATCCTAAGGGATCATCTCAGGGTCCTCCTAAGTAGTGATAACCCTGTGAGGGAGAGGTTTGGGGGAAATGGGGTTCAGGCTGAACTGGGAGGAGCAGAATTGGGTGGAAATTGAACTCTTGTTCAGCCCAAACACCAGGAAATGACCATTCTGGGATGGAAATTTCATCCTTTCCCATGAAACTGGGAGAGCTGGGTCAGGTTTGGGAGTTCAGTGCTTGGTTTTAGGAGGGGTGGACACCAAACCCAAGGCTGAAATGGGGTAACCGAGAAAAACCCTCTCCATCACAATCCACCTCTTTGGTCACCCTTCCTTGGAGCCAACCTTATCCCAAGGAGCCCTTCAGTGGGAAAACACCCTCCATACCCTCTGGAATACAAGACAAAGTGGAACTGAGGGTCAGCTCCTTCCCTGTGGCTCCACCAACACCCAGCAGCAGAAACCCAGTGGGATAATGCCAATTCCCAGCCAGCAGGGAGCTGGCCCTGGATCCAAACATGCCCTAAATCTCCCTCTGGACAATGGGATTTTGTTTGCCATATGTTCCTTCTCGCCACAGTTTGGTTTCTGTGGGAAAGGGTTTGCAGCAGGAGCAGCAGATGGATGCAGGAACGGCTCTGCCTGCCCTGTTGGAGGGGAAGGGTTGGATGCAGCTCCATAGTTTGCACACAGGGCTTGTTTTCTCCTCCTGGGGTGGGATTGAGCTGTCAGCCAAAATATGGGGCAGGTGTGACCTCCACTGCCTGTGCTGGGGCAGCAAATTCCTTCCCTCTTCACAAAAAGAGTGTTTCTCTCCCCCCTCAGTGTGAAAAGGGCTCTGCAGGAGCTCTCCTGGGTGGAAACTCCAAGCACTCCACATTCCCAGCTTTGGGATGGCTTTACACCCGAGAGGGACTGATTTCCTATTTTTAAGCTGAATTTTAAAGCCCAAAGAACAATTTTTACTTAAACACCCCGCTGAGATTTCCCGAGGCATTTCTCCCTGTCCTTATGGCCGCTGAAAACCAAGATTTCATCTGTTTCCACATCCCTTTGGATCCCCCTCCTACCTCAAACACCCCCTATTTTTTCCCCCCTGCAAGGGTTAACAATAAATCCCCTGTGAGTTGCACTTATTCCCACAAACCTGTTCCAAAGGGACCTGCTGCCAGTGGCAGAGCACGTTTGTGTCCCACTGTCCCCAGCCATGTGGCAGCTGATTCTGAGTCACAACAGATTTGCTTTGCTCCTGCACGACTGTCACCTACTGTTTACTCCAGGTCTGCGAGAAATATCCCCGATCCCAGGCAGGGTTTGGACACGGGAAATGCTCATTTAACTGCCTTGCACAGGGTGTCATAATTTTATTAAAAGCCAGACAAGCCTGACACCTTGGTGACAGAATATAATTTCCCTAACCAAGCGGCCTGACACCAAAAATTAGGCTAAATTGCATTATTTTAAAGGAGCAGATGGGAATGCTGAATGTTTGCCCAGGGAGATGCTTGCATTGCCACAGGGCCATTATGCCACGGCAAAAAAGGGGCACCTGATGGGCTCCTTCAACCAGGGCAGGGCAGGAGCCACAGGAAAAAGCCCAGCCCTGGGTGGTCCTGGTCCTTCTCAAGAAGTAGCTTTGCTCCTTCCCAAGCACAGCAGGCCTGGAGATGTTGGGATAGAAGAGCAGGTTTGCAGAATCCCAGGATCATTTAGGTCGGAAAAGAACCCCAAGGTCATTAAGTCCAAGCTTTGACCCATCATCCCCTTGTCAATTAGATCAGAGCACTGAGTGCCACATCCAGTCCTTCCTTGGACACCTCCAGGGGTGGGGACTCCAAACGTCCTTGGGCAGCCCCTTCCAATGTTTAACAGCCCTTTCCATGAAGAAATGGTTTAGAGGGAGGCTGTGAAGAGAAGAAGATAAAGGGTTGACCTGTGGGGTATTTCTTCTTCCCATCCACACTGGTTCTGCACCAGAAAGCATCAGAGGTGGGTCTTGGCCAGATGTGTCCTCAGGAACATCCCAATTGTCACTGATTGATCCCTTCACAAGCAGATCCTCCCTATGGAGTTCAAGGACTCAGCAATGGGATTCCTTTTGTACAAGCTGGGGTGACAGCAGAGACCCCAGGAAGGAATTATGGAATGGTTGGGTTGGGAGAGACCTCAAAGCCCATTCAGTGTGACCCCTGCCATGGGCAGGGACACCTCCCACCAGCCCAGGGTGCTCCAACCTGCCCTTGGACACTCCCAGGGACCCAGGGGCAGCCACAGCTTCTCTGCCCAACCTGGGCCAGGGCCTGCCCACCCTCCCAGCCACCAATTCCTTCCCAATCTCCCAGCCAGCCCTGCCCTCTGGCACTGGGAAGCCATTCCCTGTGTCCTGTCCCTCCAGGCCTTGTAAAAATGACTCCCTTTCCATGTGGTGTCCTTGTCCCAGGTCGCAGTCACTGCTCACTCTGGATCTTTCCTCCCCCATCTCCAAACTGCAGGACTGACACCTGGATTTGGAAGCTGTACAGGGGCTAGGAAACTTTTTCCCAGAGAACGTTGAATATTGGGATGCTGAGACTGCCAGGTGAGAAATTGGGATCCTTCATTCCTCTGTCCTTTCATCGCTGACTGATTAAATAAAATGTGGAGGAGACACCTGACTTGCTAAGAAAGAAGGCAGTGATCCCTCCTGGTTGAACATTTGAGATCTTCAGCTTCCCTGACTTAGATCCCACCAACAAGGGAAGAGCTGTGTCCCTGTAAAGTAAGGAATTGTCAGAGGAAGAAGGAATTGGGTTGGGAATCTGGAGATTCCTGGTTTAGCCACAGCCTTGGGGGGTGACCACAGTCCTGGCCCCCTCCACGAAGCCACAGAGTGGTTTGGGTTGGAAAGGACCTTCCAAGGTCATCTCCTCCCAGCCCTCTGCCATGAGCAGGGGCATCTTCATCCAAAAGCCAGAAAGCAAATCAAGATTTATGAGTAGAGCCTTCCCATCTCATTTTCAGCCCCGTCTGGGCAGTAACCAGCCAAAACTCCACCAGCTGTGAAGAAACAACTCTCTTCTTCATCTTTCACGCCCCTGGATTCTCCCAGGTGGAGGGAGGGAAGGAAAGGTCAGTCCAGGATGGTCGTGTCCTGTTTCCTGCAGCTCCTCTTGGCCTTTGGGACCTTCTCCAGGGATGAAAACTCCATCAGGTAAATGTCAAAGCCATATTTTTGGGGTGGAAATGTTCTGAGCTCCAACCTGATGGTGACTGGAGACTTGGGCAAGTGTTCCTGTGGGGTGAAGCAGCTCTGCCCACACTACTCAAGCTGGGAGAGCAGAGAGGCAAAACCCCTGGGGAAGGTGAGGGAATAAACATGAGAAATCTCCATCAGCAGCCCCAGGAGCTGAGGAAGGACCTGCTGGGTCCCAGCAGAGCCACAGCCGAGGGAAGGACATCAGGTGAAGATGTCCAAGCAAGGTCTGACCCAAATCATGGCTTGGTTTGAGACTTTCTGAGCTTTCAGAACCTGGGAAAACCGTTGTGTTTGCCAAATCTGCTTCATTTCTGCCTCAGAGCTGTCCTGGACTGAGTTCCTGCTGTGAGCAGAGGGAAATCCATCCTGACACACAATCTCTGACTTCCCCTGGACAACTTGGATCTTGGTGGTGACACTTCTCTGGATGGTCTCCAAATGGTCAGCGTGCTTTTTGAAGCAAAGACTTCATATTCAACCAGCCACATCCACAGTTTAGGAGAAGGAGGACACATCCAACCCTCTGAGCACCCTCTTGTCCCATGTCCAAGGCTCCTCAGAATTGGCCTCATCCCATCAGCCAGAAGTCTCTGTGAAAATAAAACAACCCAGAAAAACTCAGGGTCATTTCCAGAAACGCAAACCCAAGTGGAAATTGGGGCAGATCGGGCAATTTCTGGAAGCAGAGAAATTGGGGAGGGAACAATCGAGAGGACAACAACAAAACCAACCACAACAAAAGACAAGTAGAGGTGTGGGAGGGGGTGAAATTGGTGTGCTGGAGATGGCAGTGGTTTATCTCTAAAGAAACCCCCCAGGAGAGAGAGGAGATGATGCTGAGGGAGGAGGAGATGGAAGGGAAACAGAATCAGAGAAGAAATACAGAAAAGAGGCCGAGCTGGGCAGAGAGGGAGAGCCACAAAACGAGGAGAGAGAACACAAAGCAAAGATTTAAGGAAAGCATTCCAGTCTGATAACATTCCAACTAAGCTAAGCATTTATATACATATTGGGAAGGAATTGGTGGCTGGGAGGGTGGGCAGGCCCTGGCACAGGTTGGGCAGAGAAGCTGTGGCTGCCCCTGGATCCCTGGAAGTGTCCAAGGCCAGGTTGGAGCCCCCTGGGTTGGTGGGAGGTGTCCCTGCCCATGGTAGGGGCTGGCACTGGATGGGCTTTGAGGTCCTTCCAACACAAACCATGCCATGATTCTCTGTATTTAAGACCCAGTTCCTCCCTGAGGGCCACACTTGGGAGTGATGTTTGCTATCCCCAAAGCTGTCCTGACGCCTGCAGCAGTGCTCCTCACTGCCTGGGGTACTGTGGGACAGTGCAGAGGTAGCTGCCCATATTCACTCTGGACTTGAGTCACTCATTAAATAATCCAAGTGCTTTGTGCTGGAAAGTTCTGCAGAGATTGAAGGAACCACTTCTGCACCCAATGGCTCTTGAACCAAGCCAGGGTATGTTTAATAACTAGAAAGGTCTGCCCAGGTGTGTGGCAGCATGAGAAAACACCATTCCCCAGCGACTAACATTGGCACATCCTGACTCCTAAATCCTAATCTCTAATCCTAAATCCTGCTGAGACCAGGTTGGGCAGAGAAGCTGTGGCTGCCCCTGAATCCCTGGGAGTGTCCAAGGCCAGGTTGGAGCCCCCTGGGCTGGTGGGAGGTGTCCCTGCCCATGGCAGGGGTGGCACTGGATGCTCTTTAAGGTCCCTCCCAACCCAAACCATTGTGTGATTTTATGATTTTGTCATTTTAAATGGATCAGTCCCCACTGGGTGGTGCCTCTTGAAGCAACAGCTCCCTTGTTCCTGAGCATGTTGCAATATCTTGCTTCTGTCCAGGTGTTCCTGAAGAATCCCAGGAACCTGAGTCATCCTGGCCTGCACTGGAAGGTGGAAAGGATGGAGAGGGTGTTTCTTCCCTTCCTGCCCAGCAGAAGTTACAGCTGAGGGGCCGAGGGTGGCTGGTCAAGCCCAGCTCTCCACGGGTGGGTTTAGTCCACTGACCTCAATGCCCACTTTTAGGTGTCTCCATGGGGTTATCCAAGCATTTTAGTCTTTGGAATAATGGAATCATAGAGGTTGGGAAAGCCCTCTGAGACCATCCAGTCCAACCATCCCCCAGCACTGCCAAGGCCACCACTGACCCATGTCCCCAAGTGCCACATCCACAGGGCTTTGAAACCCCTCCAGGGATGGGGACTCCACCCCTGCCCTGGGCAGCCTCTTCCAAAGTTATACAACCCTTTCCATGAAAAAATTCTCCCAATAACCAACCAAAAGCTCTCCTGGTACAACTTGAAGCCATTTCCCCTCAGAGAGGGCAGCCAGGTCCCTGATCCAGGAGATTTTGGTAACCCTGAAGCCACTGGAGAGCTCAAACCCTCTCTGGAACGAACACCAGTCACAGAGTGAAATAAATAACCCCCCTGCCTCACTTTTCAGTTCACACTTCTCAGTTCAGCGAGTCAAACCCCACCAAAAATCATGTTGGCCTTGGAAAAGCCCCATAAAATCCTGTCCTGGCCACAGGGAGCGGTGCAGGGACAGGAGGTGTCACTCAGGTGGTCCCCCAAACACCTCTGAAGCATCACTGATGTGCTGGCAGAAGGAAAAGACTTTTCCAGGAGCATCTCAGGTTTCATCTGGAGATAAATGGGTAAAGAAAAGGGCTGTTGTGATCTAAAAGGGGTAGGCAGCAAATAACTGGGGGGTTTTAGCAGGACTGGGCACAGAAAGGACCTAAATCTATTTCCCAGGTAGGTGTAGGCACCTCCATTGGGTTTTCCTTCAGATTTTAAAGCCCTTTTCCCCCTGGTTTTGAGCAGTGCAGCCACAGCCCCTGCAGGGCTGGAGGAAAATAAACCAAACCATTCAAACAATCCCTTTGGAACTCCTCGGGTTGGGATATAAGGGAGGCAAATATTTATCCTACAATTCCCCATCCCAAAGGGAAGGGAGAAACAGGAGCTGGAGCAAAGGGAGGACCTGTCAGCTTTAGAATTTCAGAGCCAGCCCCACCGGTGCTGGAAAAAGAACATCTCCCTGTAACTTTGTTTTCCAGGGAGAGCTCTCCTGTTTCATCTTTTCTTATTCTTGGGTTTAATGAAATACCCAAGGAAACTCTTGCATCTCAAATCTGAGTCTCCTGCCTTTCAGATTCCCCCTCCAAAGAAACCTTCTCACCAATTAAAAAGGAGAATTCAGCTCGAGCCCAACTGAAAGCACATGGTTGTTCCTAAATTTTTTGGCAAAAAATCAAGGTTTTTTCCATTTAAAGTTTAATCCTACATTTTTTATCAGCATTATTTTGAGGAGGGAATGTTTGGAAGCCCCACTTTTACCAACTAGCCCTGGGAAATGTTTCTTTCTGCACATTTAGAGGAGCCCACTGACACTGAGAAAACCTCCCACGTGAGACATTAGAATATGAACCAGAAATCTCATTACCAGGCTGTGTTTTACCTCTCTTCTTGCCTTCTTTTTCTGCTCCTCTATCAGAGATGCCATTCATTCCTCAGCTAAACATTTAATTCAGGAGCAGTGGGGTTCTTTTTTTGGATAAATGGCTGTCACTGGCTCCTCTCAGCAGTAATTAGAGTCGTGTGATGCAGCTCTCGGCGTCACGGGTGACGGGCTGGTGGTGGTGGGTGACAAGTTCTTCTGGGGAAGGAGATGGCAATTATTCCCCTGACATAACCCACTGGATCCTCCCAGGGAGGAGGGGCCACTGGGATCCACCACCATGCTCCTCCTGGGATGCACAACTCATTTGATCCAGCAGGACTTGGATGAAGGAACGTTCATGCTGGAGCTGGGAATGCAACGTGGCTTCCTCAGGTCACCCTCATGCTCAGGGTGGTGTTCCCATGGCCCCAATGTCCTTCCCTCACCAAAGAGTCCTGAAAAGCTCTGTTTTTCTCTTGTGAAAAAGTCTTCTGACCTTCCAGCTCCATCTCATTGACTTCCCACCCCGGCCACCACAAGTATCTCCATGAGATGATTCATCTCCCCCATCCTGGCTCCTCATCCCATCCCTCTGGCTCTGTGTGGGACAGATATAAATATAGAGCTGAAACAATACACAGAATAAATATATATGATGTAGTACACAGATAGAGATATATGTAAAGACAGCTATATAGAGAGAAATACAAATAGAAATAGAAATATAGAAATATATATACATGTAGGT
Organism: Campylorhamphus procurvoides; assembly: GCA_013396655.1. Taxonomy (NCBI): domain Eukaryota; kingdom Metazoa; phylum Chordata; class Aves; order Passeriformes; family Dendrocolaptidae; genus Campylorhamphus; species Campylorhamphus procurvoides. Next base: position 29,186 of record WBMV01007495.1, read on the forward strand.
ATGTATTGGACAGAGAAAAGTGGGTTTGATTGTCTTACATGTCCACCCTGACACCCAGGAATGTCCTCACAGCTCATCCCACTGTTTTCCTTCTAATCCCAAAACAACCTGTCCCAGGGGTTGCCAAAAGGAAAATTAAACTCAAAAAATCCCCACCCCAGTGAAAGGAACACCTGGATGCAGCTCACAAATGTTGGGGTCCTGCTCTGTGGCTGTTTCACATTCCAGGCCCCCATCCTGGCTCCCTCCTGCACCAGTTCAGCTCCTCCAGCACCTGGGAATGGACTGACCTTCTTACCCATCTCCCTGCCCTGTCTGAGCACAGACCTGCCCTGGGAGTGTCCCCAGGTCATGGGAAGGGGGTGGGGAGGCTCCATCTGCTCTTGATTTGGAAGTGTGTGGGTCTCATAGAATCCCAGAATCTCCTGAGCAGGAAGGGACCTCCAAGGACCATCCAGTTCAACCCTCAGCCCTGCACAGACACCCCACCAATCCCCCCCTGTGCCCCAGAGCATCACCCAAACCCTCCTGCAGCTCTGGCAGCCTTGGGGCCGTGCCCACTGCCCTGGGGAGCCTGGGCAGTGCCCACCACCCTCTGGGGGAAGAGCCTTTGGCTGAGATCCCCCCTGACCCTGCCCTGGCCCAGCTCCAGCCCTTCCCTGGGGGCTGTCCCTGTCACACAGAGCAGAGATGGAGCTGCCCCTGGGCAGGAGCTGCAAACCCCCATGAGTTCTGCCCTCAATCTCCTTTTCTCCAGGCTGGACAATCCAAGTGCCCACATCTTCTCCTTGGGTGGCCCCTCCAGACCCTTCACCGCCTTCATAGCTTGAGTGTCCTCATCCTCAGGGAAAGAGAATAAAGTGACAACAATCCCGTTTCAACCCACCTGTTAAATTTAACCCCAGCTCAGCCAAGGAGCCTGGAAGGAGCCGGGGAATGTCCTAAACCTTCCCTTGAGCCTTCACCAGAATCCACACACCCTGCCAGAGGTCACACCACACCAACCACCCTCTGCCCTCCCCTCCTTGGGGCTCAAACCCCCCCTAGGACCGTGTGGGATGCGGGGATGGAGCTTCTCCTCCTCATCCCAGCTCAGCTGAGCCCCCTGAAGCAGCAGAGCCCCGTGCAGGCTGATGGAGAGGATCTCAACAAAGCGATCAGGAGTCAATAATATCCTCCCCAGTGAGCGGCCGGGCAGGAGCCGAGGGGCTGGTGGCATCATTTGCATCTTTATTGTCGCCGAGCAGCGGAGCAGCGCCGGTGCCGCCGTGTTTGGACTGAAGAGACGCAGAGAGATGCTTTGTTGCTTCTTAGAGTGCAGGGAGATTAAGCCTAATTACACATTCGCTCTGTTTTCTCCCCTTGTTCACAGGGATTCCACCTTTGCTGGAATTACAGAGCCATCCCTGTGGGTTATTTAAGGTGGGGATGATGGAGAGCAAGGGGCATCTGTGTGACATTTGAGAGGGATGCCACCCCCCGAGGTGGACTGTGAGGGTTTGACTTGGATGGGAGGAGCTGGTGGAAGTCCACACCATCCCCTGGCTCCGTGAATCACCTCCCCACGGAGGTCACACGTGGAGCTCCCCCAGGGAGGATGTGGTGGGTGGTGCCAGTCAAAGATGAGCATCCCTTCCAGTCCAGAAGGAACCACAACCCAGCACAGCCCAGGGCAGACCAAACCCCTCCCTCCAAAACTGCCCTGACATCCCTGTGGGTCCCGCCCAAAGTGGCATATTTTGGGATTCTGAGAGTTTCACAAAGCATGTCCCATCCTCCCTTCCCTCCTTCTGTGCCCTGCGTGTCCTCAGACAACCCAGAGCTCTGCAGTTCCCTTGCCATGGAGAAAATTATGGTGTCACTCTGGCTGTCAGGATTCTGGCTTGGCATCAGCAAACAGCCAGAGGAGGAGGAGGAGGAGGAAGGGAGGGAGCAGGGGAAGAAGAGGAAAGTGAGCAAAGGTTTGTGCAGGAAAGTGAGCAACAGCTGCTGCCACAAAATACGGGTGGAAAGGAGCCAGCAGGAAGGATGGATTTTGCTCCCTGGCCTTCCCACCTGGAGAGAAGAAGGAGCCACTGGTTGAGGGGCTGGAAAAGGAAATTAAAAAGTCCAGGTGGTGAGGCCGACTGAAGGCAGCCTGCATGAACCAGCCAAAGGTGGCACCTGGTCTTCCTCAGCTCCCTGAGAGAAATAGCCAGCCTTTGCCACCCTTTTGGGGTGCTGGGCACTGAGGTTGGGACCCACACACAGCCCAGAGCTGGGGCTGGGGTAGGGTGGGATGGATGGGTTTGGGAACTGGGGTAGAGTGGGAGGGATGGGTTTGGGAACTGGGGTAGAGTGGGAGGGATGGGTTTGGGAACTGGGGTAGAGTGGGATGGATGGGTTTGGGAACTGGGGTAGAGTGGGAGGGATGGGTTTGGGAACTGGGGTAGAGTGGGAGGGATGGGTTTGGGAACTGGGGTAGAGTGGGAGGGATGGGTTTGGGAACTGGGGCTGTGGTGGAGTGGGATGGATGGGTTTGGGAACTGGGGCTGTGGTGGAGTGGGATGGATGGGTTTGGGAACTGGGGCTCAGGAATCCGTTTTCCAAACTGTTTTCCAATCAGTGACACCCCCTGTGTGGTAATTTCCATGTCCATCACCTTTCCCTCACCCTACAGGCTGGGAATTTGGGCACAAGCAGGGGGTGATTCCAGCTTGGGCTGCTCAAGGACATGCACACACTCATGGATGGCTGCCCTTGGATCCCTGGAAGTGTCCAAGGCCAGGCTGGATGGGGCTTGGAGCACCCTGGGCTGGTGGAAAGTGTCCCTGCCCATGGCAGAGGGTGGCATGGGATGGTTTTTAAGGTCCCTTCCACCCCAAACCATTCCATGATTCCACGGTGTAAGCTGGGATGGTGGCTCCTCATCCCACCTTTGCAGGGGCACCTCCTGGTGCAGAAGACCCTTCCCACTAACCTGCTCCTCCATCTCTCTGCTGACCCCCACCCCAAAAGACCTTTCCCATCATTTTCCATGAGCTTTCCCTCAGCACCTGCAGCTCCTCGGCCTTGGTGGATGGAGATTAACCCAACCCACTGTGTAAACAGCATTTGCCCTCCCACACACACCATGAATCTCTCTTGCCCTGAGCAAGGCAGAGCAGGATCCCACTCCTTCCCAGCTTCCATGTGATTTATTGCAGCTCCTGTCACCCCACCAGGAAAAAAGGGCCTTTGCCAAGGTTTTAATGCACAGCCACAGCTGCTCCTCTCCCCACATCTTACCTGCTTATGGAGCAGAACATCTCGAGTGCCACCACACGGTGTGGACAAGGACAACCAGGGGATGGGGACCAGCCAGGCTGGGGTGGGTGGAAAACACTGAGGGGCTGGAGCGAGTGCAGGGAAGGGAAGGGAGCTGGGAAGGGGCTGGAGCAGCAGGAGGGGCTGAGGGAGCTGGAGGGGCTCAGCCTGGAGAAAAGGAGGCTCAGGGGGGACCTTCTGGCTCTGCAAGTCCCTGCCAGGAGGGGGGAGCTGGAGGGGGTTGGGCTCTGCTCCCAGGGAACAGGGACAGGA
>WBMV01007495.1:33370-46265 GCA_013396655.1 Campylorhamphus procurvoides
GAGTGGGATGGATGGGTTTGGGAACTGGGGCTGTGGTGGAGTGGGATGGATGGGTTTGGGAACTGGGGCTCAGGAATCCGTTTTCCAAACTGTTTTCCAATCAGTGACACCCCCTGTGTGGTAATTTCCATGTCCATCACCTTTCCCTCACCCTACAGGCTGGGAATTTGGGCACAAGCAGGGGGTGATTCCAGCTTGGGCTGCTCAAGGACATGCACACACTCATGGATGGCTGCCCTTGGATCCCTGGAAGTGTCCAAGGCCAGGCTGGATGGGGCTTGGAGCACCCTGGGCTGGTGGATGGTGTCTCTGCCCATGGCAGGGGGTGGCATGGGATGGTTTTTAAGGTCCCTTCCACCCCAAACCATTCCATGATTCCACGGTGTAAGCTGGGATGGTGGCTCCTCATCCCACCTTTGCAGGGGCACCTCCTGGTGCAGAAGACCCTTCCCACTAACCTGCTCCTCCATCTCTCTGCTGACCCCCACCCCAAAAGACCTTTCCCATCATTTTCCATGAGCTTTCCCTCAGCACCTGCAGCTCCTCGGCCTTGGTGGATGGAGATTAACCCAACCCACTGTGTAAACAGCATTTGCCCTCCCACACACACCATGAATCTCTCTTGCCCTGAGCAAGGCAGAGCAGGATCCCACTCCTTCCCAGCTTCCATGTGATTTATTGCAGCTCCTGTCACCCCACCAGGAAAAAAGGGGCTTTGCCAAGGTTTTAATGCACAGCCACAGCTGCTCCTCTCCCCACATCTTACCTGCTTATGGAGCAGAACATCTCGAGTGCCACCACACGGTGTGGACAAGGACAACCAGGGGATGGGGACCAGCCAGGCTGGGGTGGGTGGAAAACACTGAGGGGCTGGAGCGAGTGCAGGGAAGGGAAGGGAGCTGGGAAGGGGCTGGAGCAGCAGGAGGGGCTGAGGGAGCTGGGGGGGCTCAACCTGGAGAAAAGGAGGCTCAGGGGGGACCTTCTGGCTCTGCAAGTCCCTGCCAGGAGGGGGGAGCTGGGGGGGGTCGGGCTCTGCTCCCAGGGAACAGGGACAGGAGCAGAGGGAATGACCTCAAGGTGCACCAGGTGAAGTTTAGGTTGGATACTGGGGACATTCCTTCCTGGAAAGGGTTGTCCATCCCTGGCACAGCTGCCCAGGGCAGGGGTGGAATTCCCATCCCTGGAGGGATTTCAAAGCCCTGTGGATGTGGCACTTGGGGACATGGGTGGCCTTGGCAGTGCTGGATTAACACTTGGACTCGATGGTCTCAGAGAGCCTTTCCAACTTAATCAGTCCTCTGGTTTTCCCTGCTCTTCTCCTTCCACAATCTGCCCCACAAGTTTCTCTCCATCCCTCTCTCTGTGTCCTCCAGAGGTTTCACACCCCATGCATTCCCCAAGGACTTGTGGTTTTCCAGGGAGCTGATTTTTAAGGTAAGTTTTTCAGTGAGACTCCCTAAATCCATCTCCTGCTCCAGCTGCACCCACTGGTCCACAACAGGTTCCCCTTGTCCTCATCCCTCAGGTGTCAGGTGGGCCTCTCTCCCTTCTCCTGCCACCAGAGAGGCAGGAAATAAAAGGAAATCCACGCATTTCCACCATTATATTCATCCCAAATTTGCTCCTATCCTTGTTGCATCCCCCCATTTTTCACACATCCTGCAAAACTGCAAGAAATTCAATTTTCCTGGGCTGAGACCTGGATTGATCTGCCGTGTCCACTCTTTGCTCCACCCTGACAGGAGAAGCCAAAGGTGTTTGGGGGCTCTTTAATGTCCCTGCAGACCTCATTCTGCCAGGGTTACCTCCTTGTCACCCTCCCCCGTAGAGGAACTGAGTTGTCACCAATTAACACTCACACTTCCCCAAATTTCAGACAGAGGAGGAACAGATCCCACTGGGGCTGGTTTTCCTTTCAAAGGAAGGGTCTGCTGAAGGTCCCCACTGGTGGCCACATCCAGAGTGGGGCAAATCCATCTGATTTTCCACAAAGCCAACGGGAAAAAAGGCTGGAAGTGCAACCAGAAGCTCAGCAAGGAGATCCAGAGGGAAGGACCTGCTTTAGTTCCCCATCAAATCAGCTTCATAGTAAAAAAATAATGGTAGGGTGATGTTTATGGGATGCTTTGAGTGTTCCAAGGGTCTCCATTTATCAAGAAACTCTTTCCAGACACCAGACAGGAGGAACCTGGAGGTGCAGAGGAACCAGCTGGGATGGATGCAAGGAAATGCTCCCATGAGAGAGGGGCCAATAACTCACTCTGGAGGATGGAAGGGTTTGAAGATCAGAAAGGTGGTGAGAAACCCACATTTTTTGAGCACAGCTGCAGCAGGATGTTGGATTTGCCTGTGGGATGCAGGAAGCTTTTCCCTCTGGTCCAAGTCCCTGAGGAAGGACCACTGTCCTCTGTAGATGGGAGACCAGATTTGGGTGCTGCATCTTCTGCTCCTTCACCACCACGTCAAACCAGGATTTGGGAGGGCTTTCCAACAGCCCATTTTTGTCACATCCACCAGAAAAGGAAGGTCAGTTCCTTCTCTCCTGGGTTGCCACTGCTCGAAGGACACACATGGAAGCAACAGGCACAAAGCCGCTGCTTCCAAGTGCCAGTGGAAAAAAGCTCAGTGGGAAATGGGGGATGAGCCCCCAAAATTAAAATAATAGAAAATAAAATTGATGAACTTTAATCCTGCTTGGCCAGGATGCTTTTGTTGCTCTCCTCAGGCTCAATCAGGCCCAACTTCACCCTGAATTGGAAACCCAGCCCCTCACTGGTGTGGGTTTCCCTCCTTTACCTCCCTTCCCTCCCAGTTTCCAAATCCCTTTTTATCCCAGTAGGACCTCTCAGCTCTGCCTGGTCACTGCCCCTCATCCAACAGTGATTTTTTGAAATGTCTGTCCTGTTTGATCCCAGGAAAAACCACAAAAACTGCCCCTCAGGGATGTCTCAGAGTGAGCAGAACCCAGGCATGAAGTTCCCCTTCTCTTTATGTTTGCAAATCTTAAATCCTACCAATATTTAGTTTCCAGGCCCCTCTGTGTTTTCAGAACCTCTGTGGTTTCCCTGCTTGGAGCCTCCTGGGAGAGAATTCCCACAGAGCCAGTGGCATGGGGAGACCTGTGAGCTCTTCTGCACATCTGGCAGGTCCTCTGCACATCCCCAGTGTGGTTTCAGGTGTTTCCTCAGGGAGCAATTCCAGCAGCAGATCCAAAACCAGGTTTGGGTCAGATTTCTTTGCCTCTGAGAGGAAGATTTGCAGGGATTTCTCAGCTCCAGTCCCTCGGTTTGAGGGATGCATTTGGGGTCACACCTCGAGGGTTTGGATCCTGCCCTGCTGGAAGCCTTTCTTGTCATCAAGAACCAGCATGGACAGAGTCCAGCCACGTCCAAACCAGTAACTTAACTGGTGGGACAGGTCCTACAGGACACAGCAAGGACTTCTTCCCACCTCCCATGGGATTCACAGCCCTACAAGGGCTTCTGCTTTCCCACAGTCACTGATGGACCCATCTGAGAGCCAGGACAACCTGAATCTGGGGCATCAAAACCTCTGCTGAGCTGTCTGGGCTTCTGGGGTTGTTGGTGGAGAGCCCTGAGTGTGGTTCACCTTGTGGTTTGGTGGGATAAAGTGAAGGAAGGTAACCACAAACCAGCCTGTTTGTCCCCAGTTAAGATAAATGAGGTGCTGGAGATGACAAAAGCAACATCTCACCCACCCTGGGTGAAGGAATCCCCTCTCCCTGCTTTATTCTCCTGTTCTGGTGTCCAGAGAAAGAAGATAACAGGACAACTCTCATGGCTTTAACGCCCCAGCCTTGTGGAACAACCACCTTGGCCACCAGATGCATCTGTATCTCACAGAACCATAAAATAATTCCATTTCCTGAGCTGGAAGGGGCCCACAAGGGTCATCAAATCCAACTCCTGGCCCTGTATCCACTCATCAAATCCACCTCCTGACCTCCCACAGCACACCCCAACAATCCCACCACGAGGCTGAACCACATCCCAGCAGGAACTGGGTTTAGCTGCGTTAGAAAAATCACATCCCTTTTCTTTCTGAGCAAAACCGGTTTTAGAACAGATTTTCCTCTAATTGGCTCTCAAGGCGACACGGTCCAAAATCCACGGGGCACCCTGGGAAAAGGCTCCTGAAATGCTGAGCTCTGGCTGAATTCCAGTCTCAGGCACCTTCCCCAGGTGGGCTGACCCTGCTCAGGTGTGAAAAACCAGCTTGGTTATCATGAAAAGGATTGGAAAACCTTTCCTGTTAAAATGGGGCTTAAATGGCAGCGTTTTTCACCTCTGGGTGGCGTCAGGCCTGGGGATTTGGGGACAGAAAAGCTCTATGATGAAGTGATTGAGAGAAAGAAAAACCTTCTTTTGGGCCTATCTCAAAGCTCTACTTTTCAATTTTTCCCTGGCAAATCATTGCGACAAAACAAGCCCGTTTTGTTTACTGGGGAACTTCTCCCCATTTAAAATAAATACTTGTGCGTTTTAAGTTGAAAGCGAAACGAGGCAAATATTGTTTCCAACAGAGACACCAAATGGCTTTTTTCAGGAAATATAAAGGTAAATTGAAGCTTTTCTTCTTCAAAATTGTCTGGTTTGGTTATTTCGACCCAAACAAGGCGCTGAGATTGATATCAAACCCCAGCGTGTTGCGGGTGACCTGAAAGTGCAGCTTTGGCTGGAAAAAGTTCCGAGGGAAAATGTTTTCCCATCTCCAGCAACAACCAGTGCATGAGCAGAATTGGGATTTAAAGCTCGGGTTTAATCCACTCCCCTCCCACGAGGCACGAAATCCTTTTTTTTTGAGCACCACAGAGGTGGAGGAGAAGAGGGGGCAGAGAAATCTGCAGGGAGGGGGAAGAAAAGAGCAGATATGGAAGGCTCTTGTATCCACTTCGCTTGAAAATGAGAAAGAAAGGGTTGTAAGAGCAGGACAATTCGATCCTGAGCATCACAGGCCCTTCCAAGAGTGAGAGGCAGCAGAGGGAATTAATGGGCAGAAATGCAACCCAGTAATTAATTGATAAATGGCATTAGAGAGTTTTCTAAAGGAGACTCCAACGTGACTTATCTTGCCACAGGCAGGAGACAATTCCTCCCTCCTTTCACCTTGCAGATAAGGGCAGGGAAGGGGGAATCTTTCACTTTGGAAGCTTGAGAGGGCTCTGGAAGTTGAAGACAAAAGGGAAAGGAAAAAGCCTCCATCTCCAGCACAGGGGTTGGTGGGACTGAGCTGCTCAAGATGAGGAAGAGCAGACCCCAAGTGACCTCCCCAAATAATCCCTCTTGCAAGGGTGGGGGCAAAATGAGGGGAAAATGGGGTTGGAGTGAATCTCAGTGGGGTTAAACCTTATAGGGAAGAGAGATTAATCCCTCTTGCAAGGGTGGGGGCAAAGGGAGGGGAAAACAGAGTTGGAGTGAATCCCAGTGGGGTTAAACCTTATAGGGGAGAGATTAATCCCTCTTGCAAGGGTGGGGGCAAAGGGAGGGGGAAATGGGGTTGGAGTGAATTCCAGTGGGGTTAAACCTTATAGGGGAGAGGGATCCAGGGGCTGGGCTGTTTCCCATCCCTTCTCCTTCACCCCTGGGGCAAGTTTGTAGTGAGGGACCATTTCTGTCTGGGATTTCCCTCCTTGCACAAGCCAAAGGCCAGCTGTGGGCTCTCCATGCCCTCCCCTTGGTGCCTCCACCCCAGCTCCAGGATCTCCTTCGGTGCTTCATCCCAGCCAAGATGCTCCACTTGATGTCCCTCACAGCCAACCTTGAGGGTCCAACATCTCCTGAGACATCCCACAAGCAGCTCTGACACTGCAGGTGCCCAATGGCATGGAAATGATATTTTCAGGGCTGAATAAACCCAATAATTGAGACGCTCCCCTCCTGCCCTGCTGCACATTTATGGTTAATAACAACCTGGGCTTCCCGAGGCAGGAATAACTGAGGGATGGGAAATCCCAGTGTCTCAGTGGAGGTGGTGACGTTCCTGTCACAGCCAGTGGACACCAAAGGCTCAGTTCAGCCCCCTGAATTAGGCAGCTCGTGCCCTCTGGGATATCCAAAGGTGCATGAGGTACAGGAGGGCATCACATGGAAAGGGAGAAAGTTCAGGTGGGATACTGGGAAGAAAATCTTCCCTGGGAGGGTGGGAAGGTCCTGGCACAGGTTGGCCAGAGAAGTTGTGGCTGCCCCAGGATCCCTGGAATTGTTGGATGGGCTTGGAGCAACCTGGGCTAGCGGGAGCTGTGGCAGGGAGGTGGAATTGGATGGTCTTCAAGGTCATTTCCAGCCCAAATCATCCTGTGATTCCATGATTGATTCCATGATCAGCCCAAGACCTGGGTGACCAGTCTCAGGGGACACCAGCTCCTCAGTAGACAACATCTGCCCTAATTAGCCTTTTTAACATGGACTAAACGATGATCCCTCCCCATGCAGACAAGACACACGCACTGTGAGACACCCAACTTCCTCCAGAAGAGACAGGTTCCCTTCAGGGTCGGAAGGAGAGGCAAAGTTTGGGCAGAGCAGCAGGAGAGAAGGAGCCACCCTTGCTCATGGTCAGCTCCAATGGAGCTGTTTGCTGCTCTCCTCCCAGCTCTGGGGACAGGAGGGTGTGAGTGTGGTGAGGCCAGGCCAGGTGGGTCACGAAACCAGCCAAATCCCACCAAACAACCGTCTGCACCACGACCCAGCTCTGTGGTTTGTGCAGAAGCTCTTGGTCCTCACACAGAGATGGTTCTGCAGAGGTTCATAAAACCACCCCTCCCAAACTGGTCCTGGAGCAAAACCATTGGCTGCCATGGTGTCACCCCAGCAGAGAACTGGGTCAGAGCAGCCACATGAGACCCAAAACCTGGCAGTTTCATAGTTTGAACTGAATCTTCTCTCCTTCACCTGAAAGACCTTCCTCCTTGTCCTATCACCACCTGCCCTTGGCCAAAGTCCCTCTCCAGTCTTGTAGCCCCCTTTAGGCAACGGAAGCTTCTGTAAGGTGTCCCCAAAGCCTTCTCTCCTCCAGGCTGAAGAAGACCCTCCCAGAGCAGCTCCTCCATTCCCAAACCCCCTGGATATCTGGCAGACAGAACAGCCCAGCAGCTCTTCATTCTTGTCATGAAATAGCTGCGATTTCCACCCAAATCAATCCCCCCCTCAGCCCATCCCTGGGACGGGTCAGCCTCTCATCAGGGGTGAGCTGAAATCATTCCCAGGGCGTCTGTGGCTCCACCACCCTCATGATGGCTTTGCTGAACCCTCTCCAAGGCACGGCCGTGTCATTTGGATCCCATTAAGGAGAGGAGGAGGGTCGAGAGTAGAAGGAGGGAGCTGGCTGTCCTTGGGGTCGTGCAATCTCAGAGATCATGGAGAAGCCACCAGGAGCACCAGGGAATGACAGGAGGCAAAACAAGGCAGGGTGTGGAGCTCCAGCCCCATGGGTTGCCCCTGTTATCCCCACAGAGTGTCAGAGCAGGGTACAATGACACTGATGGGTGTTCTCCTCCAAGTCACCCCTCCCTGCTCTCCTCCAGGCTGATTTTAGGTGTTCCTCTGGGATCAAGGAGAAAGAACAGACTCCACCTGGCAGGAGTTCTTGCCCTAGGTCAGCTTGGGCCTGATCCTGCTGGGTTTAATGCACTGGGAATAACTGGGAGAGGTTTAGTTGACCCTGGAGTCAGGAAGGTTTCAAGTGTGATGTTATTTTGGAGGTGGGTGGTGGCAAAACTTGCAGTGTGTTGGGTCTTCAAGGACTTTGGGGCTTGGCAGGGTCCTGGGGTTGTTTGCAGAGCTGGGATGGTAAAACAGGGAATGTCCAGCACTGGAGGTGAAACAGCCCAACTGGAGCACATGGTGGGACTCACACATGTCACAGGCATTCCCATCTGGAGTTCATCCAGCTCTGGGGTCCTCAGCACAAGAAGGACATGGAGCTGTTGGAGAGTCCAGAGAAGGCACCAAGTGATCAGAGGGCNATTCTCTGAAAGGGACCCCACACCGGGATGTTTGGGATTTCCCAGGCTCAGCTCTGCAAGCCCTGGAGCAGATCCCACCTCCTGCAGAAAACACACCCCATCCCCACCCCAGGACCTGTTCTCTAGCAAGGCAAAGACCTTTCCCATCCCAGAAAACACGGTGCATTTGAAGTTCAGAGGAGAAAGTTCTCCAGCCAATTGTCTGGTGGCTCGGTTGGGTTTTTTTTAAGTGTCATTCATGTCACTCAGTGCCCAGGATTTCAAAGTGTGTCATCACTGATTCCCTTTTATCATGAAGTGCCAGGTTGGAGGGAGGGTCAGGGCTGAGGGGGAGATCGAGGCGAAGCTGCTTTGATTAACACTGCATTTTGAAACCTTCCTGCATCTTGTTCAAATTGATTTCCTTTTCCTTCTGCTCTAAAAGGGGAAGGGAAAAATCAAAATTAAAATAAAAAATAAAACACAACAAAATAAAGCCCGAAAAAGAGGCTCCATCCAAGGGAACATCAAAGGGAAGGGAGCTGTTTTCACTCCTGGTATAGAAACTAAAACCATGCAAAGACCAAACTGCACGAGTGATGATAATAAAGTGCCCGGGAACTGAGCCCTGGAGGGGCCTTGACTCAAGCCTGAGATATTTTGCAGCACAAAAGCTTCACACGTGCAAAACCCTCCTGGGAAAGGCTCTGCTGAGGAGACTCTGGGATGAAAAAAACCCTGCCAGGAATCATTTGAAACTCAAAGAATGACTAAGCTTTGTCCTACGGCCGTGGCTTTGCTTTCTGGAAAGGGCAAGCGGGGGGAGAGAACCCAACAAAATGAAGGAGGAGGGAAAAAAGCACCTTTATTTGTGTGGCCCAGGAGAAAATCAGGCTGTTCATCCCACCCTTGGCTCGTTTTGGGTTCACCAAGCAAAGCCACCGGGATGATGGACACTGGGCTTTGGTCAGCTCGGGTCCAGTGGAGGGCAGGGAATTCCTGTCACGTGTCCCCTGGGTGACACCTGGACCACAGATCTGAGCCCAGAACATCTGCACAGCACAAGTGTTGATGGGGCCACCAGGAGAGCAGGTCCCAGGCTCTGGTGACCCTTATTCCTCCCAGGAGGTGTCCTGTCCTGCAGCTGGAACCCCTTCCCCTCGTGCTTTCTGCCCCTCTCCACGTCCTGCTGGGGATCCAAGAGGGTCAAGTCACACCCTGCTGCAAAATGAGCCAAAAATGTGTGACAAGCAGATCCAGCTGGGAATGTCACGCTGATTCCTCCTAAATGGGGTCAAACTTTCCAGCAGAGCCTGTGGCTGCAGGACAAGGGCTGATGGGCTTCAACTAAGAGAGGGTCGTCTTAGATTAGATACAGGGAAGAAGTTTTTTATGGTGAAGGTGGTAAAACAGTGGCCCAGGGTGGGCAGAGAAGCTGTGGCTGCCCCTGGATCCCTGGGAGTGTCCAAGGCCAGGTTGGAGCACCCTGGGCTGGTGGAAGATGTCCTTTCCCACGGCAGAAAATGGACTAGATGACCTTTAATGATCCTTTCAGCTCAAACCATCCTACAAATGTATGATTAAGGTGCTAAAACTTTCTTGTTCCTCATACACATCTCAGACCAAGGGAATAATTGGCTTCTCACCCTGGAGGGGGATTTTGGCACCAGGAATTCCTCATCTAGACATTGAGAGGAAACTCTTTGGCATTAATGTTATCTAAGATGATTTAAGGACTCTCTTCTACCAGTCACAGAAGAAGGAGGGCTGAAAATGGACCGTCCTGAGCATCATAGAACGGTTTGGGTTGGAAGGGACATTAAAACCATCCAGTGCCACCCTTTACCATGGGCAGGGACACCTCCCACCAGCCCAGGGGGCTCCAACCTGGCCTTGGACACTCCCAGGGATCCAGGGGCAGCCACAGCTTCTCTGCCCAACCTGGGCCAGGGCATTCCCATCTTCACAGTGTAAAACAATAATAGTAAAGAAAACCCCTTGGCTGAGCAGAGCCATGGAGATGAAAAACATTCCTCCTCCCCAGTCCCAAAACTGAGCCTGTCCTTTTGAACTGTCCAGGGGACTGAACTGCTGGATTTGCATCCTCCCTGACACGTTTGGCCCCTTCTGTGGGCCAGGAATCATCCCAGCAGACACTTTGTCAGTGGCCACTCTGTCTGGAAGGCAGGAGGATCTCATAACACAGAGGGAAATGCTCTGTCCTTTGGCCTCGGGGCCCCCAAACCATTCCCAACCACATTTTAATCGACAAACACGGACAGGATCAAAGCTCTGCCAGCCTGGGGGTCTCAAAGACGTGAAGTCCCTCAGTCACAGGAGGCTCCTTTGGACCCAACCAGCTTCTTTACCTGTTTTTTATGCAAACTGAATAAAGGATTTCTTAATGCCAGAAGCCCAGTGGGTGGTGTGGGACCCCATTCACAGAATCCCAGATTATCCTGAGCTGGAAGGGACCCACCAGGAGCATCAAGCCCAACTCCTGGCCCTGCAAAGACACCCCAACAACCCCACCAGTCCCTGCCTACTCATGATTGTCCTCTGGGAGCATCTCATAGATTATGGTCCATGGCCACTGTGTAGAGATGGCCAGAAAAAGACCTCTCAAAGCAGAAATTTGATTTGTCTTTGCTAATTAGGCTAAAACAGCTCCTCCTTAATTTTTAAACTTTACCTGCTGACAAGATCTGGACACCTGGGTCTCCTGCAGTGCATTTGGAGACAGACTGAGATGTTTCCAACCCCAATTCTACATTCCCCAGCCTCCTAATTTTATTTCATTGGAATGGTTTGGTTTGATTATTTCTGGATGGAACTCACACCATCCTTGACCAGTGGAAAGTGTCCCTGCCCTTGGTAGCAACATGATGAGCTTGAAGGTCCCTTCCAACCCAAACTATTCCATGATTCAATGATTCTCTGACCTCAGCTGAGCACCTGGATCCAAACCACGCCTGTTGCAGGTGCTCTCTCTTCCCCAGGGATGTCCCTGCTCTCCAGGAACCTCTCTCTGCCCTTCAGGGATGTCTCTGCTCCCCAGGGATGTCTCTGCTCTCCAGGGACCTCTCTGTGCACTCCAGGGATCTCTCTGCTCCCCAGGGATGTCTCTACTCTCCAGGGACCTCTCTCTGCACTCCAGGGATGTCTCTGTTCCCCAGGGATGTCTCTGCTCTCCAAGGACCATTCTGTGCACTCCAGGGATGTCTCTGCTCTCCAGTGACCTCTCTGTGCTCTCCAGGGACCTCTCTCTGCTCCCCAGGGATGTCTCTGCTCCCCAGGGATGTCTCTGCTCTCCAGGGACCTCTCTCTGCCCTCCAGGTCCATCCCTCCCTTCTCACACCTTTATTCTCCAAACCTCTGTGGGTACCAGAAGCTTCTCTCTCCCATCCAGATGCCACATCACCCTCACGAAGCCCCAACTCCAAGTGTTGTCCAAACCCTCACCAATTCCTCCCTTTATTTCCCGGAGCGAGGATTTGAACCGGAGAGGGAGGTTGGAGAGGGAGAGCTGCCCCTTTTTTGGCTCTGCTGCCACACAAGGGCTGCATCTCCACTCTCACTTTGTACTTCATAGCAGCGAGACTTGAAAGGCACTCACTGCTTTGAGAAATCCTTGAAAATTAGAGAGGTGCGACATCAGCTTTAGGCAACACTTGAGCAACAGCCTCAGCAGGACCTCAGTCCTCGTCAGGTGTGTGTGTGTGTAAAATATTCTTAATGTATTTTCCTCCCTCTCTCTGGAGATGCAGAAGTGGATGCAGAGAAGTAAAATCAAGCTGTGCTTCCCACTTGCATTTTGAAGAGCCCCACTCTTGGCTCCGAGGAGGGAACTCGGAGCCCTGGATAGCAGGGATGGCTGGGAGAGGAATCCTTGGGCTGCCAAAGACAAATTCAGTGGAAAGAAAGAGCAGGAGCTGCAAGATGATAAGTGGTTTAACTTCCTTGGCTGCAGGAGCTTCTTCATTAATTGTTTCACTGCTTTTCCCCCCTTTTTTTCCCATGTTTTTTTCCCTTGGCTGTGTGGATGTGCCTGGGTGTCTCTGGCCCCAGGAATGGGTTACCTACCTCTGGCCATTCTGTGTTCATCCCCCTCATCCCTCCCATCCCGGGGTGCACCCTAAAGGAGGGAAATAAGAAGGGAGATAAAATAAATCTCAAAAGAGAGGAGAAAATGGAAAGGAATTGTTTGGACAACACTCTCAGGCACGAGGTGGGATTCTTGGGGTTGTCTGGACTTGGTCCTTGTGGGTCCAGCTCAGGAGATTCCACGATTCTATGAGATGGTTTTCCATGTTGCTCTAGAAATGCCACCTTGTCCTCCATGCCAGAGGACAGAGCCTGGCTCGGGCCAGGACAACCCACAGCAAACTCGGGGTGCACCTCAAAATTCAGGCTCCAGGGAGCCAAGGAGGACACTTCTCATCCCCAGGTGACTTCCCCAGTGTGCTCCAGAAAAGCCCTCCCAGTTTCTGAGGCTCACTGGAAGCCACTCACTCACTGGGGACTCATCCCAGCCCTTCTTGTGTGTCCCACAAGGAAAACCCCGAAAAGTCCAAGGGTGGCAGAACCCACGAGCTGCTGGGGGTCAGGACAGGGCACAGGTGGGACAGATGAAGGACTGGGGACTCCATTTGACAAGCTGGAGGGACCCAAAGCATGGAGAGGGGAACTGAAGCATGGAGGAAGAGGCAAGGAGACCTCACCAGCTTCATCCCAGGGGAGGTGGGTGACAGGGACCCCCTGAAATGGCCAAGGAGGTGCAGTCACAGGATCACAGAATGATTTGGGTTGAAAGAGACCTTAAAGATCATCCAATCCCCCCCCCTGCCATGGGCAGGGACACCTCCCACCAGCCCAGGGGGCTCCAACCTGGCCTTGGACACTCCCAGGGATCCAGGGGCAGCCACAGCTTCT
>WBMV01007495.1:47050-60554 GCA_013396655.1 Campylorhamphus procurvoides
GCCAGTCCTGCCTTGGGCGCCTCCAGGGCTGGCCACTCCAACCCTCCCTGGGCAGCCCCTGACAAGGCCTGACCACCCTTTCCAAGAGGAAATTCTTCCTGAAGATGCTCCAGGCAAGACCCATGTGCAAGACCAAAGGTTCCACAACAAATCCTGAGAGTATGGACAGCTTAGGTCAAGGTGACCTTAACCACAACCTGCAATCAGCAGCCTGTTGTTAACATTGGGGGTAATCAAACATCACAAGAGCTTCCTGAGGGTTGTCCCTGACCCTACCCCATGGCTGGACACATCTCAAAGAGATGGGATCTGCCCCAAGGCAGCTGACATGTCACACAGAGCTGGAGTGAACGATCCCAGGATTCAGGGACTCCTGGGATCTGTGNCTGTGTCTGCAGGCAGTGGGAGACATGGAGATCTGGGTGTCTACAGGCTGAGCAAGAAAAGAGGCAGAGGAGCCAGGGGACCGTACAAAGTCTTTGTTCTCATTTCAGACCCTGGTAGAGCCGCATGTCAAGTCACAGGAAAGTGGCACAAAACTGTGCAAGGTCAACAGCACCTTTGATCGGAGGATTGTAAAGCCCCTTCAAGACACGAGTTTGTTCAACCTCACAACACCCCTGTGAGGTAGNTCTTGGTGTCTACAGGCTGAGCAAGAAAAGAGGCAGAGGAGCCAGGGGACCGTACAAAGTCTTTGTTCTCATTTCAGACCCTGGTAGAGCCGCATGTCAAGTCACAGGAAAGTGGCACAAAACTGTGCAAGGTCAACAGCACCTTTGATCGGAGGATTGTAAAGCCCCTTCAAGACACGAGTTTGTTCAACCTCACAACACCCCTGTGAGGTAGGTTATCACCCCCCAGTTATGCACATGGAGGGGGACTGAGGCACAGAGAAATGCAATGGCTTGGCCAAGGCCTTTGGACAAGCCAATGACACGGGCAGGAGGTTCTCCTGCTCTTGATCCCGGCTCGTGGCTCCTTCCTTTTTGGACAGCAGAGCCTCGGCAGCTCACGGAGCCACTGCTGGGCTTGGCCCATGAGCAGGGAACAGGCAACGCCTGTGGGGGGCTCCTGAGCCCCCTGAAAGCACCCTGGTCACCAGTTGCCACCAGCACTTGAGGCATTGAAACGCATCCCAGGCAGCTTCTCCTTCCAGGTGACCCCAGGATTTGTCACCGCTTTCCCTTGTGCGATGGGGCAGGAGGTCAGGAGGAGCCTGAGAACTTGGATCCTTCATGGAAATGGCCCAGCACTGCATGGCACAGTCCAAACTGGGAGCCACGTTTCTCTCAGGGCAAAAGTCTCCCCGGAGACAATGCCCAGCATTGAGCTCTGGTGGCAGAGGGTGGTGGGAGGACTCACCAGGTGTGGAGGAGAAGGAGGAGGTAGCTAGAAGGATATTACACTGTCACCAGCATCTTCCATCAGTGTTGGGTGCTCCCGTGCCCCCCGAGTCACCCCAGCCCAGCCCATGTGCAATGTCAAGGAGAAACTGAAGCTGGGAGGTCAGTTGGCCAGGAAGAGATGCCACGATGGAATGTCCACCATGGAAAAGCCACCTCCAACCCATCCTAGCCCTCATGAAGTCATAGTACCAATTTCTCCTCTCCCCCCCTGCCCCACCAGCAGTTTTTGCGCTGAATACAAATTCTGTCTTATAAAAAATAGTCCTCTGGTATCAAAAGACAAATAAAAGGAGAGGAATAAAAGACCCCTGTGGCCAGAGCAGTGCAAATCAGGAGAGCCAGCTCAGGAAGACGGGCTTCAGGTGTCCTTGGATTGTCACTTCTTCGAGGAGAAGGAGGTTGATTGGACTTTGATGGCTGGGACTGGCCTGGAGCAAGAAGAAAGGAGATATTTGAGTGCAGGCACCAAGTACCCACCACGTTCACCACAGCCAACCTCCCATAGCCCAGGGCAGACAGACCAGCTGGTGTCTCAGAGACCAGAGGGGACCTGGCACTGTCACAGTCACCCATGTCCTCTTGCAAAGATAAAGCCAAAAACTGCATTTTTTTGAGGCATTTTATCTTTGGTGTACCCTGAAAAGCCTGGCAGGACACAGAGCCCACCAGAGCAAGTGGTGACACCAGGCAGTGACCAGCAGTGGGGACTGGGAGCCCACCAGCCATGGAAGTGATGTCCCTCAGGGACATCCATCAACAGCAAAGGGGGCTCATGAACCACCAGGAGACATCACCAAATCAACCAACACGATATGGAGCCTGTTCCCACCCTGGGAATTCAGCAGTCATGGAGTCACAGAGTGGTTGAGTTGGAAGGGACACTAAAGATCATCATCTCTGCCATGGGCAGGGACACCTCCCACCAGCCCAGGGGGCTCCAAGCCCCGTCCAACCTGGCCTTGGAGACTTCCAGGGTTCCAGGGGCAGCCACAGCTTCTCTGCCCAACATGTGCCAGGGCCTGCCCACCCTCCCAGCCACCAATTCCTTCCCAATCTCCCAGCCAGCCCTGCCCTCTGGCACTGGGAAGCCATTCCCTGTGTCCTGTCCCTCCACGCCTTGTCCCCAGTCCCTCTCCAGGACTGCTCTCAGTGGGGGGCACAGACGAAACCACCCACTTTGGGGATGGGAGCTCATTTTGGCTGCCAGGATGTGCCACATCTCTTTGGGGACCACAGAACAGCCCTGGTTTATCTCCTTGGGGAGATGAGCTCCAGGGATTGAGTTACACTGAGACATCCTTGTGGTGGCAACCACAAAGGCATAAGAACCCAAAATAGTGTCAAGAACAGTAATCAACAAGGAAGACTGTTGGGGATGAGGGACAACTTCCTTCCAGCATGGTGTTATCTCCATGGATGGATAGAGCCCAGGAGCCTGAGCAGCAGGGATGGATGCAAACACATCCCTTGGGGCTCCATGAGCCATCTCCAGAGGATTTGGCAGCACAGCAAGAGCTGGAAGTAGCTGGGATGTTGTAAAAGAATTGGACTCCATCTCCCAGCTCCAAACTGGAAAATCCACATCCTCCATTCCCTCAGCCACAGCTGGTCAAGCACTGTTGTTGGTGGGTACCCACAGGGACTCTGTCCTGCTCATCTGGGAGCTTCTGGGAAGGTGGACATTTAATCCCAGGTCTCCTGGTTCCCAGTCCAATGCTAAACCAAAGGTCACCCCCCACACACAGTCCCAGGGGGCTCGATGATGTCCTTGACTCACCTTTGAGGTGGCATCGGTCTGCAGGGAGGAGATGAAAGAGAACATCAGTGTCCATCCCTTGACTCCATCATCCCCCAGGAGAACCCCAGCAGCTCCCTCCACACCCTGGGGCTGGAGGCCACATGGACCCCCAAAATACAGCCCCTCCCTTAACCCAGCAACTTCAAAACCCAAACCTTAGTCAATTTTGGCCCAACCTTGTGAGGTCCTGGAGCCATGGTTGCAGACCAGGGGTGTCCCACCCACATGTGACCCACGAGATGCCCCCCTAAACTGCATCCACCAGGGATGTCCCACCCACATGTGACCCATGAGATGTCCCCCCCACTGCATCCACCAGGGATGTCCCACCCACATGTGACCCACGAGATGTCCCCCCCACTCATCCACCAGGGGTGTCCCACCCACATGTGACCCACAAGATGTCCCCCCCACTCATCCACCAAGGGTATCCCACCCACATGTGACCCACGAGCTGTCCCCCCCACTCATCCACCAGGGATGTCCCACCCACATGTGACCCATGAGATGCCCCCCTGAACTGCATCCACCAGGGATGTCCCACCCATATGTGACCCATGAGACATCCCCCTAAACTGCATCCACCTGCAGAACCTCAACCGTGGTGGGGGACACTCAACTCACTTTAAGGGCCTCGTGGGGTGGCTTGTGGCACCTGTGCCCAACACCTGGTAGTTGGTAGGAGGGACCATGACCAGCAGGGTCTGTCCATGTGCAGGAGGCAGCTCTTTGGCCAGGAGAGGACTCCCAGGGAGCGGCCGACGTGGGGGCTGGTGCTTTGGGACCACCTGGGATCACAAAGTGCATGGGGAGAGACAACACCCTTAGAGGAGCATCCAGTGACCTCCTACAAACCTCCCCCACCGCAGAGCTGAGATGTTTCAAGGCATGAACCAACACCCAAACTACCTTAAAATATTATCTAATGAACTTCCTTCATGGTTGCAACAGACCCACCTCTCAGGGTGGTGTGACAGCTCCTCAAGAGAGCCCAACCCAAACCCAGCCAAAACCCCAGGGAGTTTCTATGGGTCTGCGAGGGAAAGTGGAGCTCACCTGTGGGGTCCTTATGGGGNCTTCAAGGCATGAACCAACACCCCAACTACCTAAAAATATTCTCATTATCTAATGAACTTCCTTCATGGTTGCAACAGACCCACCTCTCAGGGTGGTGTGACAGCTCCTCAAGAGAGCCCAACCCAAACCCAGCCAAAACCCCAGGGAGTTTCTATGGGTCTGCGAGGGAAAGTGGAGCTCACCTGTGGGGTCCTTATGGGGCTGCACGGCAGAGGTTTCTTTGGAGGTGGGAGCTTGGCTTGGGAGATGACAGCTTTGGTGGGGACCAGGGGTGACTTGGTGATTGGGGGAGGTGGCCTGGCAGGTTTGGGATCTCTGGGGCGTGGAGGGATGGAATGTGGGGTCGGGCGGAGAGGGTGGACGACATTGACAGGCTGGGAGCCGGGGTGGTGAGCGCAGGATTTGGGGAGGAACGCAGCCCGTTGACCCTGCTGGGGTGAGAAAAGCAGGAACATGGAGAAAATCCTCAGGCAGGTTTTCCTGGGAGCAGGTGTCTCCAAGAGGGATTGGTCCCAGGGAGGTGCAGGTGAAGCTCTGGGGATTTATTCTGCATTTCCCACCACTTTCACCCTCTTGCCCAAAAGCTGAACGTGTTTGGTGTTATGGTTGGATTCGATCCTAGAGCTGTTTCCCAACCTTAATGGTTCTGTGATTCCCTGTTTGCTCCTCACTAACCACATGAGAGCACACAGGGATGAGGAAGGTGCTGGTCTTGAAGACCTGGAGCAGGGAAAGCTCTGGTGAATCCACACCAGGTTTCCACCAGATGGGAGGCATCATCTGCTCTGCCCTGCTCATGCTCAAAAAAACCCTAAAGTCTTTCTAAATTCAGCCCTGGTGTTGAAATAAAGCACCATGAGAAGGTCAAAATTCACTGAAATACACCACAGGTCAAGTAAAAGAACTTCTGGAAAATGAGAGAATAACCAAACCTGTGGGAATCAAGAGCCATGACCCGAGGAGGAGGAATAGGGGGACACCATAAATCAAAGTGCAAGACTTTGTTTGAATTTTGGGCTCATGGACATAAGAAAATACCCACCCCACAGGCCACGATGGTCCCTTCCTCACATCAACCCCTTTTCCAAAGGGGCAGTTTCCCAGTGGAGGCTCCTGGTGATCCCTGACCAGGAGGTTTTGGAGCAGGTGGAGCTCAACAGACCCACTTTTAGGAGAAATGGGTATGACTGACCACAGGCTCTCAGTGCAGGGGCAAAACCAGTCATCACTCACTTTATTAGCATGGCTGGAGGTGGAGATGTTCCTCNTCACTTTTAGGAGCAATGGGTACGACTGACCACGGGCTCTCAGTGCAGGCACAGCACAAAACCAGCACAGGGCATCAGTTACTGGAGGTGGGGGTGATCACCCACAGGAATTCCATCCCAGGGAAGCAAAACCACCCTGGAAGGTGGGTCATCACTCACTTTATTAGTGTGGCTGGAGGTGGAGATGTTCCTCAAGGTGAAGGCAGCTTTGGGATGGCCGCTGGTTGACTTCCGACCCATGGGTTTGTTCCTGCTGGGGATTTCAAAGACAAAGAGGTCCTGTCTTAATTAACAGCTCATTAACAAACAGTCTTGCACCAATGGGTGAGTCTGTCTTGAGGTGATGGGGAGAATGAACGGTTGGTTGGTTCTGGGGTTTCCTCTTTGGATTATTGCAGGGGCTCTGAGGGGCTGTCCCTGTGCTGGGAGGGGAAATAAAGAGAATATTGAATATCCTTTAGAGCCCCTGGAATTCCTGCAGCCCACTAGGAGTGAGAAAGCCCCTTGGTACCATCCACCTTCATCATCACTCCCTGGGATGGTCCTGCTCAGAGGAGCATTCATCTGCTAGGAGCTGCAGATTTTCCCAGGAGAAAGCTCTTCAGATCCCAAAGCAGGTGTCACAGAACTTTGAAAATGACCCATCTCCAGCTCCTCCACAACCATTCCCACCAGGCTGGATGAAATCAAGCTCCGGAGTCTGGCTGGGTCCTCAAGAGAGAAGGGATTTAGGATGCTCCACCCACCTGTAGGCCACCTGGCTCCTCTTCCTGATCTCCTTTATCCACTTATTCAGGAGGGAGTTCTCCCTCCGGTACCAGTAGTAGATGCTCATCATGAGGGCCGGGAGGAGGAAGAGGATGATGACGAGGAGGGCAATGAAGACAGCTTCGTGATCTGGCAGGGAAAGCACAGAGAGGAGTGAAGGGCTGGGAGAGCCACCAATGGAAATGTTGATCCATCTGCCCAACATTCCTGGTCACCAAACTAGAGGCACCACTGCTGGTCACACCTCCAGAAAGGGAGCAGGACATCCAGTGGCCCCTGATGGCAATGAGTGGCCACCAAGCAACCACGGCTGGGCATGGACCATGGGTCTCCCTGATGAGACCCAGCCCTAATTTCTGACCCCGTTTGCCCCTCTCCTGGCATCATCCAGCCCCAGCAGCACCTCAAGGCACCGGGACAGTCGTGACTCACTGTTGGGCTGCACTGGGCCACTGTCCACGCTGCCTCCCAGCCCCGGCTTCTCACAGTACGGGGGAGCCCAGCCGGCGTCGCAGTGGCAGTTCTTGTTGCTGTTGCAGACCTGCAGAGAGAGGGAGGGTTGGAGACCACGAGGGATGCGTGGAAATGGTGGTTTGTAGGGTGGGGATGAGAGGAGGTGACAGTGACAGAAGCCTACGCTGGAGGAGCTTCATTCCTGGGAATAATCACATCAGCAAATGATGGAATGGTTTGGGGTGGAAGGGACCCTAAAGATCATCCAGTGCCACCCCCTGTCATGGGCAGGGACACCTTCTACCAGCCCAGNCAGCTCTCCTGGAGCCCCTTCAGGCACCAAAAGGGGCTCTCAGGTGTCCCTGGAGCCTTCTCTTCTCCACATGAGCCCCCCTAGCCCTCTGAGAGCCTTAATGACTCTGAACAGAACAAAAGGTGCAGAACATAAATTTGGGTGGTGTCCCTGCCACATCTCTCTCCATAATCCAGATGGTCTCCCCCAGTTTGCTGCTGCCACATCTGGCAAAGCCCCACATTCCACAGAGCTCAAACCTTTGCAGCCTTTCAGCTTTGGACAACATCTCATTCTACTCCCTGAACCATTTCTGGGGTTTTTTTGCAGTCCCAGTGGTCTTCCTAACTCTTGTTTCTCTCTCAGAGGGAACAGGCACCTGCTCTGAGCTCCAAACACTCTCCAGTTCGAGCTGGACCCTGATCCAAATTTTACAGATGGTTCTTACATCATGAATGACCTTCTCCCTCTCACTTGGACACGTCCCAGCTCGGCCTCACCTGGAGCCGATGCATGAAAGGTAAAAATTCAGGGCTCATCCCTGGAGGAAACACTTGGTTTTCCTTATGAAATCTGCGCCTCATCCCAGGAGTTTGCTGGAGGTTCTGGGGCAATAACTCACCCCGTGGCCGTTGCACCGGGAAACGCACTTTTCCAGCTCAAAGAGGGAGGCATTTTGGCACCGGCGGTCCTTGCAAACCTGGGGGAGAGCCAAGGAGCTGAGCTTAGAGGGAGACCCAAGAGAGAGCCCAGTGATCTTCTGAGGGCTTCCCTGGGGGCTCTCTGGAAGGATGTGGTCCAGAAGGATGCTGTCCAGAAGGATGCTGTCCAGAAGGATGTTGTCCATGGTTGTCCAACTGCAGCTGGGATAAATCGCTTTGTTCCAAGTCAGTGGGTTTCACTCCAGCTTTCAGCCCAGCCCAGGAAGCCTCTGCCCTTCCCCATGCAGGATGGCTCAGTGGGCACCAGCCACCACCACTGCCACCCCCTGCCCTGACAACCCTTCTGGCAGCTCCTGGAGAAACCATTTCCCACCTGGCCCCAAAATGCAGGCACTGGCCAAAAAAAGCACTGCTGGATTTCAAACCCCGCCGTCCTCCCTCGTGAAAATGTCAACGTTCTGGCCCTCCATCCCAAATTGGGATGGAAATTCCACTGTTGAAGTGCCAAACAGGAGAGGAAGTATCTCCACAGCCAACTCCCTCTGGCACACGTCCCTGCTACCGTGTCCTCTACCAAGCTTCTGACCTTCCTCAGCTCAACTGGTGCCCTCCAAAGCCCTTGGAGATGCAGGGGCTGCCAAGGGGAATAATGCCCAGTTAGCTTTTGATTTGTCATGTTCCTAAAGTGGCATTCCCCTGGGAAACAACTCATTCACAGGGTGAAGCCTCATCCAAAAAATCCTGGGGCAATTCTTGTTGGGGTCACTCCACAATGAATTGAAAAGAAGCTCTGAGGCCAGGGAGAAGAATTTGGTGGCCTGCAAACATCTGGTGACAACTAGAAATGCCCCTGATGAGAATTTGGTGGCCTACAAACATGCGATAACATCTAGAAATGCCCCTGATGAGAATTTGGTGGCCTGCAAACAGCTGGTGACAACCAGAAATGCCCCTGATGAATTTGGTGGGCTACAAATATCTGGTAACATCTAGAAATACCCTTGATGAGAATTTGGTGGCCCACAAACATCTGGCAATGTCTAGAAATGCCCCTGATGAGAATGTGGTGGGCTACAAACATCTAGAAATGCCCCAGTTGAGATGTCACCAGGGCACACGGGGAGGAAACCACATCCCACATCCCACTGGGAATGGGACACTGTCACAATGTCCACACTGGAGCTGCGTAAGAGCCAAGGGGATCATCTCCTGCAGGACATCCCAGCCCCAGGGAGAGGCACTCACCATTCCATCTCCACATTTGGTGCCTGTCATCACCAGCCCGGGGTCGGAGAGGTCCTCCTCGTCGTCCTTGGCCGTGTACATGTAGGTGCCCCTGCACTTCACCTCTCGCCCGTTGAAGCGGATGGTGGTGTCGATGGACACCGTGTTGGTGCCCTGGGGCTTCTTGGCTGAGCTCTGGCACTGGATCTTCCCACACATGGCATCCCTGGGAGCAGGGACAGCCGAGGTGAGGGTGGGGGACCAACCCCTCAGTGTCCCTGCCTGTCACCCCACACCTGCTGGATCATCTCCCTTGGAATTTATGGCCACGTTGGGTTGTGATGGGAAGGCTCGGTGGGTTCAGGAAGCACTTGGATAAATCATGGACAGCACAGAGAAATGATAGAGGGGGTCTCTAATATCCCTGGAATAACGTTCTCAGGCACATGGTGGGATTCTTGGGGTGTCCTGTGTAGGGCCAGGATTGGACTCAATGGTCCTGGTGGGTCCCTTCCAACTCAGGATATCCTATGATTCCATGAACTGGGAATACTGGAGAGCACATGCTCCCTAAAGAGCATCCCCCACTGATGCTGTCTTTGGTCTTCCCACCAGGCCCTACTGGGAGGTGCTGCATGATGGGACAACAGCATCATTTGGGTTGGAAAAGACCTTCTGAGATCATCGAGTCCAACCTCCCAGTACTGATGGAAACAGAGGCCAGGAAGGAGCTGGTGGCTTCCTCAGGCCCCAAAATGGGGATGATTCCTGAAGATTGGTGTAGAACCCTCCCAGAGTTGGGCATGGGGGGCTGTGGGTGCAGGGGTAGGACATGGGGCACCATCCAGGGGTGCCAGGGCTGCACCCACCTCTTGTCACACTTGACGTAGCGCCCTTGGCTGTCCTTGCCACAGTTGCCGTAGGTGTTCCCAGCCATGTTCACGTCCTGGAAACAGGCATCTGGAGCTGGCCAGGCACCTGCAGGGAGGGAGGAAAGGTCCCACATGGGGTGGGGGAAGCAGGGACTGGGGAGAAATACCAAAAGCAGGAGCAGCAGGTGGGACAAACACCATGGAAATGTCTCCTGAAGAGCTGCTCCTGTAGGTGCTGGACCAAGGACAGCACAAGGGGGATGAAATTCCCTTTTCTCTGGGGTCCTGTGGAAGATTTTGGTCACAGAAGCACAGAATGGTTTGGTTTGGAAGGAACCTTAAAGCTTATCCAGTGCCACCCCTGCCATGGGCAGGGACACCTTCCACCAGCCCGGGGTGCTCCAAGCTCCATCCAACCTGGCCTTGGACATTTCCACAGATCCAGGGGCAGCCACAGCTTCTCTGCCCAACCTGTGCCAATGCCCCTCCATCCGACACCCTCCAACCCAACATGCAGCCCCCAGAGCAGCTCCTGCTCTGGAGAGGGCTGGGAAGGAGGCAGGGCTGGGCTGGTGGGACTCACCTGGTCCCCAGAGCTGGACACACTGCTGGTGGTGGGTCATGCACATGCCGTTGTTGCAATAGGCCTCTCCATAGGCACAGGAGGAGCCATCGAGCAGGTAGACATTGGCTGGGCAGTAGGGGGAGGCTCCTGTGCAATATTCCGGCAGGTCACAGGATCCCGCTGCTTCCCGGCACATCGTCCCGGCCACCTTCAGCTGCCACAGGAGGAGGGAGAGACGTCAGCCAAGGGGACAAGGTGGCATTGCTGCTGCCTCCTGGCACGGCATGGGGACATAAAGTATCTGGAGTGTCCCCTGTGGGAGCGTATGGGGACGTCCAGGTATGGAGATCCATTCCTGGGCTGGAGCAGAGGAGAGTCTCCTGGAGAGGGAGTTTTAGGAAGGGCCTGGAGGGACAGGACACAGGGTGTGGTTTCACATGGGCAGAAGGCAGGGCTGGATGGGATATTGGGAAGGAATTGGTGCCTGGGAAGGTGGGCAGGCCCTGGCACAGGTTGGGCAGAGAAGCTGTGGCTGCCCCTGGATCCCTGGGAGTGTCCAAGGCCAGGTTGGATGGGGCTTGGAGCACCCTGGGCTGGTGGAAGGTGTCCCTGCCCATGGCAGGGGTGGGATTGGATCATCTTTAAGGTCCCTTCCACCCCAAACCATTCCAGGATTCTCCTGCAGACAGTTTACACACAACCCTCATTCAGCACAGGAGAGTTGGACGTTATGGATGTGCAGCAGGTGATTCCCAAGGGAATGGTGGGGCTGTATCTCCATGCTCATCCCATGGGCGTGATGGGGGCACAGTGGGGGCATGGTGGGGGTCTTACCTTGCAGTTCTGGCAGCAGTCACCGTGGGCACACTGGGCCCCCTCCTTCAGCGTGCAGTTGTGAGCGTTGCAGCACGGGTTGGTGCACTCCTGCATGGGAGGAGAAGGAGAAGAAGAGGACAACACCATGGTCAGTGATTCCCTCCCTTCCTTATCCCTTTTCCAGCCCTCACATCATTGCTCTTCTCATTTTGCCAACAGGGAAACCAAGACAGGGAGGGGATGAGCAAGAACTGAGCGCTCCAGGGCGAAGCCAAGAAGAAACCAGGACCACGTCACATGGATTTAGGAAGGTGGGACTTGGAAGAACCCTTGGGATGGAGTCCCTGGGGTGACCAGCTAACCCTTGGAAACACCCATCTCCACGTGGCCTACAAAAGCCTCTGTAGGGGAGTGATGCAACACCAGCTCTTACCTCCACTTCCCCACAGTCACAGTCTTCTCCTTCCTCCCGAAAGCCGTTGCCGCATTTGCGTCCCACCACCAGGTCCTTGGTGTCGGGCAGGTTGAAGAGGCACATCCCACCTCCCTTCTGGAAGTAGTTTTCCAGCTGCCTCCTGCTGCAGGAGCTGAACACGCGAGGGAAGGGGTGTCTGTGCAGGGGACAGAAGGGCAGGGTGGGGAAAAGGGGTGATGAGGACCAGGAGAAGGTGGAAAAACAGTCAGAACCAGGGATTAAGGACAATTAGCACAAACCCTTCCAAGAGGGATGAGGAACAGAGTGAGCAGGACCAGGAGAAGGTGGAAAACCAGTCAGAACCAGGGATTAAGGACAATTAGCACAAACCCTTCCAAGAAGGATGGGGTACAGGGTGATCAGGACCAGGAGAAGGTGGAACCCAGTCAGAACCAGGTCAGAACCAGGGATTAAGGACAATTAGCACAAATCCTTCCAAGAGGGGTGGGGAACAGGGTGATCAGGACCAGGAGAAGGTGGAACCCAGTCAGAACCAGGTCAGAACCAGGGATTAAGGACAATTAGCACAAATCCTTCCAAGAGGGGTGGGGAACAGGGTGATCAGGACCAGGAGCCCCAAAAAACCCAGAGCTGGGAATTAAGGACATGGACAAACTGGCACAAACCTTTCCAAAGAGCAGAAGCCACCATTGGTTGGTGAGTCCCTGAACATCTCCCACCCCAGCTGGTACCAGACTAACAACTAGGGGACAGTCCCTGACCCCAAAATCCTCAGGAATGGGATGGAGGGGAACAGGCAGAGCTGCTGTCCACCAACCCTGGAGCATCAACCCTCCCACATGAACCCTCTTGGAGGCTGGAGACCCTCACGGTGTGAACCTCAAAGCCCAGGAGCACCAAGCCCTACAGGCTCTGCAAGCTCGATGGTGGTGCAGATGCCACCTCGGTGCCTTGCACCTGGGACACCACAGACCTCCCCCAGCTAACCACAAGGCAGGTCCCCACATCTGCTCAGGGTGTCAGGTGGAGAGATGCTATCACTGATCTGTAACGAAAAATACCCATCTCGGGTATTTGAACACCTCAGGGGGTTGAGATGGATGCAAAACGTTTAAAAATTAGAGAAATATGGAAAAGAAACACTGAAAAAAAACCCCAAAACCAAATAATCAGAGCCTACAACATCAAAGGTTGTTTCTCCAACAGCCCAACCATCTTTTGCCCAGGGAAACTGAGAGACTCTGAGTTTCTAGAGGAGCTCTGAGCTCGGTCCTTCTGCATTTTTGCAAAGTTTGTGGGTTTTTGGTGTGATAACAAACAAGTTTTTCTTCCTTCTTACTAATGGTTTCATTTCCTCCTAACCCTGAAAAATAAGTTTTATATCCTGTCAAGACACCTCCTTTTCGAGATGACACAGAGGGTGTTTTGTAGAAGCATTTTTGAATTCTGAAGGAAATCTGAGCTGCAGGGAAGGTTCAAAGTCCCTGCGAGTTCTTGGGGGTGAGAAAGTCAATATACCCAATTTATATGAAGGTGCAAATAAGGACAGGTTGAAGATGGTCAAAAATGTCCTTTTGTCCACCACAATCCACCTAGGCAGAGGTTAAAGCCCATGGGATCAGGGCCAGGATCTGACAGCCCTGAGAGCTACAAGGGTGGACAGCCTGTGGACACCCTAAAACAACCCTGTGGGCTTTCACTGTCCTTTATTCCCTAAATAACAGGTGACATCCATTTGCTTCCATCCTCAGCTGGTTTGGGATGGGGTGCCCACCCCTCTGCTGCCCCTCAAAGACCACCAGCCCTGCCCACAGTTGGGATGTGCCCTCTCCAGGGAATGGGGAATAGTCACAGAATGGTTTGGGTT